>LDEF01000003.1:344407-658368 GCA_001455505.1 Leptographium lundbergii
TCGGTGCAGACGAGGTCGACGACGAAGTAGCCGGCGAAGACGAAGAAGTCGGTGCAGATGAGGTCGACGAGGCCGACGACGACGTAGCCAACGAAGATGAAGACGTCGGTGCAGACGAGGTCGACGACGAAGTAGCCGACGAAGATGAAGACGTCGGTGCAGACGAGGTCGACGAAGCCGATGACGATGTGGCCGACGACAAAACTGACGACGAAGACGTCGGTGCAGACGAAGTCGACGAAGCCGAAGAAGACGAGGCCGACGACGAAGATGCCGACGAAGACGAGGACGTCGGTGTAGACGAAGTTGACGAAGCAGACGAGCTAGAAGCAGAAGAGCTAGAAGCTGAGCTTGACGCCGAAGTCGACGAAGACGAGGCCGACGTCACAGAGGACGACTGAGATGATGAAACACTCGACGACGAAGCAGACGACGAAGACGACTGGCTAGTGGACGACGCTGATGAAGACGCTGATGAAGCAGAGTTAGAAGCAGAGCTAGATGACGACGCACTGGAAGTGGGCTGGGAAGAGCTGCTGGACTGCGAGCTTGAAGTGATCGAGGTACTGCCTGAGCTAGAGCTGGGAGTGGAAGATACAGAGCTAGAAGCAGAGCTGGACGTGGCACTCGACGAAACAGAGCTAGAAGCTGAGCTTGATGTAGCAGAGCTTGAGGCAGAGCTTGAAGCCGAGCTGCTTGTGGAAGTGCTTGACGCAGAGCTTGACGTGGCACTTGACGAAGCAGAGCTGGAAGCAGAGCTGGAAGCAGAGCTCGAAATGGCAGAGCTCGAGGCAGAGCTTGAAGTAGCAGAGCTAGAAGCAGAGCTAGATGTGGCACTTGACGAAGCCGAGCTTGACGTGGCTGAGCTAGAAGCAGAGCTGGACGTAGCACTCGGCGAAGTAGAGCTGGAAGCCGAACTGCTGGTGGCAGTGCTTGAGGCAGAGCTCGACGTAGCAGAGATTGAGGCAGAGCTTGAAGCCGAGCTGCTAGTAGCGGTGCTAGATCCGCTGCTCGAAGAGGATGTGCTAGACGTAGATGCAGCACTTGCACTACTGCTTGAAGAACCCGTGCTCGAAGAGGAAGTGCTCGATGGACCAGCACTAGATGATCCAGTGCTAGAAGAACTAGTAAAGGAAGCGGGGGTTGAAGATGCAGAAGTGGATGAGGAAGAGCTAGACGACACGGAGCTGGAAGAGGCAGAGCTGGAGGAAGCAGAAGAAGCAGAGCTAGATGTTCCAGAAGATGATGGAGTAGGCGATGCACTGGAGGATCCGGAGCTTGACGAACCAGTGGAAGAAGCAGAGCTCGAAAAAGCGGAGCTTGAGGAAGCAGAGTTTGACGAGCCAGAGCTTGACGAGCCAGTGCTTGATGCAGAGCTAGACGATCCAGAGGTAGATGGAGTGGATGAAGTGCTAGAGGATCCGGTGCTTGATGAACTAGTGGACGAAGCAGAGCTCGAAGAAGCAGAGCTAGAGGTACCAGTGCTGGAGGCGGAGCTTGACGTCCCAGAAGAAGATGGGCTGGAAGAGGCAGCGCTTGACGAGCCAGTGCTAGAAGGACTAGAGCTGGAGCTACCGCTCGAAGAAGCAGTGGTAGACGATCCGGTGCTAGAGGCAGAGCTTGACGAGGGAGAGCTTGAAGATCCGCTGCTAGAAGAGGCAGAGGTCGAAGAGGCAGTGCTAGATGAAGCAGAGGAAGCAGAGCTAGATGATCCAGAAGACGATGCAGGGGAGGAGGTGGCACTCGACGAGCCAGAGCTAGATGAACCGGTGCTTGACAACGAGCTAGAAGATCCAGACGACGAGCCCGAAGACGAGGCGCTGGAAGATCCGGTGCTCGAGGTGGCGGAGCTGGAGGTTCCGCTCGAGGAAACAGTGCCAGATGATCCAGTGCTAGACGCAGAGCTTGACGGGGGGACGCTCGAAGAAGCAGTGCTAGAAGGTGTAGTGCTCGATCCGGTGCTTGACGAACCTGTGCTCACGTCAGATGAGGAGCCTGGAGCAGAACTTGAACCAGTGGAAGATGAGGCAGTGCTAGAACCAGGGGTCGAGGAGATTGTGCTGGGCGAAGTAGAAGACGCAGAGCTTTGACCCGTGCTGGAACTCGTGCTGGATGATCCACTGCTAGAGCCACTGGAGCCTGTGCTGGAAGCAGTGCTGGAAGCAATGCTAGATCCACTGGTAGCAGTGTTGGAAACAGTGCTAGATCCACTGGAACCAGTGCTGGAAACAGTGCTAGATCCACTGGAACCAGTTCTGGAAACAGTGCTAGAGCCACTGGAACCAGTGCTGGAAACAGTGCTAGATCCACTAGAACCAGTGCTGGAAACAGTGCTAGAGCCACTGGTAGAGCCAGCACTAGAAGATCCAGTGGCTGGAGAAGACCCAGTGCTGGATCCGGTGCTGGAACCAGTACTCGAAGCACTGCTGGAAGACCCAGTGCTTGAAGCAGTGCTAGGGACAGAGCTAGAGCCGCTTCTAGAGCCACTGCTGGAGCCAACACTGGAAGATCCAGTGATTGAAGACCCGGTACTTGACGAGCCGGTGCTAGAGCCGGTGCTGGAGCCAATGCTGGAAGATCCAGAGCTAGAGGATCCACTGCTGGAAGCGCTGCCAGAGCCGCTGCTAGAGCTGCTGCTAGGGCCAGTGCTAGAAGCACTGCTAGAGCCAACAGCAGAAGATCCAGTAGCTGAAGAAGAGACAGTGCTGGGTCCAGTACCAGAGGCAGTGCTAGAAGATCCAGAGCTAGAACCAACGCTGGAAGAACCAGTGATGGATCCACTGCTAGACCCAGTGCTCGAAGAGCCACTGCTGGAACCAGCGCTAGAGCTGCCAGTGCTAGAACCAGTGCTCGAGGGCCCACTGCTTGACGGACCAGCGCTCAAAGATCCAGTACTAGACCCAGTGCTTGAAGCAGTGCCAGATCCAGTGGTAGAAGAACCGGTACTCGAACCCGTGCTCGAACCACTGCTCGAACCAGTGCTCAAACCAATGCTGGAACCCGTGCTAGAACCACTCGATTCAGTGCTAGAGGATCCGGTGCCCGAAGAGGTAGAAGCAGACGATCCAGAACCTGACGATCCAGTTCTAGATGTAGTGCTTGAAGGGGAGCCGGAGCTTGACGAGCCAGAGCCGGAAACGGGCGCGCTGCTTGATGCGCCGCTCTGCGATCCAGACGAAGACAGTCCCGGGGTCGAAGAGGAGCCAGAAGAGCTGCTTCCAGAGGAGCTGGTGCTGGAAGCACCGGAGCCCGAGCTCGAGCCGCTAGACCCAACAGTGGAAGAGCCGCTCTTGGCGGTGCTGAAGCCACCTTGGCTAGAAGGAGCAGGGCTAGAGGAGCTGCCGGGGGAGGACGAAGATCCAGGGGAGGACGCAGAACCAGAGGAGGAGGAGGGGCCAGATGAACTACCTGTCGAGCTTCCAGAAGACAACGTACCTGAAGAGGAGCCCGAGGCCGGGGTCTCGACGATGACGGTTCCGATGGTGCCAGATCCAGTGGGCGGGATGGTGACTGTGACCGGGGTCGTTCCAGTCCAGCTGCTGCTGATGGTGGTGAAGGGGCCGGTGAACGTGGAGCTGGAGCTGCTGGAGCTACTGGCGGGACTGCTGCTCGAGCTGCTGGCCGGCGTCTCGATGATGACAGTACCGACGGTGCCAGAGCCCGTAGGCGGGATCGTCACTGTGATGGGTGTAGTTCCGGTCCAGCTGCCGCTGATAGTCGTAAAGGGACCGGTGAAGGTGGTGCTGCCAGTCGTCTCCACAACTACAGTGCCGATCGTTCCAGAGCCACTTGGGGCCAGCGTGATGGTGGTTGCCACACTGCCACTTGCCTCACCAGTAATCGTGGTGTAGGGACCGGTGAACGTGGAGCTGGAGCTGCTGCTGGAGCTGGAGCTGCCAGGGGTCGACGAGCTGCCAGGAGTCGACGAGCTGCTGGGGCTGCTGCTCGAACTGCCACTAGCCGGCGTCTCAATAATAACTGTGCCAACGGTACCAGAGCCCGTGGGTGGGACAGTAACGGTGATGGGAGTGGTGCCGGTCCAGCTACCGCTAATAGTGGTAAACGGGCCGGTGAAGGTGGTGCTGCCAGGCGTCTCCACGATGACAGTACCGACAGTTCCAGAGCCGCTTGGTGCCAGTGTGACGGTGGTCGCGACCGAGCCGCTGGCCTCACCCGTAATAGTAGTGTACGGGCCGGTGAACGTGGTGCTGCTAGAGCTGCCAGGGGTAGACGAGCTGCTACCAAGGCTGCTGCTTGAGCTGCCACCAGTCGGCGTCTCGATGATGACGGTGCCCACAGAACCAGTGCCGGTGGGAGGGATCGAGATTGTCAGCGTGGTCGAGCCAGTCCAGCCACCGGTGGTGGTGGTGAACGGACCGGTAAAGGTCGGGCAGCCGTCCCGGCGGTTGAGGCCGGTGATGGAACAAGCGCCCTCTGGCGTCTCGACGATGACGGTCCCGATCGTGCCCGTTCCGATTGGATCCAGCGTGAGCGTAGTGCCCACGGTGCCGCTGATCTCGCCCGTCAACGTGGTATACGGGCCGGTGAAGCTGCTGCTGCCAGACGTCGACGAGCTGCTGACAGGGCTGCTGCTCGAGCTTCCGCCGGCCGGCGTCTCGATGATGACAGTGCCAACGGTGCCAGTGCCGGTAGGCGGGATTGAAAGCGTGAGCGTGCTAGACCCAGTCCATGCACCTGTGGTGGTGGTGAACGGGCCAGTGAACGTGGACGAGCCTTCCGGTGTCTCCACGATGACGGTACCAATTGTGCCTGTCCCAGTGGGGGCCAGAGTGATCGTTGTAGCCACGGTTCCACTGATCTCACCCGTCAGCGTAGTATACGGACCGGTAAAGCTGCTGCTGCCAGAGCTGCTAACAGGGCTGCTGCTAGAACTGCCACTAACCGGCGTCTCAATAATGACAGTGCCCACGGTGCCAGTGCCGGTAGGCGGGATCGAAAGCGTCAGCGTAGTAGACCCAGTCCATGCGCCTGTGGTGGTGGTGAACGGGCCAGTAAACGTGGACGAGGTCTCTGGAGTCTCCACGATCACGGTTCCAATCGTGTCTGTCCCGGTGGGAGCCAGAGTAATGGTTGTAGCCACGGTGCCAGAGATCTCGCCAGTGAGAGTTGTGTACGGACCGGTAAAGGTGCTGCTGCCAGAGATGGGCGTCTCGATAATAACCGTACCTACAGTCTCGGTGCCGGTAGGGGGAATCGAAAGCGTAAGAGTCGAGGATTCAGTCCAACCGCCTGTGGTGGTGGTGAACGGACCAGTAAATGTAGACGATGTCTCCGGTGTCTCAACGACAACGGTTCCAATTGTACCTGTCCCAGTAGGAGCCAGCGTTAGGGTTGTAGCCACGGTGCCGCTAATCTCACCAGTAATGGTTGTGTACGGGCCAGTAAAGCTGCTGCTTCCAGAGACGGGAGTCTCGATAATAATCGTGCCCACGGTACCAGTTCCTGTAGGGGGGATCGAGATGGTAAGAGTAGACGAACCAGTCCAGCCGCCAGTCACGGTCGAGAAGGGCCCGGTAAACGTCGACGACACTTCGGGGGTTTCAACAATCACAGTGCCGGTGGTATCAGTGCCAGAAGGAGCCAAAGTAAGAGTCGTGGCGACAGTACCACTAATTTCACCGGTGATCGTAGTGTAAGGGCCGGTGAAACTGCTGCTACCAGAAATAGGCGTCTCAATAATGATTGTGCCCACGGTGCCAGTTCCAGTGGGTGGGATTGAGATGGTAAGGGTGGAAGAGCCGGTCCAACCGCCAGTCACGGTCGAGAAGGGTCCAGTAAACGTCGACGACACTTCGGGAGTCTCAACAATCACAGTACCAATGGTATCGGTGCCTGTAGGAGCCAAAGTAATAGTGGTAGCAGCAGTACCGCTAATCTCACCGGTTATGGTGGTGTAGGGACCGGTAAATCTGCTGCTGCCGCTGCTGCCAGAAACAGGCGTCTCAATGATAATCGTACCCACGGTGCCAGTGCCAGTGGGTGGGATGGAGATTGTGAGGGTGGAAGAGCCAGTCCAGCCGCCAGTCACAGTGGAGAACGGGCCAGTAAACGTCGTGGAAACTTCGGGAGTCTCGACAATCACCGTGCCGATGGTATCGGTGCCAGTGGGAGCCAAAGTGATTGTAGTAGCAACTGTACCACTGATCTCGCCTGTTAAAGTCGTGTATGGACCGGTGAAGCTAACAGAGCTGCTAGAGCTGCCACCCACTGGTGTCTCGATGATAATCGTGCCCACAGTTTCTGTGCCGGTAGGCGGGATTGAGATCGTGAGAGTAGAAGACCCAGTCCAGCCACCAGTAATAGTAGAAAATGGGCCAGTGAACGTCGTGGATGTCTCGGGAGTCTCGACAATGACCGTACCGACGGTATTGGTGCCAGTAGGTGCCAATGTGATGGTAGTAGCAGCTGTACCGCTGATCTCACCCGTCAAAGTCGTGTATGGACCAGTGAAGCTGCTAGAACTGCCGCCAACTGGTGTCTCGATAATAATCGTACCCACAGTTTCTGTGCCGGTGGGCGGGATTGAAATCGTCAGGGTAGAAGACCCAGTCCAGCCACCGGTGACAGTAGAAAAGGGGCCAGTGAACGTCGTGGATGTCTCGGGAGTCTCGACAATGACCGTACCGACGGTATTGGTGCCGGTAGGTGCCAGAGTAATCGTCGTGGCAGCCGTGCCGCTGATCTCACCCGTCAGAGTCGTATACGGGCCAGTGAAGCTGCTCGAGCTGCCGCCCGTGGGCGTCTCCACGATCACGGTCCCGACAGTATCGGTGCCCGTCGGCGGCAGCGTAAAAGTCGTGCCGACCGAGCCGCCGATGCCGCCCGTCAGGGTTGTGTAGGGGCCGCTGAAGGCCGTCGACGGGGTCTCGATGATGATGGTGCCCACGGTGCCGGAGCCGGTGGGCGGGATCGTGATCGTCAGCGTGCTCGAGCCGGTCCAGCTGCCGGTGACGGTGCTAAAGGGCCCGGTGAAGGTGGTGCTGGCCGGCGACTCGACGATGACGGTCCCGACAGTCCCGGTGCCCGAAGGCGGCAGCGTCAGCGTCGTCGCCACGGAGCCGCTGTACTGGCCCGTCAGCGTGGTGTACGGGCCTGTGAAGCTGCTGCTGGGCGTCTCGACGATGACGGTGCCGACCGTGCCGGAGCCGGCGGGCGGCAGCGTCACCGTCGTGGCCACCGAGCCGCCATAGGCCCCCGACAGCGTCGTGTACGGGCCCGTGAACGAGCTGCTAGGAACCTCGACGATGACGGTGCCGGTGCCAGAGCCGCCGGCCGGCGGCAGGGTCACCGTGCGCGGGCCAGAGCCGGCCGAGCCGCTAAAGTAGCCAGTCTGGGTGGTAAAGGGGCCCGTGAACGAAACAGATCCGCTGCACAGGTTAGATGTGTCGTATAGAGGGAGATCACGTGACTCGCTTACGTAGTAACAGTAGACGTCGTCGTGATCGTCTTGGTAAACGTGGTCGACAGCTGGGTCGGGGCGTCGGTGACGGTCACCGTGGTGCCCTCACAGAGCGCAACGGTGGTGTTGACGGCAATGTACACGTCCACCACGTAGGGCGACTGGCCGACCACCTCGATCGGCTGCACCAGGACGGGGAACGGACAGCCGTCGGGCATCAGCCGGGCCGGCGACGAGGCAACAGCCTCTCGCATGAGCAGCCCGCCGAGGGCGACGGCACCCGGAAGGATGCCACCGACACGCATGGTGGGCGAGCAAAAAAGAAAAAACGAAAGACGGGACGACAAGGAACGATAGAGGATGAAAATTTACAAAATACACAAGTGAGTGTTGAGCTGCTCTCGAGTCGATGAGCAGAGAGCGTTGGGCGTTTGGTGATGATGGACAGACGTTCCCTGACCTTGGAGGACAAGCCCAGAGTGCGAATATATACCTGGGCCGAAGCCGGCCTCTACGCGCGATCAACGCTTCCAGGCCGCCCTCGACTCGCGCCGGTCACCCTCCTGGTGTCGGTACGTCAGACGGATCCAGAGCCAGAGGGATGCCAACACCAGGAGGCATGCGCGCCCTACACGAGCAATTTCCCTTTCATGCCTCCTTGGGCGAGAGTGCGGCAGCGTCTGACTCCACCCCGCGTCTGCGGATGCTACGAACGCATCCGCGAATTCCACAGCTCAGGTTGGTCTGCCAACAGCAGATCCGCCAGTCAAAGAACGCCTCCTCCTTGCCGCTGCTCATTCCCAGGAACGGCCTCTTGCCAAGGGTGTGGGACGAGAGGGGGGGCAGGGGCCAAGAGGTGGCATGCCTCATGGCAGGGCGAGGAATCTGAATTTTCCTATTGCATGCTGGGCCGCAATCTTCCGCAGATGGTCATGGCCCACAACGGCGTCGCTCGTTTCCTGTCCAGACCTGCCAAGCGTGCAGGAACATGAGATATCTTACGACGCACAGCTCGTATTCGTACGGTCGATACGCTGACAGATGCCAACGGAGCCGACAGACGGTCTACTGGCCAGACACGTCGGCTCGCTGCTTCCGCTAGTCTGTAGTGCCGCTGTTGGTTCTGATGGCATTGTTGGTTCTGGCGGCATTGTTCTGCTGCATCTGCAGTGCAAGATCATCTTACCTTGGTGTCGATCTTGCATCTCTCGGCTGTGTAGTCGGCGTTTCTTTCCTCTCCGTTCGAAACTGCACTTCTCCCTCTTCGCCTCTCGTCAATGGGGGTGCTTTCTTTTTCTGTTCGCGAATAGGCTGCCTGCATGGCCCAGCTTCTGATTGGTCAACGCCAGTCACAACAGACCCGCTTCACTAGTGCGCATCTGTCTCGGAAGCAGCCCCTTCGCGGACGCCACACTGGCCAATCAGAAATCACAAATGGTCTCCCGTCGGCCACCTTCCCCGTGTCTCACACAATCGATCTACGCTAGTATTATTGGACGACTCGCCGGAACTTTCTTCGTCAGCAATGGCGACTGGATAGCCGAAAAGGGAAGGAAAAAGAAACGAAGCATTCAAACCAAGAGTTGTGCAGCCAATGGAAGGGCCGCCATCTCTGCTGGCGTGTTTTTCTCGGCTGCTTTTCAGCAGTTCTCGCCGGACCCGTCGCCGACTCGGTCGATTCTGCGCCGTCTGAGACAATCTAAAGGTGGCGTAGCCTTTTCCAGACTCTAACACAATAGATTGTACTTTGGTCGTAGAGTATGTGCAGGTGAAAAAGAAAAGGTAAAAGGGCAGATAGAAGCGGGACAAAGGCTGACAAGAGAAGGAAGGGAGGCAAAAGCAGGGGCCAACACGAGAGCTTCTCTTGTCTGTGATCGTTCTTCGTCAAGTTTTGTCGTGTCTGCTCGGCCGTCTGGTCTCCTCTGCTTGCTTTTTCTGCAAAGGGTGGTGGGAACAAATCTACGGATTACAGAATGCGAACATTGAATTCCACAGCTCTGCAAACGGCCCTGACTTCCGTGACCGGTGTGTCTGATTTTTGTTTTCCATTCTTTGGGTCCCTCGCCGCCTCCGGTCAGCTCACATCCGGACCCTTCCAACAGGGCGGCCGTTTCATGAAGGGAGGGGCCATGACGACACGGAGAATTAGAGAAAAAGAAACAACAAAGAGAAAAGAGAAAAGGGAAAACGAGCAAGTGCTGCCAAGTGCTAGTAAACGACCAATAGGACAATAAGCATAATATCAGTCCACCATCGTTTCATCCAGGCCCAGGCCGATGCCTTTGTCTGTGCCGCACGCGTGCAGCATCTGCTCTCTCCCGCTGCCTGCTCTCGTCCTAATCTACTCTCCGGCATGCTAATTTGCACTTGCACTGTGTACGACGCCTTTCATCGGCTTCGTGCCAGACGAGCCGGTGCCTCCCCTCTGCTTGGCCTCACCAACGCGTCCGCTTACCTTACTCACCCTCTGCAGCCCTAGACTCTTGGCCCCTGTCCCTGTCCCTGTCCCTGTGGTCACACACGCCCTGCCCATTCCTCCGCCCCATCCGTTCTGTTGTTTGTTTGCAAACAGGGAATCCGGAATGGGTCTTTGGCCTTCCGCAAACAGTCTCTAGTCGGTCCTGCAGTCTGGACGCGAACCATGCACACACCCGTATATATATACTTTTGTCTTCTCTTTCCCGGTCCATTCTCTTCCGCACCGACATCGACATCGACATCGACATCGTCCAGCCGTCGGAAGTCTCAAGTGAGAACATCATTCGGTCTTCACTCGTTTTTCCATTATATCCTTGCCGTCTAATTAACTCTGCTAGACACTCCAAGGACATCTTGTCTCCTCACACTCCTTTCTCAACGGAACAGCTTATACATTCATTTAATAATCAACCTCCATAATCCCCTCAAGTTTTCAAAATGAAGTCTGCCCAGATCGCTGTCCTGTCTCTTGTGGGCGTGGCCTCGGCCCGTCACATCCCTCGTGCCGACACCAGCTGCGTGCTGACCAGCACTCTGCCGGCCATCACCGTCACCCGCTGCGAGGAGACCACTTCGGTGCTGACTGAGTGTCCCGAGCCAACCCCCTCTACCACGTACGTCTACACAACCGAGTACGAGGCTCTCTGCTCCACCGGTGTTGAGACCAAGACCTACACCATCACCAAGACCTGTGATGCCGCGCCCTGTACCTGCACTGTTGGCGAGATACCTTCCGACTTTACTGTTACTGTCACCACCTGCACAACCTGTGGTGCTGAGCCTGTTACCACCACTGTCACCTGCCCCCAGGAGGCTTATGCCACGGCCTATGCCACGGCCTACGCCACTGCCGGTGCCTATGCCACAGCCGGGGCTGGAGCCGGAGCCGGTGCTGCTGCTGGTGCGGCTGCTGGTGCTACTGCTGGTGCTGTTGCCGGTGCAGGAGCCGCTGCTGAAGCCGGTGCCGGTGCTGCGGCAACAGCCGGTGCTGCTGCTGCCGCGACGGCTGGTGCTTCTGCCGGTGCCACTGCCGGAGCCGCTGCTGGGGCCGCTGCTGGGGCCGCTGCCGGTTCTTCTGCTGAAGCCGGATCTGGTGCTGCTGCTGGAGCAGGCGCTGCCGCCGAAGCTGGTGCGGGTGCCGCTGCCGGTGCAACTGCTGGCGCGGCTGCTGAGGCCGGTTCTGGTTCCGGTGCCTACGCAACAGCCGGTGCAGCTGCTGCTGCTACAGTGGGTGCGGCCGCTGGTGCCGGTGCTACTGCTGGGGCCGCTGCTGGCTCTGCTGCCGGTTCCACGGCCGGTTCTGCCGCCGGAGCTGCCGCTGAGGCTGGTTCGGTTGCAGCTGCTGGAGCCGCTGCAGGATCTGCTGCCGGTGCCACTGCCGGTGCTGCCGCAGGATCTGAAGCCGAGGCTGGATCGGGTGCTGCCGCCACCGTTGGCACTGCTGGGGCTGCCACGGCCGCTGCAGGTGCAGGTACTGCCTCTACTGCCGGATCTACTGCTGCTGCTGAAGCTGAGGCTGGATCGGGTGCTGCTGCCACTGCTGGTGCTGCTGGCGCCGGATCTGCTGCCGCTGCTACTGCCGGTTCTGCTGCTGGTGCTGAAGCGGAGTCCGGATCGGGTGCTGCTGCCACTGCTGGGGCCGCTGCAGGATCTGCTGCCGGTGCCACTGCCGGTGCTGCCGCAGGATCTGAAGCCGAGGCCGGATCGGGTGCTGCTGCCACCGCTGGTGCCGCTACCGCTGCTACGGCTGCTGCTGGTGCAGGTGCTGCCGCTTCTGCTGGTGCGGGAGCTGCTGCTGAGGCTGGTTCGGGCTCTGCCGCTGGTGCTTCTGCCGCTGCTGCCGCTGCTGCCGGTGCTTCGTCCGAGTCTGGCTCGGTCGCTGCTGCCGGGGCCGCGGCTGGTGCGGCTGCTGGCAGCGTTTCTGGCTCGACGGGCAACTACACCGCCAAGACAACCTTCGCCTCTGTCGCGCCCAGCGCTTCTGCTTCCCAGACTACCGCGGTTGCCAGTTCCGGTATGAAGACGGCGGCATCCCTCGGTGTCGGCCTGGTGTTCTTTATGGCTGGTATTTTCTGGCTATAAGCAGTCTTCGTCTTGTGGAAAACTAAGGAGAATGGTCCGGTCTGACCTGGGTTTCCTATGGCAAGGAGTAGGGGGGCTGTTTAATTCATGTTTCATCGGGAGGCCAAGATTCTGTCAAATGTAGTGGCTGCCCTTCTCATTTGAAATATCAAAATCATTGTCTTTTAATTATGTTTTGACGCTTTCTAATGTTGCTTGCTGCAATCGGTAAATTGTAATGTGTGAAAAATGTATGTGTAAGCAGAGCGTATAGTTTCGCATTTCTATGATTATATTCCTTCCTTTTACTCTGCATTCAGATTGCGCAAATTTCGTGAAGACTTAATCATAGCCAAGAAGAACTGGTTGGTGGTTGCGGTAGGCAAGCCAGCTATACTTCGAGATTCTGCGTCTATCGAGCATTGGGTGACAGGATTATCTCAGACTTGAAGATGGGAAAGTTCGGTATGTCGTGAGCTGGTGGATCAAAGCGGTGGTTCTATATTAATGCTTGACAAAGGCGAAATGTTTGTAGAATTTAACTATGATTGGTTAAACATACTATTGTGGAACATGTAGCTACGTAAAGTAAGAAAACGAAAGGAAACAATTGCCATTTCTTGTACACTTGCAGTCACATTGTGGTGATGCCGACGAGCAAATTACTATCGAGTAAATTACTATGGCAAGCTTACAACTGCCAAACTAAATTCGGGTACGACACTTCATACCAGTTTTTAGCGCAACAAGAGAATTTATCATTATTCAAATTAACCATAGATACTTTTTATCTACAAGAGCACTCATTAACGGCTTCGTAGGCTGTGACGAGGTAGCAGTCTGGGCACAAGCACTTTCTTCATCAAGTCTTTGTGTCATGCAGATGCTGTCAAAAATCTCAAAACCTCCTCCCTTAATTTGTAAAAATCAATCCTGTCGTCAAATTGTTTGAAAAGCCAGGGTTCTCGCTGCAACCCGATATACGATTCTCCCTTGAATATCTACAACAGCTTTATCACATCATCACGCCACACTCTATATTTACCATGTGCATAGACAACTGGGTCTTTACAAGATACTCTTGTTTGCATGTTATCATCAGCTATGGAGGCATCTCTTCTTGTGCAAACACACTCATCAGTGGGGTCGACTGCGATGTGGCATATCGGACCCCGGCGTATCATTACTTGAACGTCCAGTCACAACCGTGTGTATGTTGTTCGGGGATTTGAACAGATTCTCAGAGAGAAACGCTCTCTTTTTCTTCTTTTTAGAGCCTCACATAACGCGCAAATCGACGTTCTCACCTCGGCCTTTGCGTGAAGGGATTTAGCTGTCCCGATCGTTTATGGAATTGAATTATCTTTCCTGGTGCCGGTAAACCTCAATGCAGTAGACGGCCGAACATATATCAATCGTATCTCACCAAACGTGAGGCCCTATGGTGGCGGAGGCATCAATAACAGTAGTCGTGTCAGTGTCGGTTTTACAAATAAAAACGCTAGCCAACAGGTAACGACTCGTACAACACGCTCATTTGGACGACGCGACTTTGGAGGGCATATTTGAGTCACGTGACCGCAGCGCCTGGGCTCGTGGGGGAAATGAAGCCATTGTGGGGCCGGGATGGCTCGAAGCCGGCTTTGGAGAAATTTTGGCAGTGTCATGCGAACAGTTTCAATTTCCAAAGTTAATCATTCCCTGAGCAATGCAGGCTAGAGTGTGGAAAGCAAACCTTCATGCCCAGCAAATACGGAGGGTTAGCTCAGTGGTAGAGCGAGAGATTGCAGATCTCTAGGTCGTGGTTTCGAGTACCACACTCTCCTTGTAATTTGCGAATTTTTTGCTACCATTCGTATCTCGGATACGAAACGTTACGATTATGCCAGTGATCTGAAAGGGTTAAGGATCACGAAAGGCGCGTTTTTTTTCTATTAGGACAGTGCGAACATTAAGTCAAACGGCCGGAAACATTCCGGAGCCTTGAGCCGGCGTTATCTTAGTAGCGATGTGTTCAATTGCGCCCAATGATGCTGCCAACTTGTATTCCACATACTTGACGGAAAATATGTCCAAGAAAGTATCGTTATTTTAGCGAGAATCAGAATAAAAGAACTGGCTGTAGCTGATAAATAGAACTAGGATGCAAGTTCATCTTGCACCGTTTTCAATCATCTTCCCCTGTAAGACCTTGCCAAGCTTCTACCACTCTTAGGGGACAGTCGCGCACAAAAATTGGAAAGACGTGGTCGACACGGCACGGTACCAAGCACGCACTATATATAATTGCCTTCTGTTTCTTACACTACTGATTATTATAAAAGACTCGCTACCGTAACGGGGTATATCGATCAGAACCGACTTCCTGCTGTGCATCAACGGGGACATAGCTCCGAGATTCTTCCATCTCGACAACGAAGACCAACATGGCAGGAAAACAACGCAAAATTGCTAGTAGGCGACTTGTGGACTAGACAGTAGCCGGATTGGAATGCTCCAAGCTCGGCCCGGCGTGTTCCTTCGTACTGATGATTTTCTCTTCTTCCCTGTGGAGGGCCTGCTCGGTGAAGGTGCTGGTCGGCTTCCAGGAAGTGGACTTCCGGGCGATCTTGACTTCGCCGTACAGCTGGTCGATCTGCTCCAGGCTGAGACCCTTGGTCTCGTAGATGAAGAAGTAGACAAAGGAGATGCATAGGAAGCAGCAGGCAAACCAGATGAAGAAGATCTTGGATTGCAGGTTGGCGTAGCCGGAGCCGTAGTTGACCAGGTAGGGCGTCGAGTATGCGATGGCCCAGTTGAGGAGCCACTGCAAATGTTAGTAGGCGGTATCTGCACAAGGATATGGGTCAGAGAGGTGGGAGCGGAGCTAGCTTACATTGGTGGCAGTGGTGATGGAAAGGGCGCGGGCACGATGCTTGAGCGGGAAGATCTCGCCAGTGACGACCCAACCGAGAGGGCCCCAGGTGGAAGCAAAGAAGAAGATGAAGAGACAGACAAAGGCGATGCCAGCCTTCTGGGCGGCGACGTTGTGGACGATGGTGTTTCCGAGGTCGTCCTGGCTGGTGGTCAAGGTGCCGAGCATGGCGACGAGGAACTGGGAGACAGCCATGCCGACGGCACCCCAGAGCAGCAGCGGACGGCGGCCCCATTTGTCAATAGCCCAAAGGCCGGGGAGGGTGGAGGCGACGTTGACGGCGGTGGTGATCATGGAGATGAGGAAGGAATCAGAGATGCCAGAGTTCTTAAAGTACTGGGTGCCGTAGTAGAAGATGAAGTTGATTCCGGTGAGCTGCTGCAGAGCTTGCAGGCCCATGCCGGTCAGCTGGCGCTTGAGCATGTCGCCGCGGAAGCAGTCAATGTAGCTGACGGAGCCGAGCTCGAGCTCGTACTTGTGGTTGGCCTCGATCTCGGCCAGCTCGGAGACAATGGCCGGATGGTCGGGAGACAGGAGGCGCAGGCGGGAAAGCGAGCGGGCGGCGTGTTCGGGCTTGCCACGGCGGATGAGATAGCGGGGTGTTTCTGGCAGGAAGAGCATTCCGCCGATAAGGATGAGGGCCCAGGCAAACTGGACGGCGATGGGGATGCGGTAGGAACCGGTGTCGTTGCGGTTGTGTGTGGCATTGTCGAGGATGGCGGCCAGGAGCAGACCGATGGTGATGGCGAACTGGTAGGCGCCGATGATGATGCCGCGAATCCACTTGGGGGCAGTCTCGGCCTGGTAGAGAGGGACTGCAGGTTGTGTTAGCGATGTGGTTGACCACCAGACCGAAAAAAAAAAAAAAAAAAAATCTTACTTAGAGCAGACACGAGGCCGACACCAAAGCCGGCAAAGAAGCGGCCGGCAATGAAGAGGGGCAGGGCGGTGGAAGCCGTCTGGAAGATGACGCCGAGGATGAAGACCCAGCTGGAGACGATCAGAGACCAGCGACGGCCAATGGAGTCGGCGATGAAGGGCGAGCCGAGAGCGCCAAAGAAGGTGCCGGCCGAGAGGATGGAGACGACGGCAGAGGACTGGGACGTGGTGACGTCGAGTTCGCCCTTGCTGTTGATGTGGCCGGTCGAGAAGGAGGTCATCCAGTAGCGCATAGCCAGGATGCCGCTGATCGTTCCGGTGTCATATCTGGCACAAACGATATGGAGTTAGCAGGCGGGAGAGCAGGGTCAGAACGATAGCCGAGGGGGCTGCTTACCCAAAGAGCACGCCGCCAAAGGCGACAAACATGCCGATGGCAATGGCGGGCCAGGCCTTGCCGGCCCCTGTGTCGGGCTTCAACCCAAAGGTGTACATAATGTCCAGAAGGGGAGGTGGGAATGAAAAAGAGCCAAAAAAAGCTGGGAAGAGAAGGCGGAAGATTCGTTAGTATGGCGAGGAGACGGCCGCTATTTATAATTTGCACGCAGCAGAACCAAAGGAAAAACGAGTCGTCGCGGTGACATGGCCCTGACCCATCGTGCGCATGTGACACGAGCGCTTATGTTGGCCATCTTGGTCGTCTTTGCATTTTCTGTCTCTCTTGTGTCCTTTTGCCACGGGTCCGATGCTCACATCAGCAAATGATCGGTACGGCAGAAGAGCGCAGGGCGGATGTAAGCCGCCAGGTTGTGCCCTTCCTCCTGCGGGGTCGCGGCCTCACGGGGCAACTGCGGCAGCTCTTGCGGGATGGTGTTTCAAGCCAGGATCGTGCCTTCCCAACTGGGCCAGCTCCCATGCCAACACGCTGCCAAGGATGGCCCCGTGACTGCCGAAGCCGTAGCGCCTGAGTGGTAGCTGCAGGCTGGGCGAGCGAGAAAGCGCCGAGGGGCCATCCAACAGTAGCATTTTGGGCGCTTGCCATTGGTGCGTTGTCCACGCTTACTGTTCCTTTCATATTTTTTCCATGGTGCAGTGCTACGTGTCTCACCTTCCAATATGCCCCCTTGCCACCCTTCTTCTCTGAAAGAAGCATTCTCTACTCGGTACGCACATGATCACAGGAGTTGCCATGTTTCCAGACGTTGCATCTGATAGTTGACTTGCTGCTAGCGCCAGAAGGTTAAAGGGAATCTGGGGTAACAACATGGCTGCTCCGCATCCCAAAGACGACTAGTGGACAGGAAACGGCGACAGGATGCAACCAACACGGCCAACCTTCTCCTTTGGGACAACTGCTCCACACCCTCCCACTGCCTGTCGGCCTTATTCCGGAGCTTGGCATCAGAGGAGTTGGTCATGCTCATGCTCCGATGCTTGGATCGAAGATCGTATCAGATGTCTCAGACGTCCCGCTCGTCCAGCTCATCTTGGCCTGGCGTCGCATGTCCGTATTGCGCTTCACGCGGCCGGCCAAGCGTGCCTTGACCTCCTGACAGGCTGCACAGGCGTGCGTCTTGTTGGGCCGGCCCTCGTGTCCGAAGTCGAGCACCCCGCAGTACTTGTGTGGCCTCATGTCTGTCCAGTTGGCCGGTCTTTGAGCTGCCGTGTTGCAGTGGCCGGGCTTGTAGTTTCGTGCCATGGCGACGGCGATTTATGTTGGCTGGTGGTGGAGAATGTGGTGAGACCGAGTGCGATCAAAGCCAGTGCAATGATGAGTGAGCATCGACGGGTAAGGGTTCGAGATGGTGTTGTGTTATCACGTGATGTGAGATGAACTCTCTTCGCCCGGATCGACTTGTCTCCACTACTTTACTTTGACGTCTATTACTTGTAGAAGAGAAGTGCCAAAGGTCAGACACGTTCAAACACTCCTTTTCTTGGTCCAT
Organism: Leptographium lundbergii; assembly: GCA_001455505.1. Classification (NCBI taxonomy): domain Eukaryota; kingdom Fungi; phylum Ascomycota; class Sordariomycetes; order Ophiostomatales; family Ophiostomataceae; genus Leptographium; species Leptographium lundbergii. Next base: position 362,106 of record LDEF01000003.1, read on the forward strand.
TTCGGCTTCTCACGAGATAGACAGTCAGACACAGACAGTGCACAGTAAGGTAGCGATCATGCGGGCGTCCACTCCAGAAAAGTCAAGCCTAGTCAGCCCAAAACTGTCAGCAAGGATGGGTGCAGAAGAAGCTCTGCGAGCATACGATAAGAGCAGAACGTGGCCGAGTGCACTGCAGAGGGTGGCCCGAGAATGGGTCGGCATTCATTCGTCTTGATCATTATTCACAAACTTCAACTCAACCATGAGAGTAAGCACAGCAGTCTTGGGAGCGGCTGTGGTTCGCGGCGTCGTAGCCGATGTTGACGTGCTCCAATATGTTGACCCGCTGATCGGGACGGTAAACGGAGGTCAGCATGCACGATCCTTTCTCTCGGGGAGTCTGGCGACTGACAGGCACAACCTGGTTCTTGATAGGCCATGTGTTTCCCGGCGCCACTCTGCCGTTTGGTATGGCCAAGGCGGTGGCCGACGTTAACACAGAGCTGCAGGGAGGATTTGCATCGGACGACGGCGAGATTACGGGCTTCAGACACATGCACGACTCGGGAACAGGAGGTGTATGTTTCTTGTGTGATTTGCAGCAGTTCGTGTCGTCTTCAGCTGCTAACCCACACAGGGCGCCAGCCTGGGTAATTTTCCCATTTTTGCGCACACGGGCTGTGCCGGCGACACACTCGATGGCTGTGCCGGCGACACACTCGATGGCTGTGCCGGCGACACACTCGATGGCTGTGCCTTTACAGCGGCAGACCGGGCAGTGAAGCGGGTGCCGGGCAGCGTGGTGGCCGAGCCGGGCTACTTTGCCGTGACACTCAACATGTCGGTGCGCGCAGAGATGACGGTGGCGAACCACACGGCGCTGTACCGCTTCACCTTTCCATCGGACAGGACCGGACTGCCCTACAGCTACAGCCCGCTGGTCCTGGTCGACCTCAAGGACCTGTCGGACTCACGGATCAACGGCAGCGTCGCCGTGGACACGCAGACGGGCCGCATCACCGGTAACGGCACCTTTGGCCCGTCGTTTGGCGTTGGCCATTACGATCTGCACTTCTGTGCCGATTTCCGTGGCGCCGACCTGCGTGACAGCGGCGTCTTTGCCAACAACCGGGCCGGCAACACGACGCAGTCGCTGCGGACGTTTGCCAACGGCGTCGATGTGCCGCCAGTGCCTGCCGGAGCCTGGGTGCAGTTTGCGCCGTCGGAAGCCGACGACCAGATCCTCGTCCGGGTCGGGCTCTCGTTTGTCAGTGCTGGCCAGGCCTGTGCCAATGCCGAGAGCGAGATGGCCGGACCCGACTGGGACTTTGACGGCACGCGCACAGCAGCCGCTGACGCGTGGCGCGCCAAGCTGGCGGCCGTGCAGATCGACGACAGCGGCGTCGACAACCTCAGCACGGTCTTCTGGTCGGGGCTGTATCGCGCCATGATCTCGCCCCAAGACTACACGGGAGAGAATCCGCTGTGGGAGAGCAGCGAGCCTTGTGAGTGGGAGACGACGAACAGGGTCGGATGAGAGGCTGACCAGCCGATCAGACTACGACTCATTTTACTGCATCTGGGACTCGTTCCGGTCGATCCATCCGCTGCTGACATTGGTGGACCCGCAGAGCCAGACGTTGATGGTGCGCAGCCTGATCGACATCTACCGCCACGAGGGCTGGCTGCCCGACTGTCGGATGAGCCTGTGCAAGGGCCTCACACAGGGTGGCAGCAACGCGGACGTGGTGCTGGCCGACGCCTATCTCAAGGGGCCGGCAGACGGAATCGACTGGGATACAGCTTACGAGGCCGTAGTGAAGGATGCAGAGGGTGAGTGAGGGCGAAAGGGGACGAGGAGAAGGAGAATACTGACGATCTAGTCGAACCGCCCATCTGGAGCGTCGAAGGCCGAGGAGGTCTGGCCAGCTGGAAGCAGTACGGCTACATTCCGGTCGACGACTTTGACACGGACGGCATGGGCACGTTCTCGCGCAGCATCAGCCGGACGGTCGAGTATGCGTACGACGACTTTTGCATTGCGCAGATGGCGGCGGCCATGGGCAGGCCGGCGGACGCGGCAAGGTACCGACAGCGAGCCGGCCAGTGGGCGAACCTGTTCCGCGACGAGCAGCGGTCGTTTCTGCCGGTGGGCGGCGGCAACGAGAGCGCCGAAAAGGCCGAAGGTGCCGAGACGGCCGAAATCGCCGAAACTGCCGACAGCGGTTTTGCCGGCTTTTTGCAGCCGCGCTTCCTCAACGGTAGCTTCGGCTTCCAGGACCCGGCGCTATGCCAGCCGCTGCTCAACTTCTCGTCCTGCTACCTCACCACCGGCGGCCACGAGACGTACGAGGGCGGCAGCTGGCTGTACTCGTTCTACGCGCCCCACGACATGGCCACCCTGATCGGCCGTCTCGGCGGGCCCGACGGCTTTGTCGCCCGGCTGCAGTACCTCCACGACACGCCCGGGCTGCTCTACATGGGCGACGAGCAGGCCTTTCTGCTCGTCTTCCTCTTCCACTACGCCGGCCGCCCGGCCCTGTCGGCCCGCTATGCCCACGCCTACATCCCGGCCCAGTTCAACACTACGACGGTCGGCATCCCCGGCAACGACGACAGCGGCGCCATGGGCGCCTTCTCGTCGCTCGCCATGCTCGGCCTCTGGCCCATCGCCGGCCAGGACGTCTACCTCATCACCCCGCCCTTCTTCCGCGAGGTCAGCGTGACCAACGGCCTGACCGGCCGCACCGCCACCGTGCGCTGCCGCAACTTCGACCCGGCCCCGGTCAACATCTACATCCAGAACTCCACACTCGACGGCCGGCCCTACAGCCGCAGCTGGCTCTCCCACCTCTTCTTCGCCGACGGCGGCCTGCTCGAGCTCACTCTCGGACCCAGCGAGAGCACCTGGGGCACGGCCGAGGCGGATCTGCCGCCGAGCATGTCATGAGTATTTCTTGCTGTACGATTGTCCACTGAATGGAGTGTTTCTTACTATACGATATCTCTCTGTATCTAGTCTGGACAATTACATCCTGCTTTTACAACATATGGTTGTTGAGAATCACATGTTTTACAATTTTACCGCTCATCCTCCTTTGAATCACCATCTCAAATGCCTGATTGTCGTCTGTCTTCTGCTCTCTCACTGGCTGCACACCTCCTCGGAGTCTCCGAACTGCAGCTGTCTATCCCCGGAATAAGTCCAACCCCACAAACACATCGCTAGGATCACACCACTCTGACTGGTGTGCGCGAGACGGTGGTCTATATAACAGTCTCGAGGGTGTGTTTTTGTACCGCAACTTCCTCGCCCATAGCCATCCGTCCCTAGAGAGAATGTCTACTACTCTGCTCAGAGGCACTGCCTTTATCACCGGCGCCGCGTCTGGTGTGCTCCCAACGCCCAGCCTGTCCTCCATCCATCCGTCCTCTGTCCTCCTGCTGATCTCCCTCTCCCTCCACAGGCATCGGTCTGGCCACCGCCCTTGCCTTTGCGCGCTATGGCATCGAGAACCTCGCCCTGGCTGACGTCAACGCCAGCGCTCTGCAGGCCTCCAGCAAGGCCCTGAGCGACCAGTTTCCCCACGTCCACGTGCTCGAGCTGCAGCTCGACGTGTCCCAGGCCGCCGCCGTCCGTGCTGCCATCGCCGCCGTCGTCGACTGCTTCGGCCGCCTCGACATTGCCGTCAACAACGCCGGCATCAGCGGCAACGGCAAGATGACCCACGAGATCGACGAGGCCGAGTGGCGCCGCACCCTGAACGTCAACCTGGACGGCGTCTGGCGCTGCCAGATGGAGGAGCTGGTCGTCATGCTGAAGCAGGAGTGAGTGACGGTACGATGGTCAGAGACGACAGACGCGCTGACAGCCCCCCTACCCCCCAGAGATCTCGGCTCTCGCATCGGTCGTGGCCGCATCATCAACACATCGTCCATGTACGGCGTCGTCGGGTCGTTTGCCCTCGCCCAGACGGCCTACGCGACCTCCAAGCACGGTATCATCGGCCTCACCCGCTCCGACGCAAACGCCTACGGCCCCATGGGCATCCGCGTGAACTGCATCTGTCCAGGGTTGGTATCTGTCTGTCTTGTGTTTGTATGTGTATTACTAAGCACTTCCGCACAGATACGTCGCCACCCCGATGCTGGAAGGCCTTCCCGGCGATTCACCCCTCCTCAAAGACATTGAGCGAACAGCCCTGAGGCGCGTAGGCCAGCCAGAAGAGATCGCCGATGCCATTGCCTTCCTGGCCTCGCCCATGAGTAGCTTCATGCAGGGTGCCAACATGGTCGTTGACGGCGGTTTTTCCACGCAGTGATCGGCCAGACAAGTAATCTGTAGTTTTGAGTGGGTTTTCATTGGGTAGACTGGATTTGGTAATAACATATTTGTACGGAGTAATTCATCTTGAAATGTATACGCAAAATCGGTTCCGCTGTGATCCAATTAAGAACTTTTCTGTTGGGCTGAATCAACCGAAATACGAGTCGGAAAAGGAATGTGAATATTTGCGACTACTGGCATTTTTTTTTAGTTGCATTCCATACAAAGAACAGTTGGATGTGGCCCAAACCGTTCGGAGGACCGATCCACTCGCCCAAGTAGCGAACAAGGCCGCCTTTACGACGTACGGACCTCCCACCGTCTCGTTGAGGCGGAGATTCACACCCGCTTTCTGCGAAGTGGAACCATTGTGCAGATTAGTGCCCATGTCTCGGCATCTTGGGGTCCCAGAGAACCAACCAAACCATATCGAGGTCGACAGCTCAGTCGCGCATATGGGTGCCATGCTTTCAGCCCTGTGCATATTTCGTCGCCAGGACAGACGTGTCACGCGTTTAGTGGAATTGATGGGCAGCTACGGAAACTCAACAGACTAGGCGCATCTCAAGAGGGACGTGCAATCGAACATGGAAAGGTTGACAAGTGACAAGTTCAACGCCAATCTCACCTGTTGGTATCTGCAAGACCAGCACATTGCTCCTAACCCTTTGTCTATATCGAAATTGCACTGTGGCAGAATAGGAACTGAAATATTGCAACACGTAGGATATCGCGTGAGCAACCTCGCTTGCTTCCGGGATGTAATTGTCGTCTACGGGCCGTATAACCAACCCGGAGGAGGTCGCATTTACAGAAGGCATTTCCTAGTTCTGCCAGACTGTCGGCGAGTACGTATCTTGTACCATAAAGGTCTGTAAGAAAGCACGCCACAGGTTTCATTACTTGTGTAGGTGATGTCACGTCCTTATCGCCAGCCAGTTAGACCCCCCATCAGTCCAGGGTATCGCAGCAATGAAGAGCGTAATGGACGTTCCTGATTGCAATGTATACGCATTGCAGCTGTCCATTGTGCACTGTACCATGTAACAATGCAATGTGACATCGTTCAACAGATAATTTCCAGAAATCAGTGTTATTAACGAGATAAATAATGTACTTTGAAATCACTCTTGGCGGCTTCACAGTGAATAACTGATCTTGATGTTGTCATTAATTTAAATAATGAGATGCAATCGCTGGCGCAAAATATCAGTATATTGAACACATTATCAGTAGCCGGCACTGGATCAAATTCACAAGCAAGCAATCAGTATGGATTTCCGGTCTGAACGTTTTTATTTTACAAGCTAAACACACGTTTGCGTTTGAAACTGGTCTCATAAAGCCCTAGTCCTAAATCCTCTGGCTACTTAGGCCTGTGCCCGGGACGGCGTGGCGAATTGATATGACATCTGTGCTATCGCAAAGCTACTTGTAAACGGTCAATCAGAAACCAACACACCTCAATGTGCCAGTTGTCACTGGCCACTGGAAGAACAACAGAAGTTTCTGTGCTCCTTTGTTTATTTCTGAACGAAGCTAATAAGCTTGGCGTGAGGATTGGGCTAAGGAACACCATCAACTCAGCCCAACGAGCCGCCGCCGCAGTGGAAGCAACCCTGCAGCCCACGGCCTCTAATCCATCGTCATATTTCTATGTCCATCATTAGCGAAGACGGAAGAGGAGATGCATATTCTGGTGCCGGAAATTAGCTTAGTAGACTGAGAACAGAAACACGACAGAGCGGGAAGGTGCGCCCGCGGGAGGTTGTCTCAGTGGGTCGGTTGGGCGGATTTCCTCGGCTTAATCAGACACTGCCACATAGGACAAAAGCCTCACAAATGGCCAAAAACTTTGCAGGTCCCCAAAGAACGATGAACAACTCTCCAATCGCGGCGTTTCGTAACCAGCTTGGTTGCCGCCGCTCTGTTGGGCTTCCCCGATGTTAGGCTGTTATACGGCTTTCCCCCGATTCAGCAATATTATTCCAGGCAGCAGTGCAGTGCAGCAGACGGCAAGATCATTTTTCCTTGGTCAGGGCAACCAGAGTTCAGATCTGATTCGATTCCGAGAGCTTGCTTGTGCTATCCGATTTACATCGGCCCCCGAAAGGCCAAAATAACATTGGTTGCAGTGGTACCAACATCTCCACCTCGTCAGACCAGCTGCCAGACACCTGATGTGAATGCAGGGCAGGCCTCTGAGGATTGCGCTCTGGGGTGTGCCTATTCCATGGCCTGACATATATAAGAAGATGCAGGTCGTCAGGGCACGAAAGAGAAGAACAGAAAATCAGTCAAATCTGCACAAGCAATCGACAGCCCTAACACGTCTTTCTTTTTCTGTATTATTTTCGCATTATAATTTGTAATTTCATCCGCTACTTCTCTTCACATGTCTGAATACGAGGCGATGGGCGTCGACGCTGCGGATCCGTCCCGGGTAGTGGAAGGCTTGGTCGGTGCAATCAAGTCGATTGCAGCTGATCCCAACTACAAACTCTTGGCTGATGTCTTCAATGAAGTGTTGCAACTCCGTGCGAAAAACAGTGAGCTCGTGGACACAAATCGCAACGTTTTCGAGCAATATTGGCAGTTCCGCAGTGAGCTCGAGGAGTCTCGGGCCAAGATAGAACTCGCCAAGGCTGCACTTCAAGAGGAGCTCGGCTCCAAGGTCAAGGAGTTGGCAGATCTGACAGACACGTACAACAGCGTCAGTACAGAGCTCGACGAAACGAAGGCAACTCTGGAAGAGACCACCAACACTAAAGTGACTCTTGAAGCCGACTTGGACAATGCAAGCACGGAGATTGATGGGCTTCGCACCACACTTGCCACTCTTGAGCAAGACCTCAGCCAGGTCACTTCACAGCTGGAGGAGCAAACGCGCGTGGCTAATACGACCAAAGAACAGAACTCGGCACTGAAGGTCTCGCTCTCCGAGCGAGAGAATGAGCTGGAGAAGGTCAAGAGCGACCTCCAGACGACAGAGCAACAACTCGAGGAAGCCATTGCCAGAGGAGACGGTCTCTGGAAGACCCTGGACCATACCCAGTATGAGCTCACAGCGAAGACAACACTTCTAACAGAGCTGGACAGCTACCGAGTCGTGTTGAAAGAGGAGCCGGAAGACGTATTGTACGTACTCGCATTTCTGCGTTCTCGTGTTCTCCTTGTCTTCTTTTCGTCCATCGTCCCAAAACTGACAAGAAAGCGTGAAAATTCTCGACAACGTGTGGACAAAACTGTTCGATCTGGTCGAGTCACACTTCCAGCAAGACCTGGAAGCCCACGTTCTAAACGATGCGTCGTGCTGGAACCTCCTTCGCAACGCTGATGCGCTGAAGGGCCATACTCAGTTCCCGCTGCCCCAGACCAACTCGACCATTGCAAAAACGATGCGAATTGCTGCCGTCCTGTCGATCGTCTCACATACACTGTACAAATACATCTTCCGTCCGTTCTACCTTCTAGAAAACGACAAGGAGTTCACGGACCTTCTTCACGATGTCGAATACGACAACCCGACCTTGGAGGAGAACATTCGTGCGACGCTGCTGGCGACTTTGCCACAGGGCCAGCAGAAGAATGCCACTATTCGTGCTAGGAAAGTGGTGCAAGATGTCTCGTGGGTGGTCCAGCCCCTCCTGGGCGCCATTGCCTATGCCAGCTTCTGCAAGAGCCTGAGTAGTGCCTGTACCCTGGCCTGCACCGAATGGCAGAAGATCCAGCGTGCGAAGGTGAAGATCGAACCGTACTTTGGCCCGCCGTACGACGCCTTTGACTGGCAGGAATTGCCGCTGCCAGAGTCCGACGGACGCTCCAATACCACGCGGAACCACAGCCGCGACAGCAGTGTGACCCGCTGCGAGTCTCGGGTGCGTGGATTGGAGCACGGCGATCTGGGGCTGCTGTCCGGTGCAAACGACAAGGCAGGTGGCAACGGCATTGCTGGGAAAAGCGCGACAAGCAAGCCCGTGTCAAGGACTCCATCACCGCAGCGTGTCGAGGACAAACTGGGAAGTGAGCCTGACAGCGGGATAGATGTCAGGGGTAGCGAGGGCGATGATCATGGCGATGGCAATGGTGATACCATTCGTGACGATGCTTTCAACGGCAACGTCAATGGCAATGTCGCTGGCGGGGTCATTGATCATGACAGTGGCAAGGGCGATGATACCAGTGGTGCTGTTCATGATAACGGCAATGGTGAAGATAGCGGGTGCGATGTCACTGACAAAGGAAATGACGAGAACATGACGATAGCTCGTGCTCCTTCGCCAGCTCCCGCTCCTGTTCCTGTCCCTGTCGCGGATGTCGCCAGCGCAATGTATGAGGATAGTGAGGTCGACCCGAGCGACATTATCCTGGTGGTGTGGCCAAGTATGGTGATGGTGGAGAATGGCGAGCAGTCGCCCATCACGCAGGGCCTGGTGATCTCCAAGCAGCAGGCAAACGTTGCGTCCCACGAACTGCAAAAAACGCAGGCAGGCGGACACCGCCCTAACGTCAAGCGGTCCCGCGCCCTGCCGAACGTTGGTGGCAACAAGCGGGATTCGTCTTTTTAGTCGAAAAAGTTGGCGAGAGGAAATCCGTCGCATAACTGGTCGTCTGGACATGACCCACAAGAGACGGGGTGTCAAGAAATAGGCTTTTGTCGACGGCCTGTTGGACGGTTGTTTCGAGTATTCTGATTTCTTCTGGTCTTTGTTTGGCTCATTGTCACTGCTGTACAATATGGGTGTCAGGCGTCTTCCTATTTCCTGTCACTGAAGTGTGTTTGAATCCTTAGCTTGGGTCTCTTCAGTTCAGGTTGGGTAATACGTTGATCCTGAACACGTTGTACCATATTTAGATTATTTATCTAGTTTGCCGTTTGATTTGAAGTCTTATTTGAGCTTCTAGCAGAGCAGCGAGTTGCCCGAAAACAACAGAAGCAGTAGGCTTCTTCGCAGTGTATCTGAATGTCATGAAATGTCGTCCTCTGTCCTGTTTCGATCCTCTCCGTCCGTGTCTACCACTTGATCACCTTCTGAGGGAAGAACTCATCGATGAGCTCGAGGTAGTACGGCTGTGATTGTTAGCAGACGACCGAGTCTGAGCGACCCAAGACACCCAGACTCACCTTGAGAAGCTCGACACTGGGCACCTCGTCGCTCTTGCTGTAGAGATCGTAGGGATTAAAGGCCTTGACGGCCTCGAGCATGGCGTGGTCCTTGTCGGACATGAGCTCGCGGTAGGCGCCGGCGCTGTGCCACGGGTAAAAGGAGTGGTAGCGGATCATGGCGAGGCTCTCGGGCGGCAGCAGGCTCTGCTCCTTGACGACGTGGTAGAGGTACTCGTCGTGGCCCCAGGAGAGCATGACGTTGTCGAGACCGCAGCCGGCCGAGTAGATGCCCAGGGCGGAGCCGTAGACGGGGTGGTCGTGGTCGGGGTTGCCGGCAAAGGTGTCGGGATAGATGATGCGGCGATCAAAGGCGAGGCCGACGGGAAAGGTGTCGCCCACGACGTCCCACTGGCCCTGGGCGCCGTAAAAGTACAGCAGCTTGCCGAGGTCGTGGATCAGGCCGGTCAGCTGCATCCAGCGCGGCTTGCCGTCGCGGCGGATCGCCTCGGCGCTCTGCAGCAGGTGCTGGATCTGGCTCAGCTCCGTGTCCGGGTCCGACTCGTCGATCAGCGTGTTGAGCTTCTCGATGGCCTCCCACACCGTCATCTCGGCCCGCGGCCGGCTCTGCGCGTGGAACCGCGCCCGCGCCTGCAGGTTGTAGGCCACCGTCTGCTTCTCGTGCTGCTCGCGGTAGAACGCCTTGACCCGCTCGCACGCGTCGTCGTACTGCCGGAACTGCGTCTTGTCCTTGGCCTGGTCGAACTGCGACTTCTCGCTGTACTCGACCGCGGCCTCGGCCGCCTGCCGGCCCTTGAGCACGTTGACCGTGTCGATGGCGTCCGACAGGTCCTCGAGCGCCTTGCCCGACCGCGCTGCCCCGGTCTTGTCCGGCCGGGCCGCGACCTCGTCGTCAAAGAGTGCAGAGGGGGACATGTTCTGTGATCTTGGGAGGTCGTGGAAGGGTGTGTTGCGGCCAGGAAGACAGCCAGACGAGGAAGAGAGATCGTTCCGCTTAAATATCCCACTGCCCGCTCGGCCGTGTGGAAAGACTTGCCGACTTTGTCCCGTTGATCGGACGTTGAAGGAAGCAAAGGCTGGCCGACAACGCAAGCCGTCATGAAAAAAGGCTTTCACGGCAAGAGAGGGAGGACGTCAGGAATTTCCTAAAGCAGCACTGTTCTCGTCCAACAAGACGAAAAGTGGGCAGAGCCCCATTACTAAAACAGGTTGCATGGGCCCGGCAGTCACGACCCAAAACCATATTACTTGAATGGTCAGCCTGGCTTCCCGTCCCGAAACGAGGCCTCGGGCGTTTTGGCGATGTGCTCCCAAAGTGGAGCCTTCCATGCCAGTAGCGCAAGCGAAGCCTGGCAAAATCGGCGATTTTATCCATCTTTGGCATGCCCTCCAGACACGGACATTTTCTCCGAGCGCTAGCGGAAAACTTCTCCTCTTGCAGACGAAAAAAGGAGCCCGCCCGACTAGACCGAGCGACAAATATCATCCATCAATCCCACGCATACGAGCACCGAAAAAATCGCCAGACAACTCCCCTTAGATTCACCAACGCCCCCATCTTTTTGTTTTGCCTAAACGGGTATCATTGCCCCTGCCTTGTTCCCCCGCATCTATGAGTAGCTCACATCTATATATTATTAGTCTACCCCGTCCTAAACCTAATCCCCAGCTGCCCCATTAGCCGTTCCCTTGACAGCTTACTCCACACCTTCCCAGTCCCATGCGCGCATCATCTGAGTCTGCACCGATTCGGTTGGTCGCCCATGATCACTCTCTGTCTGGCGGAGGAGATCCAGAATGGCCTCCTGATCTGATCGCTCGCGGAATCGGTCCCCAACTGAAACAAACATGGCGCGCATCAGCTTCATGTTCGCCATCTTCAGCCAATACCATGAAAAGTGGGGCTCGCCAGAAATTACTTACAGGCAGAAATGGCCATACAGGCCGCAAACATGCTGGGTGGTGCCCCCTGATTGCAGAGCCCAATGCCACAAATCCTACGCACCAAGGCACATATTCGTTCCTATTTCGTCAGCTCCTCCTCCTTTTCCGCATTTCTCCTTCTTGCTTATTGCCAGGGCTGTGCTCACATCCATTTGCTTGGCTGCCTCTCTGCGCTGGCCACCAATACGGGGAAACTTGGGGTCGAAGCTGAGGAGAAACAGCTTGGCAAGAATGTGGTGCTGCACCCCGGTGACTGTGCGCGTGTTAGTATTCGCCAAAACTGCAGTCTCGGCCGGCACAGTCGTCCTCTGGTGCACCTACCCTGCCAGGTATCGTGGTACCAAACCTCCGGAAATGCCTCCCCCGGTCCGTTCTCTTTGTCCAGAGTCGGTGTGTAAGATGGCGGCAGTGACGCTGTCCATCGCTCATTCCATGCGTACAGGTCATCCCACGTCTGCCGTGGCGGCTCTTCTCCGAAGCAGAAGTTGAGGACGTCGATGCAGTGGACCACAGCCCGGTTGGCCCAGTCCTCGTCGTCGGCCGGACCAAGCTCACGGGACCCGTCCACCAACGACGAGACTAGGGGGGCTTTCACCGGCTGTTGGTTCATTGTGGCCGTGTATATCTCCTGGCGCAGACCAGCCCAGAAGCTGGCTGCACCCAGCGTTTTCGGTCGTAGGTTATGGCCGTTGCCATGGACAAAGGCATGTATGCCGAGGATGTAGCTGTGCGAGTCGACCCCGGTGTGTTTTACTGTCGCCTCAAAATCAGAACTCCACATCCTCCCAGCCGCCCACCAGGATACAGGCTACGTACCTTCCATCTCCTCCCAAACCCGTAGAATAATGGTCGCGGCAAACAGATTCTCGTCCGCGGCCGTGACGTCGTGGCTCATTAGCGGAATCAGCACACTGAGGCATTCGCGGTGATACCGATCGGACGCATAGCGGTCAAAGTCGCTGATATGCGCCAGGTGCTTGGCAGCTAAGGCGAGCGTGGCGTTGAGCAGGACAGTGCAGGTGCCGGCTCGCAGAGGTACCGTGGTAGCAAAGTGTCGGGCAGGATCGCAAATGTCGAGCTGTTTAGCTTGCATCAACCCCGGTTAGCGCTGTTTCTTAGTGCAACACATCGTTACGAGCTTGGTGGAGACACAAAAACTTGCCCATCCCGCTTGGTTTTGCACAAAATGGCGAAGAAGCAACGCCTCCTGCTTGTCCTGGAGCGGGAAGACAGACTTCTCGAGATAGATGCGCGACTGGACCGACTGGACGGCGTTGATGGCCTCGTGCAGGTCAAAGGTACCGCCCACCATTTCCTCGTGGACGATGAACCGGTCTGAGGGCGACTGGGAGCGCAGTTGGGCCACCTGGTTCAGCGCGGGAACAAAGCCTAGCCGCAACGGGTTGTCTGGTCCGTCGTATGCTGCTGCCTGGGCTGATAGATCCGTTCGCGTCGACCCAGTCGAGCCCGGCGACAGCGTGGACCATACCGGCATCTGTGAGACGTTATTCTGCGCGGATTGCAGCGCTGATGGCTGTGCGTGTGGCCCATTGGCAAACCTATCGCTGCGAATCGCCTGCCACGACGACGCATCTGGAAGGCCGTCGTCGTCGTCGTCCGGAAAGTCATCATCGGCTGTTGCACCATCGATAAATTGAACTGAAGTGGCAAAAGTGGGTAACGTGTCAGCTTTGCGCTCCGTCTTGCATGCATGCCAGCTCCGCTTGCTAAGAGTACGTACGCGTAGCGGGCGTTTTGACCCATTGTTGTGTCCGGGTGAAGGGGCCTGCATGTGCCGAAAAAAGACCGCAAAAAATCATGAAGTCGGAACTCCGGTCAGCACACCATGCCTCAATCCCATTCGCAAAATTGGTCGTCGCATGGAGCTGGCAATGGGCCATACCTGACTTGACTCGGAATCTGTAGCCTCGATGGCATTCTCTGCCGCTTACCAAACAGCGACTACATGCGGGCGTCTTTCGGTCGCCTTCAACTGTGTCAGCTGGGATGGATGGACGTTGTACTCAGGGAATCACGTGGACTTGCACTTTAAATGCTGGTCTCGGCAGTTCTGGCTGTTGTTCTGGTCAGATGAGCCTGGCCGAAGCCGAGATACGGAAAGTTGCAGGAGGAACTTACCAGCCAAATGATGCGGTGCTGTCTGGCTCCGGCCGGGAATCCAGCTCGGGAGAGGTCATCGAACGAGGCTACAGTGAGGCCTTTGGTGCTGATGGCGGTGTGTCCTAGACCCCTGGTCCGACTAACGATCGGCGGATCAAGCATCGACCAGCGGACACAAACAGAGTGAAAATCGGCGAGGCCGTTCAGACGTAGAAAGAGGCGAGACCGTGACACAGTAATTATTTCTTCGAGGTGGCCGTCGACGACAAACCCCCCTCTCCAACAGCTCTGCTGGGAGATCGTCGGCGCGAGAGGAGGGAAGAGCGAGATTCCACGAATGAACGCCGTCTCTCGACGGACGGGACATGCAGCTGTTTCCCCGCTCCTCGGTCGCAGTGTGGCAGGCTGGCGTCAAATCGGGAATGGTGTCTCCTAACACAGAGTCACAAAGCTGCCCTGGCTCGTATCGGGGCCAGTGTTCGCAATCTGTAATTACAGGTGGTGGATCGTGCATTGTTGAACTAGACTAAGATTTTCGTTGAGCCGATTGGCCAATCAGAACGTGCTTTCCCATGGTGACTTTTCTCCATGAGCCATGTCAACTAGCTCCTTCCTCCTGGCCTTCTCCCCACAAGATAAATACCAGGAAAAATGGAGACGGGAACCCTCCAGAAACAAACTCAGACATACGCAAGAAGAAGGCAGACCATAAGCATACCGGTGCATGAAGGGACAGCCCAAGACAACTGCTCCCATCTCAATAACCATCCCCCCTCACTGCCGAGTCGTCTTTTTGATTATCTGGTCACCGCCGGCTCTCTCCTACCAATCTGCCCTCCCCCCTCTCTCCTACCAATCTGCCTCCCCCCTTACTCTCTTTTCCTTTTGGGACAGAGCGGTCTTTTTGGGGTATTTATCTGGCATCTCTCGGCCTTACTCCTTCTTTTGTTTTTTACCCTTCTTCATCTTCTTCTTCTTGCCTCGCCTCCCTCTCCGTCTCTTCTGCCCCTATCTCGACACAGTTTATATTCCTCTCCCATCATGCGTGTACACATGATCGATGACGGATCTTCAGGGTCCGACATTAGTGCTGCCGTGGAGGAATCCCACGGCACGGTCAACGAGAAGAGTCCGGCAGCCATGGCCGAGACCAACGAGGCGATGGAGCGGGCCAGAACGGCGAACGCCGTGATTGGCTTTGCCAAGTCTGCAGCAGAAAAGGAGCAGCAGATGACGCTGATGGAGGGCGTGCGGATGTATCCCAAGGCGATTGCGTGGAGCGTGCTCATCAGCACCTGCATTGTGATGGAGGGCTACGACGTATGTCTGATCAACAACTTCTACGGCTTCGACCAGTTCAACCGCAAGTACGGGCAGCAGCTGCCGAGCGGCGAGTACCAGGTGTCGGCAGCATGGCAGAGCGGACTCAGCAACGGGGCCAATTGTGGCGAGCTAATCGGGCTGCTGCTCAACGGCTGGATCTCGGAGCGGCTGGGCTACCGCTACACCGTGATCGGCTGTCTGCTGGCGGTGACGGGCTTCATCGCCATCTTCTTCACGGCCGAGAGCACGGGTGCACTGCTGGCGGCCGAGATTCTGTGTGGCATCCCATGGGGCGTCTTCCAGACGCTGACAGTCACATATGCCTCGGAGGTGTGTCCGGTCGCCCTTCGCGGCCATTTGACGACGTATGTCAACGCCTGCTGGGGCATCGGCCAGCTGATTGGCATCGGTGTCATCATGGGCATGCTCGACCGCGACGACCAATGGGCCTACCGGATTCCCTACGCCCTGCAGTGGATCTGGCCCGTGCCGCTGATCATCGGCATCGCTTTTGCGCCCGAATCGCCCTGGTGGCTCGTTCGCCGTGGCCGCATCGACGACGCCAAGCGCTCGCTGCTGCGCCTCACGAGCCGTCGTCTGCTCGACAGCCGCGCTTCCGATGGCAGCAAGGCCTTTGATCCCGACGAGACCATTGCCATGATGGTCCACACCACCGCGCTCGAGGCCAATGCCACCAAGGGCGCCAGCTATCTCGACTGCTTCCGCGGCTCCAACCTGCGCCGCACCGAGATCGTCTGCATGGTCTGGGCCATCCAGAACCTCAGCGGCAACTCCTTCAGCAACTACTCTACCTACTTCCTCGAGCAGGCCGGCCTCAGCACCCACAGCTCCTACGGCTTCGCCCTCGGCCAGTACGCCTTTAACATTGTCGGCGTCGTCGGCGCCTGGTTCCTCATGGCCCGCGGCATTGGTCGCCGCACCCTCTACGTCGGCGGCCTCTGTCTGCTCTGCATCATGCTGTTGATTATGGGCTTCCTCGGCCTCGTCCCCGACTCCCACAAGGACCAGGCCTCTCTGGCCACCGGCAGCATCATGCTCGTCTGGGCCCTCTGCTACCAGCTGTCTGTCGGCACCGTCTGCTACTCTCTGGTTGCCGAGATCTCCACTCGTCGTCTGCAGATCAAGACGGTCGTCTTGGGCCGCGCTCTTTAGTAAGTTTTTTGTATCTCTTTTCCCTCCACTCTTTCTTTTCCAGCCCACTAACGCCTTTTAGCATCGTTGTCGGCATCGTTGCCAGCGTCCTTACCCCTTACATGCTCAACCCCGGCGCTTGGAACTGGAGCAACTACGCAGGCTTCTTCTGGGGCGGTGTCTGCTTCCTCTGCATCATCTACAGCTACTTCCGTGTGCCCGAGCCCATGGGCCGCTCGTTTGCCGAGTTGGACCTGCTGTTCGAGTCTGGTGTGAGCGCCCGCAAGTTCAAGTCGACAACAGTCGACGTGTTCGCCCACGATATCAGCTCCGACATCCTCAGCAACTACAAGAATCAGGTGGACGTAAACTATCTCGAAAAGGACCACGAAAAGGCCTGATCGGAACGATGACCGGCTGGGAGACGCATGCGCGCACTGGAAGGCGCTGCATGTCTTTGTTTGAAATCTTAACACGTATAATGAGGCGCACGGAGCAGAGATTCCCATGAACGACTTGGATATTTTCTCATGATAAATTTGTATTCTCGAGTCAATTGGCTCGAAGTAAATATGGCAGGCAATACGGAGTAGTAATATGTAAATAGGATACATGAATATGACATCTCAATGACACCCTTCTACTGTGATGCAAGTGTTGCTCTTTTACAGCCAGTTTCTGTCGCCGTACTGCGAGACCATGAGGCCGCCATTGTCTTTGATGGTAGCCTTGGCGATGACCTTGATGACGTATGCGGCGGCCTCGTCTGCGGTGAACGGAATGCCGGACCAGTTGGGATCGTACTCCTTGAACTTGGCTCCCATCACGGCCATGGCCTTTGCCGTGTCAGCCTTGCCCTGTTCGGTCCCGTCCTGGGCGAAGGAGGTAGCGACAACGCCGGGAGAGATGCCCAGGACGAGGACTCCGCGGTCGCGGTACTCGTTTTGGAACTTGGCCACGGCCATGTTGACGGCGGCCTTGCTGATGGCATAGGGAGACACCTGAGAGATGCCAAGGTTTAGCACTAGCTCGACGTCGCCAAAGGCGGACGTGATCACGGCAATCTTCTTCAGCCGGCTCTTCTCGACCAGCGGCGCGAAGAGGGCGATGGCATGGATCGTTCCGAGGACGTTGGTGCGGAACTGGGTCTCCATGTTGGCATCAAAGGCGGCCGGATCATCATTCGCTCTAGACTCGGGCGAGCATCGGTCAGAACTGGCTGCTTTTTAGGCATCTTTCGGGGCTTTGGCTACGTGCTCACTCTTCACCAATGGGGAGAAATCGGCTGCTGCCCACGGCAGCGTTCGAGATGAGGACGTCGACCGAGCCACTGGTGAGGGCAGAGACCTGCTCGACGGCGGCCTTTGGCACGGTCAGCTCTGCGTGTCGACACGGCTTGGACATTTCCTAGAACACTCACGACCAGCGTTGCTCTGTCGTTGAGATCGGCCTGCACAATGTGGATGTTCTCCCTGTCCGGGAAGTCGATGGCCACCTGGGCCTTGGTTCCGGGCACATTGCGCACCAGGCCAACCACGGTGTTTTCCTCGTCGGCAGAAAGCACGTTGAGGAAACCATACTGGTCGACGGTGTAAGTAGAGTGCCCAAGATGATGAATGTTGGGCAGGATGTTGGAACATACCCCCAGGCCACGAGAGGCACCGACCACGACGTAAGAAGGCATGTTGGTTGACTTGGCAAGGCTTAAACTCAACAGGTTAAGACGGGTTATAAGTTAAGATCTGGAAGACAGTTCTTCGTTTCTTGGCTGCTTAGCTGCTTGGCTTGGCTGGGCTAAACTATGGTGTCTTGGAGAGAGGCGTCTGCACGTTTAAATACACGTCTTGAACCACGCGCTGCTTCTCTTGACAAATACAAAGACGCCATTCCCCGGCTGACAAATAGACGGCTAGTTGAAACAAACAAACCACCAACTTTGGGGTGAGGAGTTGCCCTGCGATCTTGTTACGTTCAACTGAGCATGTAAAGATACATTCATCAGTCCGTAGCGCCTAATCACGCTCGGCCAAAGTTGCAGGTTTTCCAAATCGGGCAGGGAGGACAACACAAGGGCCCCCGTTATTACCTAGCGCTGGAAACCGAGTGGATAAGACTAGACTGTCTGTATACGTGCATATCGAGCCAAAGCGGGCCCGCCATGTTGGCCATGACCAATCACATACACAGTATCGGATGGAATTTTCCCATGCTATTTTTTGAAGATTGAGAAGCTGTTGCCGAACAAACGACAGGTCTCGAACGAGAAGGCAGTTTTGCTCCGACACATCGCCATGGGCAAGAAGCGGGCCAGAGAGGCTGACGGGAAGGCGGCGGCGTCCAAGGACGCCGACCAGATGGACGAAGACTCGGACGACTCAGAGGTGAGCTCGCGACACAGCAAAGCGACGGGATGGAGGCTAACGCGGGCAGAACTTTGACATTGTCAACGTGGAGTTTGAGTGGTTCAACTTTGACGCGGACATTGACTTCCACGGCACCAAGACGCTGCTGCGCCAGCTGCTGGACGTGGACGCGCCGCTGTTTGACGTGTCGGGGCTGGCGGACCTGATCCTGGCGCAGCCGACGATCGGGTCGACGGTCAAGGTCGACGGCAAGGCCAACGACGCGTACGCGCTGGTGACGGCACTGAGCATGCGCGAGCTGAGCGGCCGCCCGGCCATGGCGACGCTGGCGCGGTACCTGGCCGAGAAGGCGGCGGCCCCGGTGTCGGGACCGCCGGGGCTGAGCAGCCTGCTGCCGGGGCTGCTGGCACAGCAGGCGACGTCCTCCGGTGCGGCCGACCCCTCAGCACCACACGTCGGCCTCGTGCTGTCGGAGCGGCTCGTCAACATGCCGGCCGAGGTGGCGCCGCCCATGTTCACGATGCTGGCCGAGGAGCTGGAGGCGGCGGTCGAGGACGGCGAGCCGTACAGGTTCACGCACTACCTCGTTCTGTCCAAGACGTACCAGGAGGTGGCGTCGACGCTCGCCATGGCCGTCGACTCGGACGAGGAGGACGGCAGCAGCAGCCGCGGCGGCAAGCGCAAGAAGGCGCGCAGCAGCGGCCCTGCCGGCGGGCCGTCGCCCATCTTCCACTTCCACCCCGAGGACGAGGTGCTGCAGCGGCACGCGCTCGCCTACGGCACGTACGCCTTCACCAAGGCCGACGAGGCCGTCGCCGACAGCAAGCGGGCCTTCCAGGACATGGGCGTGCAGGCACACGGGCTGTTGATCCTCATCGAGGCCGGGAAGCTCGCAGGGGCCATCAAGGCCATGGGCGAGTACCTGCAGACGTGAACAGGGTAGCAATACATTTAGTCATGATATCAGAATGAGTTTAATGCTCGTTGTCGCTTGGATGTGTCTGTTCAATATCAATCTCGCTTGTCAATCTCGCTTGTCGCTTCTCTAGATGCTCTGGAGTGTAAATATGGGCTCAGGATTCCTTTCCTTCACCCCTTCTCCCCTTCACCCCCTTCCCTCATCTCCGCAGGGGCAGCCACCGCAGGGCAGCAGCAGCGATGACGACGACGGCGCCGCCAAGACCCATGCCGCAGAGCAGGGCAGCCTGGCTAGGGTCGACGGCAACGGGCCGGGGCAGGGCCTTGTACCAGGGGGTGTGGACGTGGTCGAGGCGTTGCATGAGGTACTCGACCTCGACGACCTTGGTGAGGGGGATGACAAAGTTCTCGTAGAGGGCGACGACGGCGTCGACGTTGATCTTGTTGGGGCCGCCGGTGGCGCCGTCGGCGGCAATGTCCTGGCCAAAGGTCTCGACCTTGTTGCGCATGCGCTGCAGGACGAGCTGCTCGACGCGCTTGTTGACAATGGCCTCGCCGATTCCGTCGCGGTCGCCGGCACGGATCATGCGGGTGAAGCGTTCGGTCTCGGCACGGAACTTGGACTCGGCGACAAACTTGCCAAAGTGGATGCGGCGCGAGAGGGCCTGCAGGACGGCAATGTCGCAGGTGGCGGACGAGCCGTAGTTCTCCTGGACCTCGCCGCGGTCGCCGTGGCCGAGATCGGGACAGACGGCCGGCAGGAGCTCGTGCACGTAGTACGCCTTGATCTCGTCGTTGACCACGACGTCGTTGGGGTGCAGGATGGCCGGGTAGTCGAGCGGGCGCAGGATCGGGCGGCCGACGACGGCGTCGGGAAAGAAGGCGTTCTCGTCGGGCGACTCGAACCGCCGGATGCGCGACTGCAGCCGCTCCTGCTGGCGCAGGTACCAGTCCATGAACGAGTACGTCGTGCCAAAGAGCGGCCGGGTCCACGGCCACGGCAGCAAGGAGTCCCGGATCGGCACGGCGCCGGGCTCGTAGATGCTCTTATTGAGGGGAAACTGGGCCCGCTCGATGAGGTGGAAGGTGATGGAGTCCTCGAGCCGGCTGGGGAACAGGTCAGCAGAGAAGAGCACGCGGAGAGATGGAGAGATGGAGATCACCGACATCAGCTGGAACCTGATCCGATTCAGGTCCAGGGCGAGCGAGGGGTCCAACATGTCGATGGCGGAATCCATGGCGGCCGTCGACACCAGCCACGGACGAAGAAGGAGAAGCCGGCTTGTCGGTGCGGGAGTCGCGTCGAGAACGCAAGAGGCGGACGCTGCAAGATGGACGTCTGAAAAGGCGGCTCGGTGGCATAAAAATCGGCTTCCGGCGCCGGAGGAAGCTCATTGGCCGACAGGCAGCTGAGTGCCTGGGCGTCGTCTCCCTGTAATTTGCCAAGGACAGGCAAAGCCCCTCCACTAACAGGTGACGTATTTGTTGCCCTACGCAATGGCGGGTGGCGGCCAATGAGAGGGCACAGACGACAGAGGGGTTGTGGCGGCAGGTCCGGCTGTGTGTGGCTTGTCCGATTGGGGAAGGCACCCTAAAACACTAAAACGCATAATGGCACATAGCACGTCTTGGCCGTGGAAATCCCAAAATAATGCTCGCGGCTACTCGTTCTTCTTGCATCCCGTCTGAAGGGTTGGTCTCGCTCCGCTGCAATACGAGTACTCGGCGGCCCCAGCCACATCTCCCGGCGCAGCGCAGCGATCGGAATTCGGAGCAGAAAGAAGCGGTCACGGACAACCGGGCTCGATCGCAGGCTTTTTTGCCTCGGTTCTAGCAGATTTTGCGACCTTTCTGGCTGGACGGAATTGGACAGCCGCTTTGATCCGGCTCGCATTGACCCAGCCGCTGGAGGCAGCAAGGCGGCACATTGCCGTAGAGCCTACGGGGACAAGCACGCGACAGATCGCATGGCCAACGCAGACGGCTACAATGCGTTCCATGACGACCTCGATCCGGACGAGGACGCGTCCATAATCTCAGTGAGCCTCATGAAGAGAAAGTGAAAATGGGACAGAGCAGCAAGCGGTCTAACCGGTACATGGGTGCATGCAGACTGCAGGGATCGAGGCGTTTGGGCGCAAAGTGACGACGACAGCCACACACCTGATTGGCCCGCTGAGCGACCCGACGGCGAGCCCACACTACCAGAACGCCATGGGCGAGGTGCAGAAGCAGCTGCGGCGGCCGGCGGTGCAGCGCGGGGTGATGACGCTGGCACGCACGGCGCCGACGGAGATGGTGCGGACGCGGCTGGCCAACGAGATCCGGTACCGGGCCCTGTCGTACGTGCCCGAGGAGATGCTGCAGAACATTCCGGAGCACGACAACCGGTACTCGCTCTTCCAGGGCTTCCAGGCAACCTTTCCGGAGATGACGGAAGAGGGCAAGAAGCAGCTGAACGGCAACGCAAACGCAAACGGGCACGGGCACGGGCTCGGCCACGGACACGGGCACCGGCACCACCGGCGCATCTCGCGGGGACGCAAGCTGCTGGACGACAAGCCGGGCACGCCGGACGGCGACAGCCCGCACTCGCTGCACCGGATGCGCAAGCAAAAGGCGACGATGATGCACGAGTTTGAGATGCTGAGCGTGCGCAAGAACATGGCGACGAGCGAGATGCGCGAGATCGACATCAAGATGGGCAACCTGGCGGGCATGCGGCAGATTCTGCTGGACCGGCTGGCGGGCCTGGAGCAGGACGAGGCCACGCTGGAGCAGGACCTGATGGAGGTCGAGAGCCGGATCGACATTGCGCAGGAGGTGGCAGACGAGGCTGAGATGGAGGCCATGCAGATGCACACGCCGACAAAATCGGACGTGGACCTGGCGCTGGACAACGACGAGGGCGCGGGCGGGTTCATGACGCAGTCGATCTACGAGAAGCTGCCGGCCGTGACATCGACCGGGAGCACGCCGTCGCCGTCGGCCCAGACAAAACACAAGCGCGGCAAGAGCCGGCGCAGCCGATCGATGGCGGTGGTGCCGGAGCACTTTGAGCCGGGGGCGGCGGTGCGGGAGATGCGGGCACACCAGGACGCGATCAACGCGCTGGACTTTGACGCGCCGTTTGGCACGCTGGTGTCGGCGGGCATGGACGACACGCTGCGGGTGTGGGACCTGAACGCGGGCCGGTGCATCGGGCAGCTGGAGGGCCACACGGCGTCGGTGCGGACGCTGCAGGTGGAGGACAACATCTTGGCGACCGGGTCGGCCGACGCGACCATCCGGCTGTGGGATCTGAGCCGGGCGCGCTACGACGCCCACGGCAGCCTGTACCACGGCAGCCAACTGAAGGGCCGAAGCAACCGGCAGGGCGGGGCGCAGGACGACGGCGAGGACGACGACAGCGGCATGGCGTTTGAGAACGCCGAGGACGAGCCGGTGGCGCCGCCGGCCGACAGCATGGCGGACTGCCCGCTCTTTACGCTGCAGTCGCACGTGGGCGAGGTGACGGCGCTGCACTTCCGGGGCGACGTGCTGGTGTCGGGGTCGGCCGACAAGACGCTGCGGCAGTGGGACCTGGAAAAGGGGCGGTGCGTGCAGACGCTGGACGTGATGTGGGCGGCCGCCCAGGCGTCGGCCAGCCTGCACACGGGCGAGGGCACGTGGCGGCAGGCGTCGCGGTCGCTGACGGAGCGCGCCGACTTTGTGGGCGCCCTGCAGGTGTTTGACGCCGCGCTGGCCTGCGGCACGGCCGACGGGATGGTGCGGCTGTGGGACCTGCGCAGCGGCCAGGTGCATCGCAGCCTGGTGGGACACACGGGGCCGGTGACGTGTCTGCAGTTTGACGACGTGCATCTGGTGACGGGAAGTGTTGATCGGAGTATTCGGGTGAGTGATTGTGTGTGTTTGTTTTTGTGTGTTTTTAGTTGTTTTGTGTGGTTGTGTGTGTCTGTTGTGTGCGTCTGTGTGTTGTGTGTTTTGTATATTGTTGTTGTGGTTGTTTGGTTGTTCGGTTGTTTTGCGTGTTCTGTCTTGCTGTCTCTCTTCATCACTCACCTCACCTCACCTCACCTCACTCACCTCTCATACACCCCGCTAACCCCACAGATATGGGACCTCCGAACCGGCGCCATCTACGACGCCTACGCCTACGACAACCCCGTCACCAGCATGTCCTTTGACGCCCGCCGCATCGTCAGCGCCGCCGGCGAAGACGTCGCCAAGGTCTACGACAAGATCGAGGCCCGCCAGTGGGACTGCGGCGCCGGTGTCACGGCGGCCGAGGAAGGCCGCAGCCCGGCCATTGTCGAGCACACCCGCATACGCGACGGCTATCTGGTCGAGGGCCGCCGGGACGGCCGCATCGGTGTATGGACATGTTGAGGGGGAAGGAGGACGGAAAGGAGAACGGTGAAAGGGAAAGGGGGAAAGGTGAGTGAGACGACAGCCGATGGCATGAGGTCGGAGCTGACGTGGACGTACGAATATGTGGAATCTGTTCGATTTACGTTGACATTACGAATACAAGGAAAAAAGTACGCTGGAACGTTTGTCCCGACGGATGTGTCAGCGGCTGTTTCGGCACCATTCTGTAACAAAGATTCCGTGATATTTTCCACATGTTCGCGCTATGACGGCTGCCTGTCCTCGTTTATGCACGCGGCCGGGGTTAAACGACCACAACCAGGCTAACTACGGCAGTGGGCTGGACTCTGTCGGCACACGGACTTAATGGACGTTATGGCATCAGCCACTGTCGGGGAAGAGCTACCGGGCAGCTGCCCAACAGCGCAGGGCGTCTGGCCCCAAAGGGCCTCCATCTGCCGGCAGTCTGGCATTACGTTGTCTGTCCCTCTGGGAGCTCAAGCGTCGAGCGATATAAAGACGGCGTGTCCTCTTCGACTGGGCATTTGCTTCTGCCGTCCATTGACTCCAAGCTCCAATTGCCTGTTTGATCTCGGCTACATCCCATTGCATCCCTCATCCGTCACATCTCATCCCTCATATCTCGTCCTCCCATCTCCTCCCATCTCAGCATGTCTTCGCCTTTTGCCATTCCCTCGTCGTCCAAGACGCCGCTGGGCCGCTACCGGCTGCTGTCGCCCACGGCGTCGGTGCGCGTCAGCCCGCTGTGTCTCGGAGCCATGAACTTTGGCGATGCCTGGAAGGATTTCATGGGCGCCTGCGACCAGAAGAGCACGGAGGAGATCCTCGACTTTTTCTACGACAGCGTGCGTCTGGCAGCCCCCCGAAGTCGTGGCACCCTCACTGACACCGTGGCAGGGCGGAAACTTTATCGACACGGCCAACAACTACCAGAACGGTATGACTGCAGCCCACCGTTGCATCGAGACAGCCACTGACAGCCGGCAGAGGAGTCGGAGAAGCGGATTGGCGAGTGGATGAAGAAGCGCGGAAACCGGGACCAGCTTGGTAAGAGCAAGGCCGTACCGACCCATGGCAGAACAAGGTGCTGACCAGCCTCTGCAGTGCTGGCGACCAAGTACACGGCCTGCTTCCGGCCAGGCCGGACGGACGAGATCACGGCCAACTATACGGGAAACAGCACCAAGAGCCTGCACGTGTCGGTCAACGCAAGCCTGCGGAAGCTGCAGACGGAGTACATTGATCTTGTGGGTTTGAGTGTTGGGTGCTGGATGCTGTGTGGCTTGATTGTGTGCTGACTAAGCAGCTCTACGTCCACTGGTGGGACTACTCCACGAGCATCCCCGAGCTGATGCAGTCGCTCAACCAGCTGGTCGCGTCCGGCAAGGTGCTCTACCTCGGCATCTCGGACACGCCGGCCTGGGTGGTGAGCAAGGCCAACGAGTACGCGCGCAACCACGGGCTGCGCCAATTCAGCGTGTACCAGGGCCGCTGGTCGGCCGCCGCGCGCGACTTTGAGCGCGACATCCTGCCCATGGCCCGCGACGAGGGCATGGCCCTGGCGCCCTGGGGTGCCCTCGGCAGCGGCACCTTCAAGACGGACGCGCAGCGCCAGGCCCAGCAGGCCCAGCAGGGCCGCGCCACGCCGGCGTCGCCCGAGCAGGTCGCCATCAGCCGCGTGCTCGAGACCGTGGCCGCGCGCCACGACAGCCTCCTGACCAGCGTCGCCCTGGCCTACGTCCTGCACAAGAGCCCGTACGTGTTCCCGATCGTGGGCGGCCGCACCGTCGCCCACCTGCGCGGCAACATGGAGGCCCTGCGGCTGCGCCTCAGCGACGACGACCTGGCCGAGATCGAGGCCGCCGTGCCGTTTGACAAGGGCTTCCCCCACAACTTTCTCTGGACCGCCAAGGGCTACCAGCACCCGCAGAACAGCTGGCTGACCAACGTGGGCGGCGTGTACGACTACGTGCCCCTGCCGAAGCCCATTGCCATTCCCGACGAGCCGGCTGCCAAGGGCGAGTAGGGCTTCCGCCATTACCCAGCCTGGCATCGTCGATGGTATTGAGTGTTGAGGGTTGGTTGTGTTGAGGGCGGGTTCTGTTGAAAGTGAGGATTGTGTTGAGAGGGAGGATTGTGTTGAAAGTAAGGATTGTGTTGAAAGTGAGGTTAGGTTTTGTGCTAAGAGTTAAATGAGTGTTGTGTTAAGTGTGTAATGTATCGACGTGAAAGGCCAAGTTAACATTACTTTGAGAGAAACGTATATTGTAAAATAGCCTGACTACCAAGTACACAACCACTCCTACTCTAATCAGATCAATTCCTGTACAGCCGTATCTCATAACTACTCATCCTAGTTCGTGTCTCTTTACGTCGTAAGCAGATCTGCTCTGCATCTCGGATACAATTTGTCTTTGTCTACATTCCACGGGTTCCCTCGCACAGGTTCGCCCATGCACTCGCACAGTTCCATCACCTCACATATCCTCGTCCTCGTCCGCGTCCGGCCGGACGGGCAGGGCGAGGCCGCGTGCTGCCCGCAGCTGGGCCGCGCGGGCCAGGTGGACCGGGATGGCGACGCTGAGGCTGGCATCGAGCCAGTGGCCGCCGAGCGACATGTTGAAGTCGGCGAAGCAGCGCGGGCGGGCCCTCGGGCGGGCGGCGTCGACGGCCAGCAGCATGACGACGTGTTGCACTATGACGAAGCCGTAGAGCATGCGGGGGGGGCGCAGGCGGCGCAGGGGGGTCGTTGTCGTGGTTTGGGTGTAGTCCTCCTCGACCTCAAACGGCGGCAGGCTCGCATAGTACTCGCGGTACTGCGCAGCCCAGTCGCGGAAGTAGTCCTGGATGCGCCGGGCCAGCGTCCGCTTGCGCGTGCTGCCGCGCTGCGAGTGCGCCGAGCCCGGCCGGCCGCTCCGCCGCGTGCTGCTCTCCTTGGAGAAGCGCTTGGCCGTGATGTTGGGCATGGCCGCCAGCGGCGCGCAGCGGTCCAGCCCGCCGTCCTCGGCCGCCCACGCAATGTACCGCTGCAGCTCCTTCTCGATGATGACGTCGATGCGGCGCGTGTTGCCCGCCTGCCGCAGGCCGCTCACGCGCACCTGCAGGTCAAACAGGTTGCGCAGCGCCTTGGTTGCTGGGAGTCAGATTAGTCAGCAGTCAGCATTAGTCAGCTACCGGCAAATCGATAGTTTCTTTTTTCCTCTTTTGGCTCCTGGCTTTCCTTTGTTCCCTCTCTCCTTTCCCCTCTTCTCCTTTCTTTTCTCCTCTTCGCCCCACTCACCTCGGAACTGGCTGCTCTTGTTGCTGATCAGCGTCGGCTTGTCCGGCCGGTCCGGCGGCGCAAAGAGCGACGGGTACATGGGGACGCCGAGAAAGTCACGCGACCAGATGGCGGGCATCAGCGGGTGGAATCCGCGCAGCGACATGAGGCGGTGCAGCTTCTTCTCGTCGTGGGTCCAGGCGGCGAAGCCGGCGATGGCGCCGACCTCGGACTCGTAGCCGGCCAGCTCGTCCGGGTCGACGTCCCAGTCGCTCTCGGCGTCGCTGTCGGCCTCTGGCTCGAGCAGGTCGGCGGTCCGGTCGTCGTGGTCGTCGTAGTCGTCATCGTAATCGTCCAGCTCGTCCTCCTCGTCCTCCTCGTCCTCCTCGTCTTCGTCGTCGTCCTGCTGGCCGGCGGCATCGGCAGCCGACGCGGCCGGCCGGCCGGGGCTTCCGCTGAGCGTGGCCAGGTTGGCGGCCAGGGAGCCCAGTCGCGGCCCCTGGGCCGGACGCGGTGTGGGGAAGCAGCTGTGGCTCGCGCAGCTGAGCACGTCATCGCAGCTGTCGTCGTCGTATTCGGGCTCGCTAGCACAGCGGCTAGCGGCCTCGTCGGCGTACCGCACGTCGTCCATCTCGGCCTCGTAGGCGGGCGGGCCCGTGTTCACGACCACGGTGTCGACGTCGATAAAGGGATCGTCGCGGTCGGTCCTGGCCTTTTGGAGCCTCTCGCTCGCGGCCTCGGAAAAGTCCCCCGGCTCGGCCTTGGCAGGCCGGAAACGCGGCAGCCACGAGTAGGTCGAGGCGCGCTTGGCTGTCGCCGGCTTCAGCTTCTTCCGGGCGGCGTGCTCCTGGGCCAGCTGCTTCCACCGGCCCTTGACGGCGGCGGCCGTGCGGCCGCTCTCGGGCGGGTCGGTCTGCCTCTTGGTGCCCGTCTTGGCGCCGAGGCGGTCAGGCGGCGGCGTCTGCGACCGCGACTGCGAAAGCGTGGCCGACGACGCAGGCGCCCGGCCATCGACGCCATCGCTGGCGCCGGGCCGTGCGCCCCGGAAGAAGCTGAACAGGCCCGAGGGCATGGCTGGCGTGCTCCGCACGAAGACGACGTGGAGCTCTGCCTCACCGACCGGTCGTCGAGCTAGTCTGGTCGCTTGAGGAAGCCGGCAGGACTATGTAGCAGAATCGAGATGAAACGAGACCAGAGCCGACAGGGGCCGTAGTGGGATGCTGCCGTCGCTGGCGCGCTCGTCCGTCAGCAGGTGAGGATGGAAGAGGGCGAGGGTGAGATGACGATACGGCGACGTGGAGAAAGGTGCTCCGTGCAAGCCCTACATAGCCAGGCGAGGGCGGGCGCCAGATCAGAGATCAAAGAACGCAAAGGCCGAGCTGAAGGGGGAGGCAGACGCTTTCGGCGACGTTGCATTGCCCGCCACCTTTCCTTCACCCTTTTCCCTTTTTCCCCGTTTCCTTTTTCCCTTTTTCTCCTTCTTTTCTTTTTTCTCAATTTTATCCGCTTCCCATTTATTTCCGCGACCTCTGGTTGGGCCGCAGCGCTCGATGCCTTGTGACATGGAAGGAGCGACCCCGCCGCGCCTCTTTCCTCATTTGTCGGTGAGCCCAGCGGCTATGCATACGTGCATGAGGAGCCTGTGGTGCCAGCAGTGTCCCTGGCGAGGCGGTCTCCGCGCAAGCACCCCT
The DNA here is from genome assembly GCA_001455505.1 of Leptographium lundbergii. Classification (NCBI taxonomy): domain Eukaryota; kingdom Fungi; phylum Ascomycota; class Sordariomycetes; order Ophiostomatales; family Ophiostomataceae; genus Leptographium; species Leptographium lundbergii. The sequence continues at coordinate 390,703 of LDEF01000003.1, forward strand.
GCCTAGAGCCGGTCGCCCTCGCAGGGCGTCTCACGACCGGCAACGTGGACGTGGAGGACGAGGCGGGCGCTTGCCATTGCGCTGGCCGGACACGGACGCTCTCTGCCCAGGACGGCGTAGTAACGAGATGGGCCCGGCCAGAGAGTGGCCCGTGCACCAACGTCACCGCCCGTGAAACGCGCTAGGCCACAACAGGCGCCAGCTAGCTTAAAGTGGTTCGCGACGCGCGACGCCTTCTCCCTCTTGCACCTGTCTGCAGAGCAGGGTCGAGGAGAGAGACGTCGACACGCCAGCACTGCCGCCCGACACCTGTTGGTCCATCCGTTCTTGCTCCTGCACGTCTACGCCGTCCCCACGCGTCCACGGCCCGCCCATCATGGCCACCACCGCCGTCTGGGCCAAGCTCAAGGTGGTCGACCTCAAGGCCGAGCTCAAGAGGCGCGGCCTCTCGGTTGCCGGCCGCAAAGAAGAACTCGTCCATCGGCTGTCGGAGCACGATGCGGCCACGCGAGATACGGAGACAGGCCCCGACGATGACGACGCGGCAAAAGACAAGCAGCCCGAGCCAGTTCCTGTGGCAGAGCCCGACACCACGCCGGTCGACCTGCCCGACACGGCGCCCTCCACCCAGACCGTGAACGACGGCTCTCCGGCCGAGGCGGCCGACCAGACGCGAAAGAGGCGGACGACGGAGGACGAAGACGCGCCTAGCAAGCGTCAGCGCGTGGACGAGCCTGTGGCAGCCGAGGAGCCGGGCGAGATGGCTCCTGTCGAGACGGCCGAGGTCGAGGTTCGTGAAGCAGGAACGCCACGGAAACATGAGCCCGAGCCAGAGCCAGAGCCCGAGCCGCCAGCCGACGCAGACATGTGCGATGCCGTCGTCGATGCCGTCGTCGATGCCAAAGTCGATGCCAAAGTCGATGCCAAAGATGCCAAAGTCGATGCCAAAGATGCCAAAGTCGATGCCAAAGACTCCGACGTCGACACCGACGTCGACGACGCTGTCTCTCCGGCCGTCCACCCCGCCACGTCGGCCCTCTACATCAAGCACCTCATGCGGCCGCTGCGGCCGGCCGCGCTGGACGAGCACCTGATCGACCTGGCGGCGCCGCCGGCCACGACGCCCGACCCGTCCGTGCTGGTGCGCTCGTACCTGGACGCCATCAAGACGCACGCCTTTGTGGTGCTGGGCAGCACCGCCGCCGCCGTCCGCGTGCGCCGCGCCCTGCACGGCCGCGTCTGGCCCGACGACAGCAACCGCCGGCCGCTCTGGGTCGACTTTGTCCCGCCGGCATCGGTGCCGGCCTGGATCGAGCAGGAGACGGCCGGCGGCGACAGCCGCAGCACCCGGCGCACCTGGGAGGTGGCCTACGACGTGCTCGACGACGGCAGCGTGACGACGACGCTGCAGGTGGGGGGGACCGCTGGCGAGGGCGCATCCGCGCCTACGCAGCCGCAGCAGGCCCCCCTCGTCCCCCTGGCCGGCTTCGACAACGCGCCCAAGGGCCCCAGGGCTGGCGCTGGCGCCGGCGCCCATCCGCGCGGCGATGCCAAGCGCTACCACCTCGACGCCCTGCGCGCCACGCAGAAGCTGCCCCGGCTCGACTACCAGACGGCCCATCCCGATCTCGCCCAGCGGCGGCTCGACAACATGCGCGCCCTGGAGGCGCCCCGAGACGCGGCGGGCGTCGCGGCTGCTGCCGCGCGCGGCGACTACTCCAAGAACAACAACCGGTACACGTTTGAGGACGGCGCCCGGCTCGTGGACCGCGGGCCCGAGATGTTTGACGGCATCCGGCCGCCACATCGCGAGCGGGAGCGCCAGATGGCACAGGGAGGCGGAGGATATCGTGGGAGGGGAGGCGGTGGAGGTGGTGGACCTGGTGGAGGTGGTGGCAGGCGACCACGATACGATGATTACCGGCCGACGCCACGAGACGGCCGCTATGGAGGTCGTCGGGGTCGATGGTGAGACACAGCAGCGAAACGGGACGATGGGATCTCAAGGGACAAAGGAAGGGCGGACATGGGACAAATCGACAGGGAATCTGTTACGGGCAAACTTGGGGCAAAAGATGGACGGGATTGTGTGTAACAAATGGATCGAGTTGTTGGCATTTGACTTGAGGCATGGATCGAACTGTACTTTTGGCATTGACCTTTCAAGGCGTGGATCGAACTCATAACTTTTGCCATCACCTTTCTTACAAGGCACCTTCCTTACAAGCCAAACTCGAGGGCGCCAAAAACGGCAAAGCGCCAACATAAAAAATACACAAAAGGCACGGCGCCTTGTCAAATCGTCGTAATCATACTGCCGGCCACACGCTCAGTTCTGGACGGCCTGGACCAGGGGCACCGGCTCGACGCCGACGCGCTCGCGGCTCATAATGTCCAGCAGCAGCTGGGACGGCCGGTTGTCCTTGTAGACCTTGGCGCTGTCCTTGTACATCTTGACGTTGGCAAGGTACTTGTCGAACAAGAAGGCGCTGTCCATGGGGCCGCCCTTGGCCTCGGGGTGGAACTGCGTCGAGAAGATGGGGCGGGTGGTGTGGATCATGCCTGGAGAGTTAGCGTGACGTTTCAGAGATCCAGGCTGTCTACACTCACCCTCGTTGCTGCCGTCGTTGAGGTTGACAAAGTACTCCTTGAACTCGCTCGGCAGCGTCGACGTGTCGACAGCATAGCCGTGGTTCTGGCTCGTGATATGGCACTGGCCCGTAGTCAACTGGCCGTGTTAGCAGCCGCCTGGGGATGCGAGCAGGTCCAGGGCAAAGGGCAAAAAAAAAAATACATACGTCGAGCGAGGGAATGTTGTGGGCCCGGTTGCCGTACTTGAGCTTGATGGTGCGGGCGCCGGTGGCGAGGGCCAGCAGCTGATGGCCCAGACAGATGCCCATGATCGGGACAGACGACTCGTTCATCAGCCGGCGCAGGTTGTAGATCGTCTCGTGGCAATGGGTCGGGTCGCCGGGGCCGTTGGAGATGAACACGCCGTCAAAGTGCTCGGCCACCTTGTGGATCGGGTAGTTGAACGGGAAGACGGTGACAGAGGCACCGCGGCTGACGAGGCTGCGCAGAATGTTCTCCTTGACGCCGCAGTCGAGCAGGGCGACGTGAAACGCCGCGCCCGGCGACTCGACCACAAACGGCGCCTTGGTGCTCACGCGCTTGACCAGGTTGATTTGCGCCGGGTCGACAAAGCTCTCGTCCTCGTCGGCGTCGTACTCGTCGCCAACCGAGATCTTGGCCAGCGACGAGCCCTGCTCGCGCAGGTGCGTCACGATCGCCCGTGTGTCCACGCCCGAGATGGCCGGGATGCCCTCGCGCGCACACCAGTCGCCCAGGCTCTCGACCGCCGTCCAGTGGCTGTACTGCTCGGCCACGTCGGCCACCACCACCCCGGCACACTGGATGTGCGGCGACTCAAAGTACTTGAGCAGGTTGTAGTCGTCCCGCTGGTTCGACGGGACGCCGTAGTTACCAATCAGCGGCTGCGTGAACACGAGGATCTGCCCTCGGTACGACGGGTCCGTCATCGACTCGGGGTAGCCCACCAGCGATGTCGTGAACACCGCCTCGCCCGACACGTTGGAGTTGGCCCCAAACGCCGTCCCGTGGAAGATGGGCCCGTCCCGGATCGTAAACGTCGCCTCCGCCTTCTTGGCCGGCGTGAACGACCGCTTGCGGCTCGACGGCATCTTGCGGCCCTTGCTGCCGTCCATAGGCGCCGCGCTGCTGCTCAGCCGCGTCTGCGTGCTGGTCTGCGCTACCGGCATCCGCAGCAGGGCCGGAGACGTCGCCGCCATGCGGCCGGCCGGCTTGGCCAGTCGGAGAGAGAGCCTGGAAAGCATTGGACCTGTGCTTGCTTTTTTGCCGAGAGAGGGGGGTGAGCTGGTTGCACCTTCTGCCGGTATCGGTCGAGTTGGAGCAGACGGGTAGAGCTGTGTCCTGTTCTAAGCTGAGAGTGCCCTCCACAGATGGTCTGTTGCACGCTGTCAGTCTGCGTCGAGAGATGAGAAGCAAGAGAAAGAAATCCGGCCGTTGTGTGTTGATGAGTCAAGACCCAGTTCGGTGCCACGAACCTGAAATGTAGTCCTGCACCGAGAGTCAGTACGCTGCAAGTGCCAATCGAGAGCTGCAGCACCATGGGAGCTCAATGGCAGAGCTTGAAAACGTACCTGGGAAGTGAAGATTGACGGGCGCCCGTTCATAAGGGCTAGTTTGGGCGATACAGCTCAAGTGGAATGAAGTATAAGGTTGTGACTTGGGATGAGTTTGCGTACGCTTGCAATGGCAAATTTCCAGTACTTGTCTTGTGGGGAGAAAGGGGGTGTAGCAAACTGGAAAAAAACTCGGCCTGTGAATGACTCTTTTCCATCTTATTCGCCATCCTAAAAACTTTTTCGTCCATTTTTTCCCCTACGCCATGGCCGGTGGGGCTGTCTAGACCTCTGGAGGGGTTGCAACACTACGGGCAAGGGCTGCTCAGCTGCCGCTTTGCATTTTCATGCGCCGAAAACCCGGCAAGACACATGGACAGAAGAGCTGCAGTGAGATCACGTGATTGCATACTCCGTACTTCTAAGCGGGATCCCTTTCTAGGCCACAGTGCCAATAGTCAAATCCACTATAGCGCTCCCAGCTCTTTGAGCTTGGAGATGAGGCCGTCCACGTCCTCGACCTTGCCGCCGCCCTGGCGCGGAGCCGGTTCTGCACTGTTAGCTGGTGTTGTAGAGGGACAGGAGGGAGAAGAACAAAACAAAATAGAAGCACAAAACAGAGCAAAGAGAAAGAAACAAAAACCCACCAGTCACCTTCACCACGTTGAGCCGCCTCTTGGCCGCCTCCTCGGCCAAGCTGTAGTCGGCCAGCGTCTTCTTGGCCAGCGGCTTCTTCTTGGCCTTCATAATGTTGGGCAGCGTCGCGTACCGCGGCTCGTTCAGCCGCAGGTCCGTCGTGATGACCATCGGCAGGCGCGCCCGCAGCGTCTCGACGCCGCCGTCGACCTCGCGCACCACCTGCACGGCGTCGTCGCCGCCAAAGTCGATGCGCGACGCCTGCGTCGCCTGCGGCCAGCCGAGCAGCCCGGCCAACATCTGGCCCGTCTGCGCCGCGTCGTCGTCGATGCTCTGCTTGCCCAGGATCACCAGGTTGCTGCCCTCCTGCGCAACCACCTGCTGCAGCAGCTTCGCCACCGCCAGCGGCTCCAGCTCTGCCGCGTTCTCGTCCGCCCCCCGCACCGTCGTGTCCACGTGGATCGCCCGGTCCGCCCCCATCGCCATCGCCGTCCGCAGCACGTCCTGCGACTTGAGCGGCCCGGCCGAGAACACGACAATGTCCTCCACGCCCCCCGGTGCCCGCTTCTTCTCCCGGATCCGCACCGACTCCTCCACCGACAGCTCGTCAAACGGGTTCAGGCTGTGCTTCACCCCCGCCCGCTCCACCCCCGTCTGGGCCTTGTTGACCCGCGGCTTGACCTGTGCCCCAGCCTCGTTAGCTCTCGTCCGTCTTCAGCGCTGCGCTCGCCCCAGACCAGCTCACCGCATAGTCAATCACCCGCTTGACGGGAACGAGAATCCGAAGCGCAGTCATCTTTGCTCGTGTCGCTGTCGCGTCGCTGTAAATGCCAATCGCTCTGCCGGAACGTCCTTGCTGAGATGGCTTGCGCAAACACAAGTTACAAACCCCGGCTGGATTCTCGCGCTTGCTTGTGAGAGCTGCCGCGGCTAGGACCGGCTCCATACCTCGGCCGACAGCGGAGTGTCACGTGACGACACGTGACGATACCGACACCTTCCACATCATGAGTACGCAGCACAAAATGACGCCTTGCAATCCAACAAACACTGCCGCTGCCTTAAGGAGTATATGCCGCCAAAATAACGTGATGAAAAAAGGACAGGAACGAAAGACATACTGTCAGATCGAATCGTAATCTGGAACGCCAAGAACGCATGGTGTAGCCCCTAAAAAACACCCCCCCCCTCTGCTCCCTCGGCTATTAAATGTCTATTCGCTGTCGCTTCCGTTCTAATCACCAGTCATCCCACTCGTCCTTGCTCTTTGCCCCGGCTGTGCTTCCCACCGACACGCTGCTGCTGCCCCCGCCTTTGCCCATGGCTGCCGTGCCGATAGCACTCGACTCGGCCTTGCGCTGCTCCGCAATGGAGGAGAAGTCGTCCCAGAAGTCGCGCTTGCTCTCGTCAATCGGAACCTGGCTGTAGCTGTACCCACGGGAAGTGCCGCCGCTGCCGGGACCACCCTCAACGAACCGGTTGAAGCTTTCCTGCGCCGTGCGCGCGCCCTGTTGAGCTGAGCGCGCCACGTTGCCGCTAACAACACGGGCCTGAGCAGCCAGATCCGACTCGGCAAGCTACAAAGAGCGTCAGTCGGCCGTTTTCACCCCGGAACCCCTCCCTGCTTCGTCCACTCACCTGTTTTGCCGTCGGCTGGATGTACTCCGAGTTGACCGTCTTGGCCGTCTTGGTCACCGTGCTGGCAAACCAGCCGAAGCCCTTGGTCAGGGCTGCTACCGGATCACGCTGGAGGTCCTCAAACGCCGGCAGGCTCGCGTCGTTGGCCCGTCCGGACGATGCCGGCATGTTGCCGAAACCGGCATACCGCCCGCCCTGACTGGGAGGAAGGTCCTCCGACCGGGACGCGTTCTCGGCGCCCAGGCGAGCAAAGTACTTCTCGTCCACCTTGACCTTGCCAGCCGTCACTGCCCCTGCTCCCGTCCCACCGCTTAGACTCGGGCTGGCCGTGCGGCTGCCCCCCAAGCTAGTACTGCCGCCCCGCGGCCCGTTCTTGTGCCCCAGCGCGCTGGCTGACGGCGTGGCCTTCTTGCGCTCGCTCGGCACGTATTCACGGCCGTCCACCTTGGCGCTCAGCCGCTCCTTCCACTCCTCGCCCACCTCGCCCGAGTACCGCTCTGCGATCGTCGCGTCGTCCCACGCCAGCCCGCGCATCTTGGTGTCCGCGTGGTTCTCGAAAAAGTCGCGCCACGCAGCGTTGCCGCCGAGGCGCATCCGCTCGATCTCGCTCGACTTGAACGCGTCCATGCTGATAGATCGTACAAACGAGATGTGCACGCCGAGACCGCGGTGCACCCCGGCACATGACAGGCAGATAAAGATGCCGAACTTGGGCGACGCCCACTGTGGCGATGGGGCACTGCAGTCGCAGCAGAGCCCGTTGTTGGACTCCTTCTGGATCGATTGAAGCTGCAGAGAACGCCAACGTCAGGATCTCGCCGCAAACCAGTGCCCAATCACGTCCAGCTAGACTATGCACCAACACACCTTCGACCGCGTCTCCGGGTCGACCTCCCACATTGCCTTGGAAGCCATCGTGCCAAATAATGACGGCCCCTTGTCCTCTTCTATCCAAGCAGGCTTGTTTCTGCAATTCACAATATCGATGGTGTCGGCTCGTGCGTGCGGTAGACGGTGGTGAGTACAACGCAGAAGGGCTGCCGTCTGCGTCTGTGTCTCCTGGGAAACAAATGTGAGAACCGCCAGTTTAGCACGGGTTATTAAGGTCTAGATCGCCGCTATGACTTCCCACCACTCGTTACGGATTCCTCTGTGACCCACTGTTCGCTAGTCTACATAGTACGACGTACAGGCTCTACGCCATTTCACAGAGCATAAAATAGGAGGTTTGCTACGGAGTACTCTGTACTCCGTACGCGGCAACAGCATCAATGTATAACCCACATTAATCTAGATATGCTTGTGATAAGGTTGCACGACAAGATTAAGAATAGGCAAAGAAAAATACGAAGCCGTAGACAGATGCAGCGCAACTTTCCCGAATGTCTCTACTCTGTACCAGCCATGTAGGATAAATGAAGCACCCATTCCAGAAGACGCCAGGAAAATCGCCACCAAGTCCACTGCTTGTCTATTTGACTCACCAGCTCTTCCTTCACGACACAAATTCACCATTACAACAAACTTGTCAACAGAGGCAAAGCGAATACCGAGCCGAGTAAGGCAGAATAGTCTGTCTCTAATGGTGGTAGCCCCCAAAGGGGAAATTGACATATAATATTTCGAGGTACCTGCCATCATTTGCCGTTGCGAGAGCACTCAGAGCGAAGTGCTTAGGCCGTGGCTGCCGGAGCCTCGGCCTCAACATGGTCACCGTTGGCGGCCTCGACACTCTCAGAGGCCGTCGTCTCCTCGTCGGTCTTGTCCGGGCTGTCAATAGCGACCTTGACAGCGATCTCACGACCATCAATCTCCTTTCCGTTCATCTCAGCCACCGCCTTCTGCTGCAGATCCTCCGAGGCCAGGGTCACGAAGCCAAAGCCGCGTCCCTTCCGCGCCTCACCACGGGCCTGCAGCTTCTTGATCATGAACCGGGGAATCGGGCGAAGGGCGATCTTAGCAGTCGACGGCTCGTAAGCTGCAAAGAGTTCCTTGAGCTGTTTACAAGACGTGTGTCAGTCATGCTCCGTCACAGCTTGGCGCAACAGCAATATGCGAATGCGAACCCACCTTCTCCTCGGTCAAGTCATACGGCAGGTTGGCTACCATGACCTTGGTCTTCGACGGAATGCCGTCCGCGGGCGGGCCACGCTCGCGGCGCTCACGGGGTGGGCGCGGCTGGCTGGCCTTCTTAGCGGCATCCTCAGCAGAGTCCTTGGTCGCGGCGTCATTCGCAGCCTCGGCGGGGGCATCCGTAGCAGCCGCTTCGGATGCCTCGCCCTCAATAGCAGCTCCCTCCTCGCCCTGTACATGTTAGTATGACGCCAGGCAGCGGATGCAGGAACAGACGTTATACTCACGCTGGAACGGCCACCTCGGCCACGACCAGCACGGCCACGGCTCGCTCGGCCGCGGCCGCGGGTAGAGTGGCGGCGACGTGTGCCCTCTGCACCCTCACCGTTGGCACCGTCCTTCTCACCAGCGGGCTCAGGCTTGCGAGCGAGCTGGACGGACACCTTGCGCTCCAGAATCTCCTGACCAGAAAGCTCGGTGACGGCACGATCGGCTTCGGTCGGGGTTGACAGGTCAACAAAGGCGTAGCCAACCGGGCGGTCGGTACGGGGGTTCTTAGGGATCGAGACCGACTCGCTAGCGGAGAAAGGAAAGTCAGCATGCGCTCCTAATTCGTCCGGCCACCAAGAAATGAACAGATGACAGGCCACTGGCCACGGCATGAAGACGAGATTCCAACTCTGGAGTCAGGTGCTCCACGATGTGGGGGCAGAGGCATACAAGTCACAAAAAGAGCGGAAGGGGAAAGTATAGCGGAGCATGTCTGCACGAGCATGGCGGCGGTGAGCATGACTGCTGCGCACCCGCACGCAAGACAGAAGCAGTTTCGGTGAAAGACCTACACAAGATAGCCCTTGAAGAACTCCTTAAGCTCCCCTTCAGTTGTCGCGTACGCGAGGTTGCCGATGTAGAGTCGGCGGCCCTCGGCGGCGCTGGCAAGGAAGGCGTCGTTGGACTTTTCGTCAGGCTTGCCAGAGATGGTTGTGTTGGCCAGAGTGGCAGCAACGTCGTTGACGGCGGCGTCAGTAACTTTCTCAGCGGTGACAGACATTGTGATGCTGGTGTGCGATGAGATCTGTTGATCTATTAACTGGTAGTATTTGGCGTTTGGGTGGTAGTTGGACGAGTTGACGTTTTGAGATCACACGGATTTGACTCTGGAGACGAAGGGGAGTGAGCAGGGTAGCTTGGTGCCCTAGAATACAGAGGGAGAAGGGGGGGAGGCGGAAGACAAAATTTGTCTATTGACTTTGATTTGCTTGTGATGAAGATCTTGGAGGTTGGTGGTGTAAGATGGAAAAGGGAGACAGGGAGGGAAAAGGAGACGAAAATTATATAGGGGAGGCAAAAATAGCTGTCGCACGGGAGCTGGCTTCGACCAGCTTAATTTTTTCTTTTTTTATTCGAGAAAGGGAAGGTGGCGCACATTGACAGGGGTGCGGAAGGTACCAGATCATACATTCTGTGACGGGCAGGTACAAGTGACTTGCAACGTTCAAACGTCAGGGGCAGGCGCAACCAGCGCATTGCGTTAGCGATTCAGTGCGTTTGGGCAGCCGTTGGCACCGAAATTTCTTCAGGGACATGCTCTGGCGCACCGACCAGGTCGCACTTTCCCCTGAGATTATGTACTATTATGTTATGGCTACGGAGTATGTTACAGCTCCTTCCGCCAATATCCAATACCAGAGTACCGCTAGAACGGCCGGAAATTCACGTCATGCGTCGACGTCTGTCGGTAAAGCGCCCGCGCGCATCATCCCATGTTGATCCGCCAAATCCCCTCGCTTGCTACATAGTACGTTTGCCTTTGCGAGCATGTGCTTTTCGAGACTATGAATATGGCCCCGACACAGAGCCACCTATAACCGGCTATGAACATATAGGTGGCGCCTGCCCCTGCTTTGCTTGCTGTTGCCTGCTGTTGCCTGCTGCAAGCGACGCAACAAAGGAAGCAGCAGCCCAATGAGGGTTCGTCCAAAACCGGAAGCCAACTTCGAGAAGAATAGCCCTTTTTCCCTCAGTCGCCCATTCTGTGCACTTATCTGGGGAAACATCGATTTGACAGGCAACCCAAACCCGTCTGATTGGGCAGGAAGGGGCGAATCAAAACATTAGACAACGTACATGCCCAAGCGCGTCGCTTCTCTATGCCGCCCTGCGCGCATCCACCCCGCAACTCAATTCTAACGCAGATGAGATCTTGAAAAAAAGTGATAAGGCTACATACCCGTTGACTCACCAGGGACAGGCCTCAGATGTAGCATTCGGGAAACCAGTATGTGGAACGAAGAAGGAAAAGAAGAACGGGCAAAGAACCCTCGCCGAAGCTCACCTCGTCATCATGCGAATTGGGCAGCACCGATCATGTCTGGTAGTACATACTAACACCCTTAGCTTCCCATTACGGCCCAACATCAGTGCATAATGTCTGCTCGCAAAGCGTACCACAATTCGGACTGCGTATCTCAGAAAAAAGGTCAAGAATATCGGAGCAATGCGCCGCAATTCGCCAGCCCTAAATATGAGTCTCACGACGTTTCTCGCTTCCATCACGGCCGAAATCGGCCAGCGGTGGACATAGAGCGCCACAAGTACCCCGCCGTAGAGTGACGTATGGGCAAGTACTTGCGTTATGACAAACTAAATTTTGGGTATTTGGAAGTCGCGAAATCTGCAAAAGAATTTATTTTTCTCATATCATCGCATACAAGCTGCACAACTGCAACCCGATAGGCTGCATCACACCAAATCAGAATCCTAGTTTCAAGGACACTTCTTTTCTGAGTCAAGCAGCATCTTTGTTTCTGGTAGCAGCCCTTCGGCAACGGGCGATATCGTACCGTTAAGCCGGCCGTTGAAGTAGGATACTCTTTCGCAACGTCGTATCAGTGGGGCAATCAAGTCTGTTGCTTATATAACAGAGCTACGGTCCAGATCGGCAGGAGCACGCAGATTTGTGTCTAAAGCAATGGCTCTCTCAGAACGCCGAGTCCTCATCCTGTATGGCTCAGAAACGGGCAACGCCCAGGAGAAGGCAGGAGAGATGGACAGGCTATGTCAGAGGCTACGATTCAGCACAGAGTTGGAAGAGATGGACGGTATCAAGTTGGTATGCTTATTCATTACTCGACCCGGCTGTTCTTGCTTGTCTGCGGCTGCCCAGCATCCTCTTTCCTCTGATTTTCAGCTCAGACACAGGGCCCAGTTATGCTGCTCTGTTCAATGTACTCTAAATGTGCTAACACTAGCAGAATACTCTGCTCTCGGACTTCAGCCTGGTCATATTCGTCGTATCTACGACTGGACAGGGGCAGTTTCCTAAAAACGCCCAGGGCCTCTGGAAAAGTCTGCGTAGAGCTAAACTTCCTCCAAACTGTCTCTCGTCTGTTCGGTTCACCACCTTTGGACTTGGCGACAGCTCTTATCAAAAGTGTGCTATCCGAACCACTCTCGTTTTCCGTTTTTCTCACATCTGTACAGATTCAATTGGGCATCAAGGTTACTTCGCAGTCGCCTCCTTCATTTGGGAGCACAGGAGGTCTTTGATCGCGGTGAGGCTGATGAGAGGCATGAAGATGGGTAAGTAGTCTTTCACATCGCATACCTGTGCACGGTCCTTGCTCGAGTCCCGACTGACACGCCTGATCCTCGAAGAATTGACAGCATTTATCAGCCGTGGGTTCAGAATCTGAGAGAATATCTTCTGTCCAGCTTTCCATTACCCGCTTCTGTTGAACCCATCCCTGCTCACCATCCTCTTCCACCTCGGTACTCTCTGAGGGCCGTGTCCAATATGGGATTAGGGTCCTCAAAAGAAGAAGAGATTTCTATTGGCAACGCATCCGCCGTGCAGTCTCCTGATCTTGCCACGTCCAAGTTCATCTTCGACAGAGAGAAGAACGCAGCCCTGTCTCATATAGATAGGCCACGATCTAAGCTTGAGCAAGAAGACGAAGACTGGGATCGCACGAAACTAAACTTAGCAGTGAGAGCGCGGCAAGACACAAGGACCGCTCCCATATGGCTAGGTGACAAGCCAATTGATATCCTGGTTAAAGCCAACATCCTGAAAGATGCTCCAGAAAAGTATCTCCTTCACAAAACACCAGAAACTCCTGCACCAATAGACTTCCCAAACACCGTTATTTCCGATATTCCTGGTACTTCGCCGGCCAAAGTCATTAGCAACACGCGAGTGACCCCTCTGGATCATTGGCAGGATGTTCGACTGCTTACGTTGGAAGTCACCATTCCGATAATGGACAATATCGAATACATCGCTCACCCAGGGGATGTGATTGTGCTGTACCCCCAGAACTATCCGAGCGATGTGCAAAGACTTATTGACATGATGGAATGGGGGACAGTTGCGGATGCGAGGGTGGAATTCGTCAACAGACTCATACCCAAGGGATTTCGTCTACAAGAGGGGGCAACTCTGAGAGATATTCTCACGAATAACATTGATTTCACCGCAGTACCAACACGGATGTTTCTCGAAAAGCTGGCAGACTTTGCAACGAATGAGGACCAAAAGGAAAAGCTGCTGGAGCTTGTCACATTTCAGTTTTCAAACGAGTTCTATGATTTTACATCACGACCTCGTCGCACAATACTTGAGGTACTTGCCGAATTCTACTCGGCAAAGATACCCGTGACCCACGTACCCGACATGTTTCCGATAATTCGCGGGCGCGAGTACAGCATCGCCAACGGCGGCCGTTACTGGAACAAAGTGACTGTTGCGTCGAAAGAAACGAAGCAAGAGAGGAGCCAGCCACCGGAAGGAGGATCGAAGCAAGCCTCGCTGGCTCGTGGAGATAGAAGCAGCAACCGGAGCGAGCCCGCAGTGCATATCCCAAAGGTGACTGGAATCGTTACATACCGGTTTGAGCTGCTGATTGCTCTGGTTGAGTACAAGACGGTCATCCGAAAGCCACGCCAAGGGCTTTGCTCACACTACATCAAGCATCTACCTGCTGGGACACTGCTCAGAGTTGGCATAAAAAACCAGATACCGCCACCTAACGGGCCTCTTGCTGCGCAGCGCCCTCTGATTGCAATCGCAGCAGGGACAGGAATAGCACCGATTCGAAGTCTCATTCACGATCGCTGCCTTCACGACGGTGTGGCCGAAATGCTGCTGTTCTTTGGATGTCGAAACGAGGCTGCCGACTTCTACTTCAGTGAGGAATGGGATAAGACACATTCCCTCACCGTTATTCCTGCATTCTCTCGGGACCCAAAGGCAGAGAGCAAGGCTGCCTTGATGAGTCTGCAAAGAGTGGATGATCGGGTGGGAAACACAACTGACTCCCATCTGCGAATGCAGGCCGGCCTACCGCTATTGGATGCGCTGTCGACCGGCAATTTGTCGTACGCCTATGACGAAGGAAAGACTTACGTCCAGCAAATGATCAGACGTCACTCAGAGGAGGTATGCAAACTACTTGCTCAAGGCGCCATTATCTGCCTCTGCGGAAATAGTGGTCGTATGCCCAAATCGGTGCGGGAGGCTCTACGGGACGCAGCTATTATGAGTGGCTTTTGCAGGAATGAAGCAGAGGTCGAACAGAAAATTTTCAGTGACAAGGCTGGAACAAGCATCACTTTTTGGGAAGAAACATGGTAGACGGTTGAATTATCAGAGTGGGTGGCTTTGCACATGGTTCGCGGCGTTCTTTATTGCTTCTTTATACGGTAGATGGTTACACTTTATAAACTGCAGAGGGATTAACAAGGGGTCATCGTGGTAACAAAAAAATACAGGAAGAATTACAGACTCGCCTCATGGAAACATTTGAGCAGATACCTTTTGACACGATGAAGACGATGGGTAGTCTATGTAAGGTGTCTGGGGCTGAGAATTTGTGTTTCGTTGCTGCTGATTGCGAGAACCCAGATTTGGTAAGGAGGGAAGGAGCGAACCATTTGTTCTTTCTATTTATCCTCACATGAATTTGACCATGGGATACCGCCAGTCTTACATGAAAAGTATCGAGTGTCGCTCTAGTCACTCTCTTTTCTAAAACAAGAAACTCAAGAAACAACCGACACCGAAGCTGATGACCAAGAACGGCAGCGAGGAAAACGTTGCAGCAATCACCTTTACTAGCGACAGAATCATGCAAACGAGCAAAGCATATAAGTGCGATTAATGGAGCTCCAGCAAAGAAAACAACTGCATAGAGGATACTACAACAATAAGACTAACAACACACCCTTCCTTCATTCCGGCTTCTGATTATCTCCGTCTCCTCAAACGTGCTTGCCCTTGCCTTTGCCCTTGCCTTTGACCTCCAGTGCAGGATATTCCACCTCCTGGTACAGGGCCGCTGCCAAGACAGCATCGTTCTCTTCCTGCTCCCGCAGCAGCTGCTGTCGCTGCTCTTCGTCTTGCAGACTGAGGGCCAGCGCCAGCTGGAAATCGTCTTCTTCATTGTCACCGCTGCCACCAGCAACGGCTGTCGACGAGCCGGCATCGGGCCAGGGTGATGACGTCGGTGCTGCCGCAGATTCCCACACCTGTGCCTGCGTCTTTCCCTTTCCCTTGTCTTCTCTCTGTTTCGCCGGGCGATACGTCACGGAGAATTCACCGTTGCTGTCGTCATTGACGCCCTCCATGAGTGATAGCCGGATGGCGCGCTGGATCTGCAGCTCAAAGTCGTCATCGGTGGCAGAAGCAATCGGAGCAGAGGAAGTAGCTGGAGCAGACGGGCTCGTGGCTGATGGGGGACTCTGCTGCTCCGACATGCTTGCCGCCGGCGTCAGGGTCTCGGCCACACTGGACGAGACGGAAGATGTCGACGATGCCTGGTCGGCCGACGAGCCGTTGGTGCTCTCGGGGCCGCTGAAACCGCTCAAGCGGACCTGATCACCCAACAAAGTCTCCTGCGACATGATCTCGGCATAGCGGACGGCCTCCTCCTCGGTCAGGTCGGCCAGGCCAACACCGAAACGATTGCGCATCCAAGAGCGGTGCCGCGAGTCGTCCTCCTGTTCGCGCCGCAGCTCGGCCGTTTCGGCAGCAATATAGCCGTTCTCCCGCACGCCCACTCGTCGACTGACCAGCTGTCCATCCGCCGTGGCGTGGCGAACGCGGCGCAGTCGCTTCCGGCTCGATCCAAAGCTGTCTGAGCTGTACGACCAGTACCGCAGCAGAGTGCCCACAGCCAGCACGCCGCGAAGGGCTGTCGGGTCCGGGTCAAGAAAGATGGCTCGCACAACCGAGAAACTGGCCCGCGAGAACTCGGGACGTGTGTGAGCCAGATGGCGTGGCACTCGCCCTTGCGATCGTGAGTTCAGCGTCCGGATCGGTTCGGCCGTGGACGCCAAAGGGTCCCATGCCTGCACCAACCCGTCGCTTCCACCATGCACAAGAAATAGGGACGACACAGCCAGACTCGACACCTCGGGCGACTCCGTCTGGATCACTCGAAGCGGCCGCACAGACAGCACCGCTGTGACTGCTGCCGACGACGGCGGCGACGACGACAACGATGGCGTCTCGCGCATGTTCCACACAAGTACTGCTCCAGTCTTGGTTCCAACGGCAATCCACCGCGCTCGGCGCCCAGGGATTTCCCCACCGTACGTGCCATCTAGCCTCCCGTCCATCTGCTGGACCAGAGGGTCTTCAAAGGGCGCCGGCAGAGAGAAGACACTCAGGTCCACCGCAGTGCATGTGATCTCTGTGTGCTCCTTGCTGCTCTCCGCTCCGAGCGAAAATTCTGTCGACTGCCAACCGGCCGTTGGAACTGACCGTCCATCTCCAGCCGCTTGTACTCGAGGCACTACTAGTACGAGAGGCTCTGGAGGGGCCGGTGTATTGGGTCCAGAGCCAAAGACCGAAAACACATTGCTCGACGTCGGCTGCAGCTCTAGGCGGACAGGAGAGACAGGAGACGCAGGAGAGGGTGCTTGAGCCGTCGCGCTCGTGGCAAAGCGGGTGAAGCGGGTAACTGTGGCTGGTCGTCCCTTTGGTTCGATGCCACAACGGATGACGAAGACACTTTCGCCTGCATTGCCGTCAGTTTCAGCGGCGTGGCCACCGCGGCCACCGCCAAAGTCCACCTCGAGCTTCTGTCGCATGTCCCAGCCGTCATCGTACACAGATCTGTACGTGGAAGGCGTGAGATGGAGGAACTTTTCAATCTCGCGAGCCTCAGCCACCAACTGCTCCTGGTTGAGTTTCATCGAGTTGGACGACGAGCGTGGCGGCGACGGAGATGCGGCCAACACGAGTGATGCGTTTTTGACATCGAACCAGTCCGACGTGGGCGTTCGACGAGTCGGCTCCACGAGCTCCCACCTTGCTGTGCGACCGGCCTGCCATGCCAGCTTCTCATGCACGTCAGACAGACGCTGGCCGAGTGCAGGAGTCGGACTCGCAGCTGGCGTCGGGACATCCTGGAGATAGTACACCTCTCCCAGAGCATTCAGAGCCACGGCCCAGACGCGGCCCATCGCCCTCCGTTTTTCGCTGAAGCTGTCGTCGGCCTGGATGGCAACGATCGGAATACCCGGACACAGCACCCAACGCGCAGTCACCTGGTTGTGCGCGTACCGCGATCCAGAGTCTGCCTTTGCCAAGGAGTAGGCGGACACGACTCCCAATGTCGTGCCTGCCAGCATCGCAATCATGGACCGAGTGACCGCGGGGACGGCGGCCGACTTTGCTACCCACACGGCAGAGACAGCCTCAGAGTCTTCGGAAATGTTGGGGATGTCCCGCTCTTGTGCCGTGCTCCGGGTTCTCGCATGGTTCTCCAGGTAGGAAAAGCCGTGGCTGCCCATGGCGCGATACAGAGGACGGCCTCCGGGAAAGCCTTCGCCGATGATGCTGCCATAGAGCTGGCTAATGTCCATGACGTTGGGAACTGCTGCCAGCCCGTCGTGAAGTCCGTATGGCGCTAGTTGGGGGAATATTTCGTCCAGCTGTGCGGCAGCGAATGACTCTCGCGTGCCCCAGCTCTCGAGCTTGCCAATGGCCGGGTTGCTTGCTGTGGCAACGCCCAGATCCGAGGCTCCATGCACGACCCGGGCCGATTTTTTTCCTGTGCTGGAAAACACGGCGTGCAGGCGATTCACCATCCACGGCAGCTGGGAATTGTACGTTATCACCGCCGTGGCCTTCTTTACGCCTCCGCCAGGCTGCACGGCTCTGACACTTTCGCCATTGGCACCGATGACAGCTCCAGGCTTCCCAGAAGCAATGCTCCGAAGCAGCCGGGTTCGCAAAAGATACTCGCTCCGCCACGATGCCAGAGATGTCAGCCGTGCGAAGAGAGGAGCATCCGACCTGGCCACGTCTTCATTCACGACAGGCGAGTTGGGAGAGTCTGAATGCGGACCCGACTCCTGTCCTGGAAAATAGCGCAGGAAGGCCATACGCCATGCATGCGGAGTGGTGACCAGAGAGTAGAACCGCTTGGAGACGAGGGCGACTGCAGCATGGGAGCCGGGCTGCAAGTATGAGAAGATGTGCGTCAGGATTTCTGTTCGGAAGTGAATCATGTGAGCAAGACTACCAACAAACGGGCAATTGAGTCACCCCAACCCAGACTGGAGGTTGTCTTACCATTAGGAAAATCGACAAGCTGCTTTCCCTGTGAAGGAAAGGCAGGAAAAAGCATGGCATCCGGCAGTGTGCCTTGTCCACGCCTTGGTGTCGAAGGGGTGAGAGCCTGCTCATACTCGGCGATACGTTGGCCAGCAAGAGCGACGGCAGCTGAAGCGGCAGCAGCAGCATCGTCGGTAGCCTTTTTTCCAGAAGGGGTTTTGGCCTGCGAGTGGGTATTTCCAGGCCGGGCAGCTCGGACGCTCAATCGACGCAGCTTTTCGTCGAGCCTCTTGATATCCACAGGGATTGCGTCGGCACGAGCGCCCACGAATCCACAACCAAGGCTGGCGCACTCGACGTCACCGAACGGAAGAGAGGGGTCGTTGGCGAGTTCACCGCGCTCAGAACAGCGGGGGTCCGAGGCGCCCGGGCAAGGGTGGTCGAGGCCATGTTGGGTAGAAGAGGATGCTGGTGTCGGGGAGCTGATGGTCTGAGTCGTCTGTCCTGAAGCCTTGGGAAGCCCGCGTTGCATAAAAAAGACTGGAAGGGAGGACCCCGGTTTGGATATGATTGAGGCGAAAGACGCTTCCGAAACTGTGCTCAACGATACGGGCACAGGTCGAATGCAGGCAGGCGGTAGGCAAGACGGGAGCGTCTGGTCTGTTGCGAGCAGTATTTATTCTAAGCTGAGCAATGGGAGCGGAAGGAGGAAACTGCGGCGGTGGCCCTGTCTGTGTCGTCGATTCTCTATGTGGTATAATTCTATGACTCTTGACGCAAAACCCTATCGATGCGGGTTCAAATCGGGCAATTTTCCAATTCCCAATCCGGCCGCACCTTTTTCCGACCCGCGACTCTCCGTGCTCTGTACTCCGTACATTCCGACTATTTCCCGACTTCGTCCTCCTAATAGGACAGATACAAACAGGAAAGATGTCTCATGTCATCATCTCGAACGCATTTCTTTTCCATGGAGCGCTCGAGCCACTCTACTTTGGGACCCCAAATTGCAGAGCTATTCCGGAGAGTGCGCCCCCAATCCGATATTTAACACTTTTCCATACGGATTACAGAGTCCAGATGTGTGTTTTCTGACATCTGATAGATTGCGTCGGAAATAAGGCAGGGAACACGGGCCGCAAGAAGCCCCCATGACGCCGTGTATGAGGGCTCGTATCTTAAGATACTAAAGTGCTTGCCCACTCAGTGCCGGGGCAACAATAAATGAGCAGGGCCTCCAGCTAAACGGTTCCGGGAAGCTACATGGATCAACGACGCCGTACGAGTATGGGGGTATTCGTCGCACATGTGGTGTAAAGTCATGGGGCGCGAGTACGAGTAAGAGTACTCGTACAGCGTGAGATGCGGGTGAGACACACCAGCACGGAGTAGTCCTCCTTGTGCCTGGCCTCTTTGACATGAACACGTCCCGGTCTAGAAGCGGCACCGTACTGCATAGTACGATATGCTACGCAGACGACGAGAATTGTGCGCGAAGCTATGGTATGGAGGTCGCACGCAACGCACAACACACATACATTTATGTACTCTGTTAAGACAGGGATCCAGAGACGAAACGATTTGCCGGGTGTGAGTGGGCGGGTGGACACGACGCACTGTGCAGAGCTGCAGTCCGGACTTATGGCGGTGATATTTCCGGGAATATGAATATTCTGACAGCCCCTTGTTCGATTCTGACATACAAGACAAATAGTGAGAGGCCGTCAACCGTTGATGGCGGGGCGCATCGCTCCGTATCAAGGATGTGGAAGAAGAAATATGGAAAGCTTATCCTGGGCTCATGCTGCCGGCAGCAGTCGGCTGGACTCGTCTTTTTCATTGTGCCCATCCCAAAGTCTGCTCTGCCCTGCCTTTCTCGTATACTCCGGGCCAGCGGTAGCGCAGCCTGGCCTCGCCTCGCCAGCAGGCCCATGTCCGCTAGGGCGAGATTGTCCGGAAGATGGAAGAGCTGCGCGGTGCAGGAGCAAGTGCTACGGGGAGTGGAGGCGCTGCGCAGTGCTGCTGGGTCGCTTCAGGGGCCGGCGCCTGGGGCTTGCAGGGTGGCTGATTACATATCGTGGAAGAAGTACGACGTACGGGTACGAATGCTCCGTACTCCGTACCCGTGCTGGTATTAACACGTCAGTGCGTTGCAGGGAGCAAAGCATGATTGCCGTAGCGCAAAAACGGCCGTTCTGCTATGGGGCTTCTGGACACTACGACTGCTAGGCCCTCGCTGGAGGCAGACGATCCGGCCCGTTTCGTCGCTGTCCCGAGCGAAGGAGAGGCGACACGGAGTCGAGAGGCGACGGGGGCTTCCGTGCGATGCGATGCGAGACGGCCGTCACGGTGGATAGGGTACGTGTCTACGGAGTCATCCGGTGGGCTCTGCAATCGAATACGAAGCGGCGAGCTGGTGGCCAGGACGGGAAGGCGATGGGCTGACTGATCCAGGCCGGATCTGCCTCCTGCTGGCCTGCTAAACCGCTCAAGGACGGTCCTGGGCCTCTGTCATGTCTGCTGGCCAGCCGCCTCTGAAGAGGCCGTCGTTTTGTGCAGATACGAGCGGTCTCCCAACCATTCTGACCGGGCCCACACATGCATGCATCCATGTGCCGCAGCACACAGTACGAGCACGCGTGGAAAGATACGAGGGCAGGTTCGACTTGGAGTTCTTTCAGGCCATCTGTGCCGTGCCGTCTCTTCCCACCTGCTTCTTTTACCGTTCTCCTTTGTTCCATCCGGAAATGTTACGCGGTAGAGCCGTGCGGGGGATGACAGTCTAAGCTTCCACGTACGCCGTGGTCATTGGCCGGCTGCGGCCATGGGACGCAGAGTGGCTCGTAGGATGCATGCGCTGCTCCATGCGAATTTCCTGGTTGGGACGTGCCGCGGACATGCCGCTTGAATCAGCTCATCGGTCTTCCGGAGCGCTGTGACTGTTGGGCAACATCTCTGGTTCAGCCGGCCGGTGTGAGCTGCATCAAGACCAGTGAGTAGCAGTGGCCAAGCAGCCATTCTCGTCACCGCATGTCAATAGTCAGTGAACCCTATTGACCGGCCACCGAAAGGGAAAAGGGGGCACTAGGAGACGGTGTGTTTTTTTTTTTTTTTTTCATTTCTCTTTCCCCATTTGATCATTGCATTTCTCTTTTTTTCCCCTTTACTCCTGTACTCTCAACAAAAGCAGAAGCCGAAATAAGCAAGCATGATCCTAATCAATAGCCTTGTCAGAGTTACGAGACAACTGCGCTGTCGGATCCGACATGCCTCCTTCAGCAAGATCAGCAGCGGTTGGGTTACTCTTGCAATATTGGCAGGCAAGTCAAAGCTTGTTCTGGCGTCGGCCATTACGTATGCCACCGACTTTTTCCACCTTCAAGCAGACAAAACGGCTCCCTGTTGCACATCACCAGTGCCACCAGTGTTAGGTCTCTCTGCTTTGGCCGCTCAGGTGATCGTCCTCGTCATGCTGGCGGGAGAACGGTTGCATGGGCGCTACGGAGCATTCACAGGCTCGAGGCAAATGCTGAAACGGTGGCGCTTTCAGTCTTCCTCGTATCTTACGTGCGCCGACCCATGCAGCCAGCATAGGCAAAGTGCTGTCGCAGAGAATGAAGGGTTTTGCGCCTGCAGGAAACACCTAACTCTGTAGAGCGATACGCCCTGGAAAAGTCTTGGGGACCCCGGCACCCCTGTGCAGTGCGCCACCGGTCAAATCCGGACCTGTATCGTGCATGGCGCTTTGCAGCATGTTTTGATGCCCAACGCTTCTGCCAGCTGTCGCAGAAGGCTACTGTGTAGAAGCAGGTGGGGGCTCTTGCCTTGCTCGATCCAGATTTATCACGCTGTCGTAGTAGTGTGTCACGGATTTTCTGCTTCCCAGTATTGCGGTTGCAGAAAAACGGGACGGTCTGACCACAAGACCAGAACCAAAGAATGAGGGAGAACGGAACATTCCACCATCACGATACCGCGACACGGCTCGGCGTCTCGGGCCAGCCAGCACGAGGGAAGATGGGATCAGAGGAGACCGAGCGGCCGGTACGAAGAAAAGGCCCAGCGACGGAGTCCCATGCTTACTCAGCAGTCGGTCTGTTTGGCACATAGCCATTTCTTCGTGCAGCCTTGTGCACAGCATCTGGGTGAGATGTGACAGAGATGGCCGCAGAACGCGATTACCGGAAGCCCATTGGGCCAAGAGAGCCTGTTTGAGCAGAGAAAGGCCAGCTTGGAGACCCGGGGCGGATCGTCTTTATGAAAGGAGAGCCAAAACAGGGGTGGCACAGACTGCTTTGGGCTTGGACCCTATTGCAAGCCCCACGTCACCTGGGCGTTGCATGCTCTCTTCATAGCGCCCTTCTCTGCCGAATCGGAACCGTTTTGCCGTGCTGTGTAGCAATGCACTCGGCTGCTTATCTCTGATGTCTATTTTGTGTGTTATTTCCCCTTCATTCCCTTGCGCCCACTCTCCCTGTCTCCAGCCCCCTGTTGCCGACATTGGTCGGTGTCTTTTTTAGGAAAAAAAAAAGAGTAAAAATTCGCGCTGCTCTCGGGGCTATGTATCGTTCTAGCTAGTCCATGACGCAGTCAAGCTTTGTCTATAGAACAACTAAATCTGCCATCCCGGCAGCCTGGAAGGGGCCTCGGGGAGGAACGTTCCCCGTTAGTTGACTCGTAAGCCAGAAGATGAACACCTGCAGAAGCTTGCACAGTGTATTGTGCAGACGGCACGGTGCATAAACAGCACATGTCCCGAATTTATGACGTTCAGCAGAGCAGGCTCGGCTCACAATGGGCATTGTGAGCTGCCTCGGACAGCAGGCAACGCGTTGTCGGCTGCACATATTGGAACATGTAGCACAACACATCAGATCAGTTCGTCCGTCGTCGGTGGTGGCCCGGCTGGCCCGCTGGCCCTGGTACTGGAACCCGGCCACTTGCTGCCGGCGGTTGAGCGCCTTGACCATGTCGTCGCCGACGTGGCCGGCCGCCGCCTGGGCCAGAAAGTCGGCCTTACGCAGGTTGGCGGCCAGCCGCATGGACACGTAGAACCGGCCGTGCACCTCGTTCTCGGCCCGGTGGCCGTTGCGCTCCTTGAGGTGCCAGTACCAGCGCTTCTGCTGCTGCTGCTGCTGTTGCTGCTGCTGGCTGCCGTGCAGCATGATCCCGTTGCGGTCCTCGAGCTCTTCGGCAAACAGCTGGCCCTCGGGCACCGTGGCCGCGGCAGCCATGCTGCCGTTGTGGCCGGCCGTCGTCAGGGCCAGCCGGTACACGTCGCCGATGAACCGCAGGTGCTCGTGGTCCGTCAGGATCAGATTGATGCGCATAATGTCTGTAGTGCCGGGCGGGGAGCCCGCATCCCCGCTGTTGCTCCCGCTGCCACTCCCGTTCCCCTCGGCCGTATCGCGGCGGGCGTCCACGCGGACGGCGTCGCCGACGACAATCTGCTCGGCGCCCAGGAACACGCCGCCGTAGATGCGCTGCGTGGGCGAGGCCTTGGGCCGGGCGCCAAAGACGGAGAAGCAGGCGTTGATCTGGTTGGCGGCCGCCTTGGACGCCTCCAGCGCGATGGTGGCCATGTCGAAGCGCGGCAGCGGCGGCGGCACCGAACCGGGCGGCAGCACTTGGCCGCGGGCCTGGGCCTGGGCCTGGGCCTGCGCATAGGCCTGCACGGCCTGGGCCGCCTGGCCGTTCTCGCGCACCAGCTGCGGCCAGTTGATTGCGTCAAACGTCTGGCCTTGGAACCCGTCGCGCAGGTCCGGCACGCTGAACGAGAGGAACGGCCGCAGCACGTCGGCCCCCAGCCGCAGCTCGTCGGCCGTCTGCAGCCCGGGCGCGCCCAGGGGGGCGATCCGGGCGGCTGCCGTGGCCGTGCTGCGGCTCTCGCCCGGTGCCTGCAGCAGCTGCAGCACGATGCCCAGCCGCCACGCGTTCTTCTGCGGCGGCTGGTACCAGACGAGCTCCCAGGGCCGGAAGAGGTCGGCGCTGCCGCCGACGGGTGGTGGATTGGGGGCGGATGTCGGGGTGGTTTTTGGCGTGGATGCTGGTGCTGGTGCTGGTGCTGGTGCTGCTGGTGCTGCTGCTGCCGCTGATGCCGAAGCCGGCACGGGAACGGGCACAGGCGTAGGTGTTGCCGCTGGTGCTCGAGCAGCTGCCGCGACCGGGAGGACGGTCATCTGCGGCTGTGCTGACGCGAGGCTGTCGCTGACCATGCGCACGCAGAGGCGGCACGAGCAGTCGGCCCGCGACGTCGACGCGCTCAGCAGCCAGAGCAGGTGCAGGGCCAGCTCGGCCGGGCTGCGAAAGGCGGCAATGGGCCCGAGCGGGTGCCCAAACACAAAGGGCCCGTCTCGCTCGCCGCCTTTGCCGGTGCTCTTGCCTTCGCGGCCGTCTCGGCTGCCCCGATGCGGCCGGATGTGCAGCGAATAGCCCTGGGGCAGCCGGACGAGGTAGCTGGTCGTGTCGGCTGCCGTCGCCGTGCTGCCGGCCAGAGGCGTCGCCCCGACCCCGAGGTTGTACTTGATGGCCTTGCCCAGCTTCACGGCCCACGAGCGCGCATAGTCGTGCGTGTCCGCCAGCGGCTCGCCCACCGGCTGCGTGCTGCGGCTGGCGCTGTTGATCTGCTGCGTCGAGTAGCCCACGCCGTCCGACCGGGCGACAAAGATCTCGCGGTATCGCAGCGTCGGATGGTGGTGGTTTTGGTAGTGTTGTTGTGCTGCCTGGCTGCCCGTCGTGCTGCTGCCCGTGCCGTTGCCGTGCGTCCCGGTCACGGCCGGCCGCGGCCTGCCGGCACTGCTGGCAGTCCCAGACGCCGGAGATCCGCCTGCTGTCGCTCCCGATCCCGTCGCCGTGGCCAGAGGTCCGCTGCCGGTCGGCTGAGCTCGAGCTGGTCGGCTGGACATTGTCCTGGCCGGCGGCTTGGCCGTCGACGACATGGCCGCAGCACTGACGCCCAATCTACCTGCCTATAGGGCGTCACGTTCTCCCCGTCAAAGGCCCAGCTCCGAGCCCTCGGTGCCCTCCCTTTGCTCTTTGTTCTTTTCCTCCTGAGAGCTGCCTTGCTCGTAAACGCGTCACCCAACGCAGGCCGGCAATCGGGATGAGGTGTCGCGACAACGGTCAGGGAAGGAAGATACGGCCCATCGCCTGGACGCGGTGCGATAGCAAACAGTCGGTCGATGGTCGTCGTGGGCGTCGTGGTCGTCGTGGTCGTGAAATTCGAGACTTGTTATTACTGTTCCACCGATTGAGTTTGGCGCTTTATTTGCCATGTCTGCTTAGTCATCATATGCCTCTCGCTCTTTCCATCTTTCCTTGCACATTGTCACGCGTTTCTAGTATTGGTTTAAACTGTTGATTTCTGTTCTGGTCTCTATCTGTATTGACCTCGTTACATCGGACAAAGGAAACGGACATTCGGCAGGAAGCAGGACGCGGGCCACGCCTGCGTTTCCTGACACGACTGTCCGCCCGGCTGCCTAGGACTTTTGGAAGAACCAGCTGGATCTCTTGTTCTCGCTGGTCTGCAGGCTGGCCACCGTCGGGTTGGCGGCCGGGGCATCGCCGCCGCCTCCGCGCAGAGGCTTGGCGATCCGGCTGCCGGCGCTGGCAAAGCTGAAGCCGGCCTGACCGGTTGGTGAACCCAAGCCGCGAGTACTGCCGGCCTTGGCCGCCTCGAGGCGCTCCTTGACGGCTGCCAACTGGACCTCGAACCTGGGACTGTCAGCGGGGAGGGGCAGAACGGGGACAACAGGGAAAACAGGGACAAGAAAAAAAACAAAAAAGAAAACAAAAAAGAAAACAAAAAAGAAAACAAAAACAAAAACAAAAACAAAAACAGCAGCGCCAAAAAAGGGGAGACAGACTTGTGGTTCGCCTGGGCCATCTTCTCCTGGCTGTCCTGCAACAGGCTCTCGAGGCTCTGGATCCGCTCGTTGCGCGCAATCAGCTTGCGCTCGGCAATGGCCACCTCCTTCTTCAGGGCCGAGTTCTGCTCGACCAGCTGTCGCTGCACGTGCGTCAGCTGCTCCAGGTTGCGCTCCAGAAAGGCCATCTTCTTCTGCTGCGCCCGGTTGTTGCTCGACCGCAGCACGTTATTGTACTGCTCGCGCGTCTCGTCGAGCGAGATCTCCAGCTCGACCACCCGCTCGCATCGGTTCTGCAGGTCGCGCATCAGGCTCTTCTTCATCGCGTCAAACTCGGCCATCTGCTGCGCCACCGTCTTGCCGTTGGCCAGGGCTGCTGCCGCGTTGTTGTTGTTGTTGTTGTTGTTGTTGCCGTTGCTGCCAACAACGCTGCCGCTCGCCACCGCTCCCGCCTTGAGCTGTCGCTGCAGGTCCTCAATCACCACGCGCATCCGCTCGTTCTCGCTCGCCTTCCGGCTCACGTCCGACCGCAGCTCCTCCATCAGCTCGGCCTGGGCGGCCTGCCGGTCCGCCAGCGACTTCTCCAGCCGCGACCGCAGCTCGGCCGCGTCCCCTGGCCCCAGGTTGCGCGCCACCAGGTCGTCGTACTCGTGCTGCAGTCCCTCCAGCCGCAGCTCCAGCTCGGCCCGCCGCCGCGACTCCGACTCGCTCGACTGCGCGCTAAAGGCGGCCAGCTCGGCCTGCCGCACGATCCCCTGCGTCTCCACCAGCTTCGTCCGCAGAGCCCGCAGCTCCTCGGGCGGGATCACGTCGCCCTCGCTGCTCAGCCGGTGCAGCACGTCCAGGTTCTCGATCGCGTCCGCAATCGCCTTCTCGTTGTCGCTGAACACGTCTGAGCCCAGGTCGAAGCCGGCCATCATCTCCGCCATCTTCTCGGCCTTGCGCTTCTCCTTCTCGTCCAGCACCGCGCTCGTCTCCTTGGCGCTCATCTTCACGTCCAGCAGCTGCTGCTTCAGCTCGTCCAGCTCCACCGTCAGCTCCGCGTTGGCCTCCTTGAGCGCGTCCATGGTGATCTGCGTCTCCTTGCCCTCAAACGAGAGCCGCTCCAGCTGCATCCGGATCTCGTTCGTCTCGCTCGTCAGCCGCTCGTTGTCCTTGCCCAGCTTGCTGTCGTGCTCCTTGACCATCAGTAGCTCCTCCTTGGCCTCGCGCAGCTGCTTCTCCGATGCCTCCACCTGGTTCTCCTTGTCCGCGATCTGGTCCTGGAGCTCGTTCTCGCGCCGCAGAAACTCTTCCCGCTCGTCCTTGTCCATCGGCAGCGACGGCGTGCCTGCCCGCTCCGAGATCCCCGGCGTCTCCGCCCGGCCCTCCGGAATGAGCCGCGACGGCGTCGACGGCCGTGGCGATGCCGCTGACGCTGCCGATGCTGCCGACGCCGCTGCCGACGCAGACGCTGCCGCTGTTGCTGCCGAGCTCCGTGGCGTCGCCGCACTGCTGCCGTCGCGCGCCGGCACCCACTTCGTCGGCGGCACCGCCTCGCCCGACCGCCACAGCTGCACCTCGCTCTCCAAATTGGACACGTAGCTCTCAAACGACGTGATCTGCGTCCGCGCCTTGCCCAGCAGCATCTTGAGCTCGGCCGGGCTGAGCTCCGCGTTCACCTTGGCCTTGTTCTTGATCGACTTGGCCCGCATGCCGAACCGCAGCGTGCTCAGCGTCTCCGTGTCGTTGTACGAGCTGGGCGAGCAGTTGATGATCAGCGTCGTCCGGCTGTTGCCGCCCAGACTCTCCTGCAGGATCCGCGTGAGCTTCGAGTCGCGGTACGGCACGTGCGACGACTTGCCGTCCGTCAGCGCGTTGATCACCATCCCGAGCGCGCTCAGGCTCTTGTTGATCTTCTTGGCCTCCTCCAGCGTCTGGCCGCTCGCCCCCGTCTTGCCGACCTTTTCCGAGCCGGCCAGATCGACGAGGAAGAGCTGCCCGCTCTTGGCCGAGCCTGTCTCCACGTTCTTCTGCGTGATCGTAATCACAAAGATCGAGTGCGACCGCGACGATTCCTGGTTCATGTTGGTGGCCGCCACCGCCCGCGCGTTGCCGCCCCGCCGCATCACCTCGTACACCTCCTGCACGCTCGACACGTAAATCTCCAGCAGGCCCTTAACGTACACGCCCCGGTTCTTCTCCTCGTGCACCGGCAGGTTGTCGTTCTGCGGCGCCATCAGGTCGCGGATCCGCTCCATGTAGATCTCCATGTAGCTCACCCGGACCGTGTACTCGATCGTGGCCGGGCTGGCCAGGATGCTGGCAAAGATCTGCTCCACGATGCGGGGGATCACGCCGCGGCCCTCGCCGTCGTCTATGCTGGTGCCCATCATCGTGTAGGACTTGCCCGCACCCGTCTGCCCGTAGGCAAAGACCGTGCCGTTGTAGCCGTTGAGGATGTCGTCCACCGTCGGCTTGATCGAGTAGTCAAAAATGTCCGACTGCTTGCACGACATGTCAAACACCCGGTCGAACGTGAAGGACCCCTGGGCCTCCTTGGTCTGCTCACACGCGCTCACGTTAGTCTCGGCGGCCTCGGACGGCGGACGGCGGCAGGCCACATACGTCAATCGTGCAGGTGTCATCGCCGTTGAAGCGCACAATCGCCTGGCCACCCGACTCGTTCTCCACCCGGTTCTGCGGCCGGAACCGGGCCACCACCTTGATGCTGTTCGCCGCAGACATCCTGGCCGTCGACGCGGGCTATCCCGGCGTCGTGGCTACCACTCGTCCTGCGGACTCGGCCGCTGCGCCTCGATGCTGGCAGCCGCCCACAGAGACGGCCGGGCAAAAATGCGGTGAGGACCGGACAATGGCCAACGACGCAGACCCGAAGCAGAGACGGCCGATCGAAAGGCGGACGCTGGATGCTGCCGCCGGCCTGACGCAAGAATCACTGGCTCGTGCAGAGCCTGTTGTCGAGGGGAAAGAGCACGAGGGGGGCCGCCACGGGAGGAGATGTATGTGCGTCGGAAGTAGCGATATGCCGCTGGGCTGTGATGGGATCGGCAATTTGTCGCGCCTGCATTGAACCGTTTATTTACATGCTAGCTTACTGACCTATTGGTGCATGTGTCAAAATTCTGCAGGACCGCCCAGACAGCGTGACGCGCTAAACTCCGTTGGAGGACGCTGTGCCACTAGGCCTGGGACTAGTCTGTTTCACTCGACGCAAGGTGGTAAGATATATTGGTCTTTTTGTCTGATATATGCACGAATGCATACATGCATATCCCTGCCATGCATCTATACGGGCATAACAGAACCTTGGAATGTTTGAGCCTGGAATGTTGGGAGCCGTCCAGCAAAAAGCAATCCTGTTGTGTTCTCTACACACTCCGTACTCTCAGAAGGGATGGGGCCACAGGGATAAGGAAGAGGTGCAAGATCAGATATGTCTGTCTCGCCCACATGTGGTATTTGAACACATAGATCCCAATTAGAAAAAGCCCCAAGAACGCCCGGTCACCCGCCCCTCTCTCCCCAGATCTACCGCGTAAGCAGGCCTGAGGTGAATCCTCTCGTGGGCTTCCCTGCGTCTCTCCCCTTGGTATATCAAACGAATGGCCCCAACAAAATTCAGCAGACATCCTTTGCACTGTCGTCGAAAAGCAGCAAAGCAAATGCAGACACGCAAACTGCCGGCTATGAAGGTAGAAACCACTCTTCGTGTCTGTCAGGCTCGCTCAATCATCCCAGCTCTTCTCCACCGTCTCGCGCACTCTCTTGTGGTACTCTTTGCGGTTGTCCTTGTACAGGTTCGACGCCTCCACGTTGGCCGGCGAGCTGGTGTTGGGATCATTCAGTAGACTACAACGGCACATTAGAGCGCTGGAACAACAAATGCGAGCACGGGCAACGGTAGCGTACCTCTGAATGCTTGTCAGCACCGCAGCTACGTCGTAGGTCGGGCTCCACCGGTTCTGCAGGATGTCCAGACAGAGCTCGCCGGAGCCGTACACGTTCGGGTGGAACATTGTGCTCAGAAACTTGACCGACGGCGGCTTGTTGGGATATTGCTCGTCAAACGTCATAACCAGCCGGAATGTTCCGTCTTCAAAGGGCGTATCGCCAGGACCAATGATCACCGCATTCCTGCATCGACGCAGCTGTCAGTTTTCCATCTGGCAAAGTCCAACGCTGGTCGAGCCGTTCCGGGGACTCACCAGGTCATGACGTTGTCTGGAATAGGCGAAGCGGAGACACCGGCCGGTGGATCAGTCTGCATGCGCTGTGGTATCGCAAGCCTGTCAGTTTGGGAATCCAACAAGCACCGGTGCTCCCGGCTCTCCATTTCCACAAACCTTGAAGTCGCGCATGAGACGGCGACGAGCTGCTGTAGACATTTTGGAGATGCAGTGCCTTGTCAAAATCAGGTTTGACGGCGTGGACGCGAAAGGCTGTTCGATGCAAACGGTGGACGGCTCCTATCGCTGGGCAGGAGATCTTGCTTCCGGCCGTCACAGGGTCTGGTTCGTCTTGTTCGTTTCTTCGTCCGGACGTCCGGTCCGCAGGTTGGGCTGATAGGGCACCTCGTAAACAGCTGGCTTGGTTGGCGAGTAAGCTTGAGGGCACGCGAAGACCATGACGAGGCAGTTATCGTTCGGGAAGTGGCGCGAATTGGGCAATCATCGAGATACGGCGATGGCGACTTACGCCACAGCCGCCACCGACATTGTGTGTGGCTGGAGAATTCGGCTGGTCACGTGGCATGTCAGAGGATGCTTCTCGCATCTTGCACCTACTCGTGCCTCTCCAGACGCCGTCCTGACCAGATTGCTAGCCGGAACGGGCAAGACAGCAAGTTGATTAATGATGGTCAGCTGAAAAGCACGGGACGCACTGTCTCGGCTCGTGGTACTTCCCAGATGTAGTTGGAGAGATGCAAGATATATTGTGAACAGGATTGTAAACATTCCGGACCCGGGCTTAGTTTTCGGTTATACCATCAATTATCGACGGCGTAGCTCGGCTAGAAACGGCGTGGTTATGTAAGAATTTGGAGTAGACCTTCTCCCCCGCCCTTCATATGCATCAGCAACCGATTTGCCATACCGAGGCCCAAATAAATATGTAGTTCAGAGGGCCGGCCTCATGTTTAGGCCGGTGTCGTTTCTCCAGACAGTCTCACACTTTCTATAGGGTACTTCGTCTTCAGATTCGGCGAGTTTCATGCCAAACCACGCCATGATTCGCCAAACTGTGCGCTCGCCTCTGGCTTCTCGTTGCCGGACGACGACAACACGCCAGTTCTCTTCCCAGTCGCCGCTCTGGCGCGAAGTTCGAGAAGCATACATCTTGAGCGCTTCACGGACACCAACGGCAAAGGTAAACCAACTCTCCGTCCTCTGGCAGAACGTGTTTATCCCCTCCGCCATCTTCATACTGACGTCATCCAGTTCAACGGCTCCTTTCTCAACGTGTCGGCCCCACAACTCGGTGCTGTTGCCATCAAGTCGGCCATCGACAAGTCGGGCGTGCCTGTCTCCAAGATTACCGATGTCTACATGGGCAACGTATTGCAGGCCTCCGTGGGCCAGGCACCCGCACGTCAGGCAGCCATTCTCGCCGGCCTGCCAACATCCGTCGAAGCGATCACGGTGAACAAGGTGTGCGCCTCGGGCCTGAAGGCGGTGTCGCTGGCGGCACAGAACATTCAGCTGGGCCTGGCCGACGCTCAGGTGGCCGGCGGCATGGAGAACATGTCTCGCGTGCCGTACTACGTGCCCCGGGCGAGCGGCCTTCCGGCCTTTGGCCACGTGCAGATGACAGACGGCCTCATTAAGGACGGACTGACGGACGTCTATGGCGACTTTCACATGGGCATCTGCGCCGAGAACACGGCGAAGAACCACAGCGTCACGCGCGAAGACCAGGACAGCTACGCGATCCAGTCCTACGAGCGCGCGCAGGCGGCATGGAAGGCCGGCGCGTTTGTCGACGAAATCGCACCGGTCACAATCGTGGACCGGAAGAAGAAGCAGACCGTCCTCGACACCGACGAGGGCTTCCTGGACATCAACGTCGACAAGCTGCGGACCCTGAAGCCGGCCTTTGTCCGCGACGGCACCGGCACGGTCACGGCCGCCACCTCGTCGACGCTCAACGACGGCGCATCCGCGCTCGTTCTCGGCAGCGCTGACGTGGCGCGCGAATATGCGGCTGGCGGTCAGTCCCGCGTTCTGGCCCGGATCTGTGCTTCGGCCGACGCTGCCGTCGATCCGATCGACTTCCCCATTGCGCCGTCCAAGGCTGTGCCCATCGCACTGGAGCGGGCCGGCGTCTCGAAGGACCAGGTGGCCGTCTGGGAGTTCAACGAGGCGTTTGCCGCGGTGATCAAGGCAAACGAGAAGATCCTGGGCCTGGAAAACGCCCGCGTGAACCCGCTGGGCGGTGCGATCTCCCTGGGACACGCACTCGGCAGCTCGGGCTCGCGCATTCTGGTCACACTGTTGCATCAGCTCAAGCCAGGCGAGTACGGCGTGGCAGCAATCTGCAACGGCGGTGGGGCGGCAACGGCCATGGTGGTGCAGCGCATCGAGTCTGTATAGCTGGAAGAAGGGGAAAATATTGGGCTAGCTGGATATTTCTAGATAAGACAAAAGGTGGCAACAGCAGATAGACGGTTGGATGAATGAACAAAGGGCTAGAGAAGCCTCTCTCTAAGCGAAACGAGTGCATAAAGCTTGGCTCGGTGCGAGGCACGTCGGCGCTTATGGGTGGTTCTGAGAGGTCGACATGTTGGTGGGCGCACTGGGATGCTTTGGCTGCTTGCGTCTCTCTGAAGGGTTTCAACTTGTCAGGGGTGATTAGTCAATCGTCATGCGCTGAAGCGTGGGATGAAAACGGCCCACCAACAGCGCGTTCCAGCGCACAGAAGCCCCCTATAGCGTTACAGACCCCAGCAAGAGCCACCACTAGCGGCTCACAACGGCTTGGAAATGCCCCATAATAATGGGAAGGAGGGCAACCAACCGCTATAAAGAAAAGCCAAGCACAAGGCAAAGGCCAACGACGGCGATCACGGCAGGATTACCTTTTCGAAAGGGGGACCATCCCATCTCGCGCTTCCAGCAGCCACCTTGGAGTAATCATCGAGGCAGTCCCACACGGGCCAGGTCCATTCCAGACAGCAGCAAACAAGCTTCCTGACGGTGTGACAGCATCTGCCCGTCGGTTCCGGACACTACAAGACCAACGAGAAGCCGGCACCGGGAGGACAGCAGATAAAACGCACACGGACGAGGCCGGGACACCAGGCACCGACCAGAAGCCAGCAGGCCGCGGCCGACGAGACGCGGGAACGTCAAGATCGAGACAGAACAGCAGCTCTGGCGGCTTGTGGCTACTGCAGGAGCAAAAAGTGGGGTGGGTATCCTCAGGTTCGGATTCCCAGGCTCTCAGGCCCTCTGGCCCTCAGACTCATGCTTGCAGGGTCGCAGTTTCCAGATTCGCAGACCCGTCCGTCGCCCCTCCTCCTCTTGTCATTTTTCGCGACTCTTCTGGTCGCCTGCCAATTTGCCGCTGGACAAACGACATCGCCCCTTTTTCTTCTGGCATCAGGTCGTCAAATCGCTCTGCCGCTGACCGCCCCGTGTCAACCCCTCCTCTTTTGACTTCATCTCAGCCATGGCCGACCCCTTCGCCCCTCGCTCGATGAAGCGGAAAAACGTAAAGGGCCTCGCCCTGACGCCGGCCGCCCCCAAGCCGCCGCCGACGGCAGAGAATGCCGGCCGCGGCGACGACCAGTCAGCCCAGCTCGAGATCGGCATTGAGTACAACCTGGACCTGCGTCCTAGCGACCTCGAGTTCATCAAGGAGCTCGGCTCCGGCAATGGCGGTACCGTCAGCAAGGTCCGACACATTGTCACCAACACGACCATGGCTCGCAAGGTGCGTCTGTTTCTCTCTGCCCTGTCTGGTGCTGGCTGTTGCTGATCAGGCTGTCTGTTCCCTCAGGTGATCCACGTCGAGGCCAAGCGAGAGATGCGGAAGCGGATTGTACGAGAGCTGCAGATCATGCGTGGCTGCCACTCCGAGTATATCGTGACGTTCTACGGTTCCTTTCTCAACGACAACAATGACGTGATCATGTGCATGGAATACATGGATGTTGGGTACGTGATAGACAGCCGGTGCCGCT
Organism: Leptographium lundbergii; assembly: GCA_001455505.1. Lineage (NCBI taxonomy): Eukaryota > Fungi > Ascomycota > Sordariomycetes > Ophiostomatales > Ophiostomataceae > Leptographium > Leptographium lundbergii. The sequence continues at coordinate 424,831 of LDEF01000003.1, forward strand.
TGTGCTCGTTCGCTTGCTGACTTGCATGCTCCTCCCAGCGCTCTTGACCGCGTCTCCCGCGTCTTCGGCCCCATACGTGTCGACGTTCTCGGCAAGATCGCCGAGGCCACGCTCGGAGGCCTGACCTACCTCTATGCCAAGCACCACATCATGCACCGCGATATCAAGCCGTCCAACATCCTGGTCAACTCTCGGGGCTCCATCAAGCTGTGTGACTTTGGCGTCTCTGGCGAGCTGATCAACTCCATCGCCGACACGTTTGTGGGCACGTCTACCTACATGGCCCCGGAGCGTATTCAGGGCGAGCGCTACACAGTCAAGTCGGACGTATGGAGTTTTGGCCTGTCGATCATGGAACTGGCTATCGGTAAGTTTCCCTTTGCGGCCAGCGAGCAGCTCTCGGACGCCGAGAGTGCTCCAGCTGGTATTCTCGACCTTCTGCAGCAGATCGTCCACGAGCCGGCGCCGCGTCTGCCCAAGAGCGACGCGTTTCCCTCCATTCTCGAAGACATGATCCAGAAGTGTCTCTTTAAGAACCCGGACGAGCGGCCAACGCCACAAGAACTTTTTGTAAGACTTGTCTCTCTTTTTTCCTCCTCTCCCTCTCTCTCTCTCCCCTTTGCAAAGAGCTGGCAGCTAATGAACCCTCTTTACAGGACCGTGATCCATTTGTACAAGCAGCGAAGCGAACGCCCGTCGACCTGCAAGAATGGGCGGTAGGCTTAATGGAGAGGGACAACCGCAAGTCCCACCTCGCGCCGCAGCTGTCGCCGGCCACACAAGAGCTTCTCCGCTCTACTGACACGCCGACCAACGGCGATGACCGTACGATGCAGACACCGACTTCAGGTGAGATCCCCATTGTGGGCGATATTCTGTCACCTCGTGACCAACATAGTATCAGCCTTCCGGGCCGGTCCCCGACGAGGAGCGGGACTGGCAACGGGATCGGGAGCGGTGCCACCACCAGCGGTGGCGCCAGTCGGGATGCCATCAGCAATAGCATCAGCTTCGGCTCCGGTTACAGCAGCCTTGGCCGACCAAATGGACAGGCTGTACATTCAGGCCTGGGATCGCGAGTAGTGGCCGTCGAGCCTGCAAGTGTTTCGCGAGCCCCGCCACCAATCCCGGCTGGGCTGCGTAACGGCATGTCTAGTGCGTCATCCAGTGCAGGCCACAGTACTTTCAGCCTTCCTGTTCGCCCGGCGCCGAACGTTGGCGGACCGCCACCCCTGCCACCGAAAAAGGAGACGTCAGACGAGCACCGGCACCGGCAGCTACTGCTGCAGCAACAACAGCAGCACCAGCAGCACCAGCGGCAACAAATCTTGTATGCGTCCTCAAAAATGGAACCATATCCCATTGGATATCCAACCAAGTAAAGCCCGACAGGGCTGTGTATGAGGTTAGGCATGAGAGATGGAACGAGCAAAAATTCACACATGGGATGCCGATGCTTGGTCTTTTGTTTCCCGTCTTTTGCGGGGGTTTCTATTTTGTTTTTCTGATCTGTTCTGCACTCCCCCCTTTTCTCTGGATATATACAACGCAATCTCCTATGTGCTGCCTACCGTAGCTCTACTGGTCGTATCTTTCTGCATCAGTGTTTCTATGTTTCCCCGGTACTTTCTGTCTAGATGCGGATGCACTTTGAATTTCTAGCATAAGCCGGCGCATGGCGGACCGTTTTGTTCCTAGACCCGGCTCAGGCCCTGAGATGAGAGACCTCACTTTGTTCAGGATTATGCTTCATGGTGTGACATTTCTCGGCCGACGAAGCCATTCTCCAGCACATCGATGAGATCATCCAAACGTGAAATGACCAGGTCTGTGTGGGCATGCTCTGCCAGATGTCGGTTCACGTCGTTCACCAGAAGAACCGTTGCTGCGCCGGCTCTGCGTCCAGCGGTCATGTCGTCGATGGAGTCGCCGACCATGATGAGGCTAGAGGCATCTGCCTCAGGAACGGCTGCCGTAGGCGCAGAAGCGGACGCGGTCTGCTCAATGGCCTCCTCCTCCTTCTGTTCGGCCAAAACGACGGCAGGATCGGCCGTGTCCTCATCCGAGACGCTGGATGCGGCGTCCACGGCTGCTGCGGCGTGTGTCAGTCCCCAGCTGCGGGCGATATGCAGGATACCTGCAGGGTCCGGCTTGGGTGGGCGGAAGTCGCGCGTGACAATGGGCTCAAAGATGTGGCCGTGCAGAAACTTTCCCAGCAGATGCTTCACGGGCTGCTCAAAGTTGCGGGTGCAGATGGCCTTGGGGATGCCGCGTGAATCCAGATAGGCCATGAGCTCCGGCAGGCCTGGTTGGGCCTGCTGCAGGGCCATGGCACGACGCTCAACGTTGCGCACTCGTTCCATGGCCTCCTTCTGCTGGTCCTCTGTGGGCAGGGAGTAGATGTGGTCGAGGATGTCTATGGACTTGTCGATGCCGAGGACAGCACGCATCTCGCCAAACATGTAGTTCTGGGGAACGCTGGATCCGGTAAGGTCGTCAGAGTCTTGCGTTTTCGAGTGGGAGACATGGTCGACATGACTCACCAGAGCGTGCCGTCAACATCGAAAACGACGCCCTTCAGGACTCGTGGGTGGTGCTGCTGCTGGCCCGGAGCCGGGGCGGGTGCAGACGGCTGGCCCTGGGCGGTGTAGCCCTTGAGCGGAGCAAAGCGCCTCCGCGAGGCTGCTGCGGGGGAAGTTTGAGCGGCCATGTTGGGGTTGAGGGGTGTTTTGTCTGAGAGTCGAGGTCGAGTGGAAGCAGCGCAGCACAGGCTGGCGGCAAGGATGTGCTCGCGCGGCAATTGGAAGAGACAGACGGTAGAGGGCTGGCTGTACCGTGCTGGAGAACATGCAGGCAGACAGGCAGGCAGGGCGTGCAGGTCCTATCTGTGAAGTCGGGCGGCCCGCATCGTGAGAAAGCCGAAAAAGGACGTCGCTACGATTTTGCGTCATTCCTCACAGGGCGTTTAGCACACTGGCTACAGCACTGTGCAGCTGCAAATCGGCGCCAGTTCTCGGGAGCGACGGAATAGGCAGTGGCATGTGGGGGGGGTTGTGCCTTCCTGACAGGCCACTACGCGGCTTCTTACAAGCCCAGCGGCGCTAAAAGCAGATCTATGAAGACCCACAGCCTCATTGCGATTGCTTTTGTCGTTCCTTTCTCGCAACCTTGGCAACGGGTTGCGTGTTTCGTCAAGACTCGCGGCTGCCAGCTGGTTTTCCCTTTCAGGAGCACATTTATCTTGCAAATGATCCCAGTCTCGGACACCCTAAGAGGCGGCTGCGCAGAGAAAGCACCGACAAAACCTGCGGGCGACTTCACGACAGAGACGGGCAAACGCGCACGGCGATGAGCCCATCGGCGAATGGGGGGACATCGACGGCTGGGGCTGGTGGCTGTACGGGGCAGCAGTGGCCGCCTCGCCGGCCGTCGAAGCGAAGTGTACGTATGATCCGGCTGCCTCTGGGTGTGACGCAGCACCGGCACACTTGAGTTGTTCCGGCTGGCTAACGCGGTTCTCCTGTCTCGCCACAACGCAGAAGCTGCGCAACTCAACGTTTATCATTCCTTCGACGGGCGAGCGCTCCCGGCGCCAGTTCACCCTTCGCAATGGCAGTTCGGCTGTCCCGAACGGCTACAGGACCCGGCGGAGAGGCTACGACGGCAACGACGACAACGACGACAACGACGACGAAGACGACGACGACCCGTCCTCCTTCTTCACGGCGTCGGGATTCAGCAGGCGCATGGAGGCCATCGGGCGGGCCTCCTCGGACGGACTGGGGCGATTCCGGGCGTGGATGGACTCGCCCAACGGGCGGGGAGTGATCAAGTGCACGGTGGCATACACGATTGCGAGCCTGTGGACGTTTTGGGCGCCGCTGTCAGACCTGCTGGGCAAGCCGGACGGCAAGCACCTGGTGGCGACGATCACGGTGTACTTCCACCCAGCGCGCAGCGCCGGGTCGATGATCGAGGCCGGGGCGATCAGCGTGGTGGCGGTGGCGTACGCCGAGATCATCTCGGTGCTGTCGATGGCGGCATCGGTGCTGTTCGGGTCGGTGCTGGGCTGGGTGACGTTTGCGTACGCCGTGGTGCTGGTGTTCTTCATCGGGTTCGCCTTTGGGTTCATCGGCTGGGTCAAGCAGCGGATGAACAACCCGTCGGTCAACGTGGGCTGCACGCTGGCATCGCTGGCCATCATCACGGTGGTGACCAAGGAGAATGCGACGTACAGCAGCGTGTTCTCCAACACAAAGATCGTGCAGGTGCTCAAGATCCTCGTCTTTGGCATCTGCACGACGTCGTCGGTCAGCCTGCTGCTGTGGCGCGTGTCGGCACGGCAACTGCTGCGCGAGTCGCTCACGCAGGCATCGACCTCGCTGGGCGACATGCTGGCGATGATCACGCACGGCTTCCTCAGCGGGGCCGAGGACGAGCTGACCATGTCGGCCGAGTACGGGGCAGCAAGCACCGGCTGGACGGCGGCCCACGCGCAGATGACCAAGAACCTGAGGGAGGCCAAGTACGAGCACTACGCGGTCGGCCATGCGAGCCTGTACCAGCTGGAGAAGTCGGTGTACAAGTCGATGGAGACGCTGGCGCAGTCGATCGGCGGGCTGCGCAGCGCCGCCAACACGCAGTTTGAGCTGCTGCGGGAGGCCATGGCCGCAGACGCAGAGACGGACGCGTTCATGTCCTCTGGCCGGCAGCGGGCGGGCTCGGGCTCGGGCTCGGGCTCGGTCTCGGGCTTCCAGCGCGGTGGCGCTGCGGCAGGGCCGCTGGCAGCCATTGACGAGGCATCAGACGAGAGCACGGACGAGAGCAGCTTGCGTGGTGGCCGGCGGGAGATGCCGCTGGTGCAGCTGCACGACGACGAGGGAGACGGTGGCCGGGGCGAGGGCGAGGACGAGGACGAGAACGATCTTGGCAACAAAAGTGTCAACCACGTCAACAACATGGTCTACAATCTGGACAATATCAACACCATCTTTGGATCGCCCGGGTCGATCGGGGCAGCAAACACGACGGCAGGCGACAGCAACGGCTCGCGACGCGGCAGCACGGCGACGCTGCGGACGTCGACGGAGATCTTTGAGCTGTTCATCGGGATGCTGGGCCCGTCGATGAAGTCGCTGGCGTTTACGCTGGCAGGCGTTCTGCGCGACCCGCCGTTCGGCTCGTCGCCCGACTACGCCATCACGGTCAACGGACACTACCGGCAGAGCCTGGCGGACGCGCTGGAGCTGTACAACGGGTCGCGGGCGGCGGCGCTGCAGGAGCTCTACAAGACGATCGAGTTTGGGCGGCCGCGGTCCGAGAAGATCAAGGCCGACTTTGAGGAGGTGGCGGCCGCCTGCGGCCACTTTAGCTTCAGCCTGCAGGCCTTTGGCGAGGAGATGACAAAATACCTCGACGTGCTGGACGACCTGCGCATCGTCAACACGCACAACCGTCGGAGCTGGCGCTGGCTGTTCTTCTGGAGGGCGCCGCAGCTGCGCTTCCCGTCCGTGCTGCCGTTTGAGAGCCCGGCCGAACCCGCTCTTGAGGCCGTGGCCTCGGAGACGGCTGGCACGCCAGTGCGGCCCATTCGCAAGTCCCAGATGCCGCGCGGCATCCCCGACACCATGGTGCAGCGACGGGACACGTTCAGCTGGCAGGCAGCACCGCAGGCCAACGTGCTCGTGCGTGGAGCTGCGCAGGAGCTGCTGAGGCTGCTGCGTGTATTGATGCGGGATGATAGTAAGTTTTTTTTTTCATTTTTTCTCGGGTTTTTTTTCCTCTTTTCCCTTTTCCCTGACAATCAGTACGCTTCGGAATCAAGGTCGGCATCGGGGCGATGCTGTGGGCCTGCATGGCCTTTACGCCAGAGACACGCAAGGTGTACATGCATTGGCGCGGCGAATGGGGACTGCTGTCGTTTATGATTGTGTGCTCCAACACGGTCGGGGCGTCCAACACAACGGCTATTGCGCGGTTCCTGGCAACGCTGTCGGGCGCGGCCGTGGCGGTGCTGAACTGGAACATCAGCCAGGGCCACGCGGTGCCGCTGCTGCTCCTCGGCTGGCTGGTGGCCTTTTACAGCTTCTACGTGATGATCGATCGGGGCAAGACGCCGGTGGGACGGACGACGCTGCTGGCCTACAACGTAATCACGCTGTACGCATACCTGCTGTCGCAGCGCGTGGACGACGACGACGACGACGAGGGCGGCGTGCACCCGTTCATCATGGAAATTGCCAAGCATCGGTTCCTGGCCGTGACAGCCGGTATTCTGTGGGGGCTGATTGTGTGCCGGGTCGTGTGGCCGAACTCGGCGCGACGTCGGTTCCAGGAGGGCGTGTCGGTGCTGTACCTGCAGATGGGCCTGATCTGGAAGCGCGGGCCGCTGGCGATGCTGCTGCGAGCTGATGGAGGAGGCCACCAGACCAGCGGCACTGGTCCGTCTGGCCATCCGTCGTATCTGCGGTCGGGCGAGCAGGCGGCGCTGCAGCGCTACGCAACCCGGCTGGAGACGCTGCGCCAGAGCGCCGGGTCCGAGTTTGAGCTGCGCGGCCCCTTTCCCTTCACGGCGACTGGCCGCGTCATGGCGGCCACAAATCGCATCCTCGACGGCTTCTACGCCATGAGCTTGCTGACTCAGCGACGCGCTGCCCGCCTGACCGACGGCGAGCGCGCCCTGCTGCTCTACACGGCGCCCGAGCGCGCCATGCTGTGCGACCGCATCTGCCACGTCTTCCAGGTCCTGGCCAGCTCCTTTATGCTCGAGTACCCGCTGGCCGACGCGCTGCCGAGCGTCACCATTGTGCGCGACCGCCTGCTGGCCAAGATCTTCCAGTTCCGCAAGGAGCAGGCCGCCGGGGCGGTCGGGGCAGCTGGAACGGCTGGCATGGTGTCAACTGGCACCACGGACGACCTCGTCGGGTTTCCTCCTGCGTCGCCGTCGTCGCTGCTGGCCTCGCCGTTTTCGGACCTGCCGCTGCCCAATCCACTGATTCGCGTCGCGGCCGAGGAACAGGACTACGCGCTGCTCTACGCGTACGCCCTCATCACCGGCCAGGTGGCCGAAGAGCTCAGGACGATTGCCAAGGAGTTTGAGGGCCTCTTTGGCGTGCTGGACGAAGACGCCATGTTGTTGCAGTAGGACCGGGGGTTGAGTACACGTGATTGGTGTGGCCCACGTGGCTCACGGGACCTTATTAGTCATCATAGCCGGATTCTTTTTGTTCCTCTTTTTCCCCGGATTTTTTGCTGTTCTTTTTATTCCGTTTCTTTCGTTCTCTTCCGTTTTTCCTCTCCGTTTTTCCACCTTTTTTCTTTCTCTCTTCTTTTTTTGTTCTGTCACCTAAGAATAGACTACCATGAGATACCATGTTGCCAGTGCACGCTACCGTCGCTCAGCTTCGTCGTGATAACGGTCAGACGACCCGCTTTCCATCTTACATCTAGCGCAGCACTGGTGCCGGACGGGCGTTGGAGACGTGCGGATCGTCTGACCGTCAGCAAGGAGCGGGAGAGAGGGTAAGAGGGTAGCAGTAGCATCCGGTCTTGACCTGTAGTGCGCCTTTCTAGGCCACTTAGAGCTTATTGGGACGGGTGGCAATGCACAAGGCAATATTGCGTATCTTCGTTCGCGCCTGCTGCTACTGATTTAATTTACAGTTAATTCGTATTAGCCCGATGCGGCAATTCGGTCGAGTACATGGCCCGAGCGTCCTCTCGCAGCGTCGATTTGCCTCTAGAGAAACTATAATTCAACCACATCGGGAGTAAGACTGTCGTATTTGCCTAGCCAACAACCAACGACACCGGACAGGATCACATGAATATTTCCAAAAATACGAGCAGCACTATGGCTGTGATTGGACCAACGGCCTTACCCCTGTCCGGGCAGTGTTTTTGTGCCTTGCTGCAGGCCTTTTTTGTGCCAATGGCTCCCGTCCCTTTTTGCTCGTATTGCAGTTTTATTCCCACCGAATCCGCGTCCTCTGGCTGCGGGCCACAGGAAGAGGTTGCAAAGCACCACCGGTTGGCCGACACGAGGGCAGCTCGGCCGTCGGCCGACCAACGAGATGATGCCATTTGGCGGGCAGCTGCTGTTAGACAGGGCAATGGCTGTTTTTCGCATGTTCTGATCCCTTTCTCCGGCTGGCGCGGCCAAGAGGGCGAGATTGGGGAGGCACGCTGCATGCGGTCAGCACGCCGCTGTTCGTGCAGCAGCAGCGGTATACCATGGTAGGGCCGGTTTCAGGAAGCGGTCTTGTCAGGCAGGAGGAGCCGCAGCAGCATTGGCATCCAATCTATCGGCCTGGACCAACAGCTCTGCCCGCACATCGCCGAGCCGGACGACGGCGGATTGCCTTAGCAACTGTCGGATCCCTGTTTTTGCCTGCTCCCAGGACTTCCGCTAAATTGGGAGTGCATGCCCGCATCGTGCTTTTTCGCATATTGGGCATATTTAGACGAGCGCCATCGTTAGCCCCTCAGCCTCTCGCAAGAGGCAAGCGGCAAGCGGCAATCTGCCGGATCCACTCGCCAGATGTTGCTTGTTCAACCCCACCTGAGCCGTAGATGAGACGAACAAAAATGACGCGTGCGTTTGGACCGGCGCGGCCGTTTGAGAATAAAAGCAAAACGGAAAGAAACCGGCGAGACTGGGGTCTTGTTCCACGTGCTTACATAACCGCATTGTGTCTTTTCGCAGCGCTAATACTCCGTACTTTGTACGGTCCTAGTCTAGAAGGATGCCTGTGCCTATCTCTCGGTCGGGTAATACTTTATGTTCCTTGGTCGTACCTCGTTGCCCGGCCCATTGCGTCGTTCAGCTGGTTTCATCCCTTCTTCCTGGCGACACTGGTACTTTCTGGCTTGACAGCTCCCGTGCGAGTAATTCCCCGTATATGCAGCTCCCCTTGGCCGGCTGAAACAAGCCTGTCTGTCGACGGGACAACCAATGGATTTCGTCGTGTCCTATGCGAGCACACGAGCAGCAGCACTCGTATCCGTACGTGGGAAATACGAGCACAAGGAGGCAACGGCTGAAGGGGTCTTGGCCAGCCCTGACCAGGGCCTGCTGGCCGAGAGCGTGGCAGAGAGCGTGGCAGCACGGCAGAGTGGCAGAGAAGGGAGATGCCAACAGACGTGCTTGGCCCTCTCTCGGATCTGTCACGGCTGTCTGGGACAGAGTCTCAGTCCTTCCAGTCCGGCGCTCGCTCTCGCTCCAGACGCCACCAGGCGCTACGGTCTTGTCTTGGGATGGACGATGCCGTAACGGTACAGTTGGAGGCCATAGAGGCGCCAGCCAAGGACCGAAAGACAAGGCAAATACAATATCACGGCAGCCACCAGGGGACAGCTGACACCCAATCGAGACGGGCACGGGGTCGAAAGACGAAAACAACTCCCGGAGCTGGCGTGGTACATGTCTGCATCTCTTGTCTTTCCCGAGCGGCGGGCCACACAAGCGACGGAATGTCACCAGGACTGCAGCTGCCTGCAGGCCATTCCATGCAATCATGCAGTCCCGCCGCGGATTGGTGCATCTCCAGACAGGCTCTGTCCTCAGACTGTCTCGCAGGCGCGTCTCCCCACAGGCCAGCCTGCGTCTGCCGTTCGCCGGCATCGCCGTAACCATCACCCGCTCACCCACCCTCTTTCTCGCTCCTGTCTTTATTTAGGCATTTTCTTTCTTTTGGTCTGCCACGGCAGGTCCTCACGAGAGGGTGCCAGCGTCAAAATTCGCCCTAGTTTTAAAATGAGTTCAGGCAGCCCTCCCCGACGGCTGACGGCTGATGGGGAGGCAAACGTGGCGCCCAGGCCGAAACGTCAGCAAAAAAAAAGGAAGTAAAAAGAAAAAAGAAAAAGAAAAAAAGAAAAAAGAAAAAAAGATAGGAGTCTGGCTGTTGGTTGGACCGCATCACATAAATTCGTAAGCAAGCACAGCACTGCACTGCACACCCTGCTGCGAGGGTCGTTGCACTGCTCGTAAGAGGGCCAGCAGCAGGCCACACCGAGCTTCGTGGTCAGCACGAGCCATATTCAAGGATTCCCCAGCTTACGATCGTCTGTACTCCGTAGGCAGATCGCTATCTCTTAGCTCTTAGTCGAGCGTTTTGTTTGTAGCCCTATCCTTTTTTCCTTTTTTCCTCCTTCCGTCTTTCCGTCTTTCCTTTTTCCATTTTCCTCTCGTGTTCGATCGGCCGGCGTCAGAGGCCAGCACCGCCGTCATGCTGACCGGCTACCAAGCCTGCAGCACTCTAATCCGTACCTAGCTCGGGTTGCTTTGACGTCACCTAGCTGCGCCAGCTAACGGACATCCGAAGGGCTGGTCATGGCAGGGCCAATCAGCGTCGGCCACAGGCCGTCAATACTCGGTGGGGCTGTTGCCAAATGCGGTAACAGGACGAGGGAAAGACGATCGATAAAAATAAATCGAAGAGAGAAAAAAAGAAAAAAAGGAAAGAGAGAAAAAGAAAGGGGAAACAGGGGAAAGGAGGCAAAAAGCCAAGAACAGGCAGCCAAGACCGCCGAGAGGGCGTCGTATCGCTGTACCGGGCTTGTGGTCTGGCCGCTGCCCCCCCTTCGTCTTGCTGCCGTCATCGAGGCTCCCGCCTACCCAAACATCGAGTATCTCGCCTAGAGAAACGGGTGGTCTGGTTAGCAGCTGGCCCCGAGAGCCGTGCTCGCCGGGACGATACAACGTCGCCCGGGCTACCACACTGCAGCGTCGGCACCGCGCAGTACTCCACACCCCCCCCCCCCCTCTCAGGCTCGCCTCTGGCTCCTCCTCTGGGCTCTAATACATGATCCTTGGTGCAGAAGCATGCTGCAGCCCCTGTTGTCCTTGCATCCCTCGCGGTTGCTTTCGGAGGAAATGGCAGGGAGAGCGTGGCTGTCTGGCCGGCTTGCGCAGGTGGAGCCGGGCAGCTCTGCACAGGCTCCTGGCTCTGCGAGTGAGGCTTGTCAGGCAGTGGTACTTTGCTACTTTCTTCCTTGAGCATCCATGTACCCACACCATTTCAGAGGGCTCGGTTTTCGCGCCCATCCTCTCAGCCATGCCAGGCCCTCATGGACCGGGGACGGCAGGCGGTGCAAAACGGAAAACAGCACGAGGCTTTCTGTTTTAGCTTAAATGCAGTCTGTTCCCACGTCGGTCACGACGACGCAACACTCTTCCCTCCCACTTCTCCCTCGCTCAGTCTGCCTGATTCTCGTCCTGTTTCCTTTCTTGCCCCATAATACCTAATCCTGGCAGCCTCCCGTTCGTTTGGCTACCTCTTTGCTTCTCTCCTTGTCCATACTATACACGTCTTCTCTCGCTGACGTAAACGTCTCCACCGTGGGGCCGTCCTCCTCCACCACTCGTTCTGTCGTGTTTCCTTTGTCGCCATGTATCAGACACGGCTCTTCGCGGCCGCGTACCTCTACCTGATGGTGGCCGGGTCCTGGGCCGCCACGGTGACGTACAACTGGGACATCACCTGGGTCTATGCCGCCCCCGACGGCTTCGGCCGGCCACTGATCGGCGTCAATGGCGTGTGGCCGTGTCCCAAGATCGAGGCCCAGGTCGGCGACACGGTCGTGGTGAACGTGAACAACCAGCTGGGCAACCAGACGACCGGCATCCACTTCCACGGCATCAGCCAGGCCAAGTCCACCTGGATGGACGGGCCCAGTGCCGTGGACCAGTGCCCGGTGCCGCCTGGTTCTTCCATCACATACAGCTTCCTGGTACGTCTGTCGTCGTGTTCTTCTGTCGTCTCCAGTCGTCTTCATGGCCGCTCTTGCTGACCCGACACAGGCCGACGAGGCCGGAACGTTCTGGTGTATGCCCCCCCCTCTCGCCTGCCTGTGACTGTCCCGTGCTGACGATACAGACCACTCGCACAACCTCGGCCAGTACCCCGACGGACTGCGTGGCCCGATGATCGTGTACGACCCGTACGACCCGTATGCCGGCAAGTACGACGAGGAGGTGATCCTGACCGTGTCGGACTGGTACCACACCGAGAGCCTGTACCTGGTGCAGAACATGCTCGTCAAGACCAACACGCACTTCTTGCCGCCCTTCCCCGACAACATCCTCGTCAACGAGGGCCAGGGCGCCAACATCAACTTTGAGGTCAACAAGACGTACCGCTTCCGCATCATCTGCTACTCGGCCTTTGCCTCGGCCATGCTGCACTTTGACTCGCACACGATGCAGGTCATCATGAACGACGCCTCGTACATTGCCCAGAAGCAGGCGTACCAGCTGCGTATCGCCCCGGCCCAGCGCTACGACGTGCTCATCTCGGGCATCTCGCGCGACCACCGCAACTATCCGTTCCTGCTGTCGCTCGACATCAACCGCGACTTTGCCGTCGATCCCGCCTCGGGCATCGTCTGGCCGCACAACTTTACCGGCTACCTGGTCATGAAGCCTAACGGCACCTATCCCGACGACGTCGTGGCCAAGTGGCAGCCCGTCGACGATGCCCACTTCCTGCCCTACGACGGTCTTGCCGCTTACGGCCCCGTCACCACGACCATCACGCTTGACTTTAACTTTTGCGACGACGTCAACGGCTTCCCGCGCGCCTGCTTCAACAACATCACCTACATCGACCAGCTCGTGCCCACGCTCTACACCGCCGCCACCGTCGGCGAGGACAACACGAACCCGCTCGTCTACGGCGCCGTCCATCCATTCATCGTCAACAGCGGCGAGGTCGTCGAGCTGTGCGTCAACAACCTCGACGCCGCCATCCACCCCTTCCACCTGCACGGCCACCAGTTCCAGGTGCTCGACCGGCCCGCCAGCAACACCGGCGTCTGGTCGGGCAGCAGCCGCACCTTTCCGGACTCGCCGCCGCGTCGGGATACCGTCACCGTCAACAGCAACTCGTTTGCCGTCATTCGCTTCAAGGTCACAAACCCGGGCGTCTTCCTCTTCCACTGCCACATTGAGTGGCACGTCGAGATGGGCCTTACCGTCACCATCATCCAGGAGCCCGACCAGCTTCGGGGCCTCACCTTCCCCGACGACCACATTGCCAACTGTAAGAAGATGGGCATTCCCTACCAGGGCAATGCCATTGGCAACACCGTGGACCCCCTCAACACCACCGGCTTCCAGACCGTACCTCCCGAGTTGTATTTGGGGTGAGTTTGTTTGTTCTTTGTTCTTTGTTCTTTTTTGCTTTTTGCGTTTTGCTCTTTTTTGTTCTTTTTTCTCTTTTCTTCTTTCTCTTTGTTTGTTCCTCTCCCGTCCTCTGCTCGTGACTGACTCTCTCAGGGCAATGTATATTCCAACAACATCGGCATCGGCTGCAGCAACACCAACTGCAGCCAAACGCTATTATAAGCCCCGCCGGGTTGGCCCATTGTAGAGCCACTCTGCACTACAGACGGCAGCACACGGACCTGTTTCCGTCGCTCCTGCTGTTTTCTTCTCCTTTTTTGGTCTTCTTTTCTTCTCTGCCCGCCTTCTGCATATGCAAGTCTCGGGCTTCCTCCTTCTGTTGTCGTCTGCCATTCCCTCAAAGCAAAATCTTCAGACTCGTTTTATGAACCATGTTAATGAAATTTCCATTCGTTTATGCCTACCAATGTCGTGCAGTTGTGCAGTTGTGCCGTCTTTGTGCTATCACCGTTGTATGAGAGAGGCTGCGGGACTTTTGCGCTCAAGAATGTAATAGTCAAAAACAATTAATCTCTTAAACTCAATTTAATGGCTTACCAGGAAATCCCATACACTGTGCTTTCCAACGGACGGGCAATCAATGACAGAAGAAACAGTCCTTCTTGTAAATCCTGTTAGAAAACGTTTGCTTTAGATTAAAACGTCGAGAGACAGGCTTCTGGTAGTGAGTAAGTATCCTTTGATAGAAAAAAGCAAAGTCCATCTTGCCGTATCCGTCCTACTTTAGTCGAGAGGGGAGACCAGCTTGATATACCGTTCGATTTACAGATTGACGCGGATGCGTCGTCATCAACCCCCATCACAATCGTACATGGTTCCTTTGGAGCAGAGCAATGCTGGTCGTCCTCTTGTTCTAGACTTCCCCGCCCAACAAGAAGGAAAAACAGGAGTCAACCTTATCCTCTTCTAGCGGATGCCAAGAAACTACCCAACAGCCGCCGAGTGAGGAGAGGCGGGGATAGAGTTAGGTACCCCATAGACGGAGTGTACATACAATGCCTGTCAGCCTTACTCTGAGAAGCGGAAGTTCCTTCTTTTGGCCTCACCCGTGCCGTGCTGGCAACGGCTCCTGTCCGCCGAGTGAGAAACAAGTCTCTTGTGCTTCGTCACAGGCAGACATGAAACAGACGAGGCTCGTGCGCTGTAATCCTCGAGCCCCTTTGGTCATAGGCCTACAGGACGGGTCGTTTGTCGTCCCACTGCTGCCGGCCTCCGGGCATCGTTTTGAGACGCCTGACAAACGAAACGGAAAGGTGACAAATCGGAAGAAGCAGGAGCATGAGTGGAATGGACTGTTCGAAAGCACGGCTTGTCCGAACGGGTTAGATTTCAAACAAGGACGAATAGCTGCTCATCGGCGACCACCAAGAAGCAAATAGTGGACGGTAGTAGGCACTGGATCTTCGGAGGTCGACTGGGGAAAAAAGGACTCAGGCCTTTGTCAAGAACTGGATGGCAGAGTTCTAAGGCATTAGAAATCGGCAGCCTGGACTCCACCTGTCAGCATACATCCAGATGAAGGATCAATAAGCTCGACAAAACATCACCGGTCTGTCCTGTGGCGAGCTGGACCGCCAGCTGGCACTTTCCGAGAGGAGAGACGTACATCCGTCCAGACGCCTTATAAACGAGAGGACGGGGTTCCACCGATACACAGGACCATCCACGCGTGCACAAGCACGAAAAGGCGGCGAAGAAGGTTGGGCAGGAAGCCTTCGCGGTCGTACATCGTTCTGAAGATTCCAGCCGCCCAACTTGCCCGTCCGGCCTGGGATTCTCTGTCTCGCGTGCTGACCCTTTTGCTGTCCGTCCCGGAACAGGTCCTCACAAATCCTCCCCATCTTGACGTGCAATCTTGCAGCCTGTGAACAACCCCGAGATGTACATGCAGTTGGCTTCCACCGAGCCAATGGGCGGGAAACACGCCGAGTCCGGAACTCGGCACATCCTCCCAATATTGACACCGGAGCGCACTGGTGCAGCTTGCTGTGTCCTGAAATGCCTCGGCAAAAGCCCTTGGTGCACCGACTTTGGTGGTCTGGCTTACCGGAGGTGAGCATGGCGAGAGAGACGGCACGGGCGAGACAAAGAGGCTGACAGCTTAGAACCAACATGTCGACCGAGACATTGTCCATGATTTCCGCAGCCATCAGGCAGCACGGCAATGAGACAATGCGCATGGCTCTTGCTCTCCGTGCTTGCGTTGAACCTCTGCCCTGCAGGCAAACACACACCAAGACATACCGGTCGCAGACCTGACGACCTCAATGCTGTCCTGACAGTGCACGGCCGAATGGACGCCAAGACCCCATTGACTCGCCCGATGAGGAAATATGCGCTACCCGAATCAGACCAGCAGCTACTGCCAGCAAACTGTGGAGAATCAAGTACGAAGATACGGCGCCATATCTGACTAATAGGCGCAGTCAGCGAGACGGCCTTGCTTGATTAGTGCCTTTTCTTGTCACGTATGGCCGGAGGTCCGAAGTGCTTTTTGTTGCCCCTACAAGGTACTTTTCTCATCATTTGTGCACCCTTTTCCACGGAGTACTCATGTGGCCGTACATGTCGGATGGTCACTTGGCGGTAGTGTAGACGGTCGCCTGCCCTAGCCTGTTGGCTGGACGAGCTGCCTATCGATTCTCGGAACCGAGCCACACAAGAAACGTGTTTTAACCTTCTGCATGTCCAGGAATAGACAAGGTACTCCGTAGACCTGGAGAAGCCCAACAGCACAGAGTGCGGGTCAGGCCATGTCTCGTATGGTCGATATCCGATGTGGTAAGGCGCCGGTTCAACCCAGCCGTCTCTGGTCGGGCTGCGATTCGTCCAGCTCGGCCCATGTTCCCTCCTCCCAGCGGTCATCCCGGATGCCTTGTCGTCGGAGCTGGTATTCGGATAAGCCAATATTATGCCGCGGTGCTCGCTCTAAGCAGTCATTGCTCCTCTCGGCCTATCTTTAGAACGAAACGGAAGCGACTCGCTGACTGCAGCACCCCGTTTCCAGGCCGCGAGCAGGGTGTGGCTGAGATACTTGCAGGTCATCGACTCCGCCATGCAACTGCCATCGCCCTGTGCCTTCTCGATCGTTCTGCTCGTATTAGTCGTGCCGCGATCTTGCCAATCGTGCCCCTGGTTTCCGCGTATACCGGCTGCTGGCGACCTGTGGTTGTCGGTACCATGCTGCGGGCAGTGCATCGCTGCGTAAGACAGAGAAAATGCAAGACTGTATGTTGATGCAGACCGTCAAAAGGTTGATGCAGTGCAATAAAGATTGCGGACTCGTACATAGTAGCTGCCTGGATTGCGATTGGTTGGAAGGAGCGACCGCCGCCTTATCCCGCAGTTACCAGACGCGGTTAGCGTTGCCATAGCTTTATCGTCGCACGTTCTCTTCGCGAGTCAATTTGCTTGTTCCTGGCAGCACCGACTTCCGATTCTTCCACATCGGCTCCCCGTACCCTTTACGGAGAACTCACAAGCTTTTGTCTTCGGCACCAACCTGATGTCATTGGACGTGCGCGAGATGACGCTATCTTTCGCCTTCACACCGCCTTGATGTCCGCTGCTGATGCAATCGGAGCCTCTTGCTGACAAGACGCTCCTTCTATGCGGCTTACGACGTATGGTTAGGGTCCGTTTCCTCTTCACTATCTTTGTCTGTCCGGCAAATACGGAGTACGGAGGCTTCATCTCCACGGGCTGTGGATCCGAGCGACTGCGGGACAGCCTGATGGCGAAATACGGCTAGGGATTGGTTGCACGACAGATGTCGATAATGACCTCGGTCAGAGGAAGACAAAGACGGCGACTAGAGACATAGCCACACATCCGAGAGTCGGGGGAATATTTGCTGTGCTGATCCTGATCGTTCCGCACCGGCCGGCTCGAGCGACGAAGTCCGTATTGGGATCCCACCACGAAAGTCTACCCGAGGTGATGACCGCAAGTCGATGCACGACCAGCAGCTGGCGTCTCTCCCTGCTGTCTTTCCTCGCCGACAGCTTGGTTGGCGGATGGTCGATCCGCCCTGGCTTCGCCTTGGCGGGTTTCTCATCACAGCGGATTTCACCGAGCAGTGACCCCACCTGCTTTCGTCAAACGTCGTCTCTACATAGTACTGGTGCCCACCCGGGGCCTAGAGACAAAGGATCGGCGGAGACCGAAAGGGAAGCCAACGGTCTTGCTTATCGTGTGGCAAGGAGGCTGTTCGGACAAGCAGCCGTGCCTTGCCACAGGGCTACCAGTGATAAGTGCGGAATGGAATTAGAAGAGCGAGCAACACAAGCCACCGACGGCTGAAGGGCGTCCGAGGTTGGATCTGAGTCCGGGACAGTCCCATTCGGCTGCACTGCCATGCGACGATGTGGGATGTAAGATTCGATGCCACACACCGTCCATCGCTGCCGTCCGGACACATGCTTCTTCGCCTCTTCCATCGCACAAGACAGAGACAGCGGCCTGACGGATGCGCCTCTCCGCCTGGCCCTCTCAGCTCAGAAGGCGAAACTGTGACAACGAGACTGCACGGCAGCTCACTAGCCCGGACGATCGTTGCCCCGTCGGGGCAACACGGCTGCGAACTTCTTGCTGCCCGGATGGACAGTCTGTCCTGGTTGCGGAAGTATTTCCTGCTGCATGATGCAGCTGTGAAGCTGTGCGAGCAATGTACTAGTTTACAACTGTACAGGTGCACAAGTACGAGTGTGCACGTGGGACCGGTTGGCTGCCGCTGGAAGGCACCCTTCATGCCCAAGCCTCGGACTTGCTCAGGCTGGCAGGGACTAGCAGTCCCCCCTGACCTGTCTACGGAGGCAGGCGGCGACAGGGATGGGTGAAGAATCGTTCCTAATTGACCCTGACTTACTGCGAGCGACTGCAACGGATATATTATTTTCCCACCCGGTTAGTACAAGGCTCCCCCGTCTAGCTCGTGTTCGCCAAGTCCTAGTCCGAAGGTTGGATGGAACGTCATTGTCTCTCGTTTCGACAAGAACAAAGGGCATCGGCTGGAGTACTTGGCGCAAAGGGCGCGATGCGACTCGGACGGCCACGAACAGTCACATTGTGGAGTTTCCACCGGCTACTCTGGGTCTTGCAACGATTAGCTGGAGAAACGGTCGCTTCGACGAGTTTCTCCCACGAGCAAGTGTCTCGCGCTGTGGAAGCTCATTTCGCATAACATGGGGAACTCCGAAGCGGTCGGACAAGCCGCCTCCCTTCTAAGCAGGTCTGCCGTATTGCCACTTCCCTCCACCGCCCCAGGTATCTCTTATCTGGTGCGGACATTCTTCTCTAGGCGGTTGTATTTCTCGTCCGGCGCTCTGGCCCGCTAGGATTCGCGGAAAGGACGAGGAAGTGCGGATGCTGTCAAGATGCGGCATCCGGACCTTCTGGTCTTTGAAGTGAGACATTCCCCTCCTCAGCAGGACTTGTAGGCATGTGGACTTGTGCCGAGGAAGCTTGCATCTTGAAGGCTGCCAGGAAAGAGATCGACACCAGCAACAACACCAGCACTGGCACATTCCGTCTGCAGTGCCAACGCACAACGGAGACGGACAGCTCGCGGGCGGTTAGATCGGATTGTAAAGCCCGTATCTCGTATGATACCCGGCGTCTTTCAGCTCCGCCCCCCTGGTGAACAATATACCTGCACACTATGTCGCTCGGCTTGTTCTCGTCATACAGGGCAAGGATGTCTAAGCTTTGGAATATCTTACCATTGCATGCAGGGCCGGGCGCCAACAGGAAAGCCAGGGCAAGGCCAGTATGGAAACGGCAACCGAAGCGGCCGTAGTCGGCCAGGAGCAGTCTGCTCCGTGCCTGTCCTGTGCTATTCTTGGTTTTCCGTCTGGATCCCGTCCGTACGTCATTGGAGCCCCAAGTGAGGAGCCCGTGGCTACACTCTACACCCCTGTGCAAGCACTTGCAACCGCCCAAAGAAGTACCTGTTCTCGTACTCGAGGCCAAGGTCCTCGTAAGAAATGATCCGAACGGCGGCCAGATGTTCTTGGACGTTAGCCTCACCTAATACGGCAAGTGCCTGATTACCTCTGATGCGTTTCGGTGACCGAAGGCCTACCAGGTCCGGACTGCGGCCTTCCACCGGGAAAATGGATCGAGGGCGTGTGCTTATCGACGACGTACCAGGTCTCGGATGCACGCCCCTCCTCCGTTACTCGCACGAGCAGGTATGGGACCTAGGACTCCGTACTTGGCCTTTGGGAGAACAGGAGATTGGGAACGTTCAGGACATACACGAGAGGACGGAGCAGGAGCTGATCGATGGGGGTGGCTGCGAGGATGCCTCGTTGGATGGTACCCACTAGGGCTCATATCGCTCGGTCCTGGTGGCCGACTGCCCATCTGGCAGTCTCGTATATAAGACAGACGGAAAACCGGTTTCCCTGCCCTCAAGTCTCTCCTACCCATCCGCCTTCATCCTCACTCATGCCTTGAACTCATCGCAGCCTTTACGATTTCTGGTACTTTGGCAACTTCTCAAACCACAACCACCCCCTAATCAAGAAAGTTCCAGTCCAGAAGTCACTGTCCTCTACCAAGCCATCATGGCTAACAGGCTGGCATTCCTTCTCTTTGGGGATCAGTCCCTCGACACGTACGCCTTCCTGTCCGGATTCTGCCGTCAGGACAACACCGGCATCCTTGCCCAGGCTTTCCTGAACCAGGCCACCGAGGCCCTGCGGAAGGAGGTCGAGGGCCTGCACCGGATCGAGCGTGCGAAGCTCCCGGTGTTCAAGACGGTCCAGCAGCTGAACGAGAAGTACCATTCTCAAGATATCAAGCACCCTGGCCTGGACGGGGCCCTGCTCTGCATCACCCAGCTCGCACACTATATTGAGTAAGCACCCGCCGGCATGATGTAAAGGTACCGTACCGAACTAATTGTCCTCCAGCCATGGCGAGAAGCATTACGAGGACATCATCGGGCATGACCAGACCTTCTTGGCCGGTCTGTGCTCGGGCCTCTTTGCCGCCGTAGCCATCGCGTCGACACCGTCGCTGTCGACGCTTGTGCCCGTGGGCGTGCAGGCGGTGCTGATGGCCTTCCGGACGGGCTCTCACGTGGCCAAGCTCGCCGAGCGGCTCTCTCCTGCAAACGGCCGCTCCGAGAGCTGGTCGTACATCTTCCCCAGCCAGAAGGAGGAAGAGACACGCAAGGTTCTTTCCGCGTTTTGCCATGGCAAGGTTCGTTCCTTCCCCTTTGGTCCAGCAGCACTTACCAATAATACCTTCCGCATGACAAACCTGACAAAAAACAGTCTTTGCCTCAAGCCAGCCAGATCTACATCAGCGCTGTGTCGGCAAGCAGCGTGGCCGTGTCTGGGCCGCCGCCGTCTCTGGAGGCATTCATTGCGACGGGCCAGTTGGGCCGGTCGACGTCGATTCCGGTGTACGGGCCATACCATGCCAGCCACCTGCATGCGGGCGTGGACGTGAAGAAGATTCTGCGGCTCGAAGAGGCGGCGATGGTGGACGCGCTGTTCCAGACGAAGCCGCGCTCAGCGGTCATGTCCTGCACCACCGGAACGTGGTTTAGCGAAACATCGACGGCATCACTGTTTGAGGCGGCCGTGTACGAGATTCTGAACGAGCCGCTGATGTTCTCGCGTGTCGTCGACGGCTGTCTGGACATGGCCCGCGACTTCACGGGCGAGGCGTGCGTGGTGATTCCGTTTGGGCCGACGCAGAATGCGAGCACGCTGGCGAACCTGGTGCGGTCGCAGACGGAGCTCACGGTGTCGGTGGTGCAGCAGCCGGAATTCCGTGCGGCTGGCGTGGCCGGAGCGCCTCTGGCAACGATTGGCAACCATGGGGCACGGCGTCGGCCGAAGCTGGCGATTGTCGGCATGGCCGGGCGGTTCCCAGACGCAGCCAGCCACGAGAAGCTGTGGGAGCTGCTGGCCAAAGGGCTGGACGTGCATCGGGTGGTGCCCAAGGACCGGTTTCCGGCCGAGACGCACGTCGATTCGAGCGGAAAGGCGGTCAACACGAGCCACACGCCGTACGGCTGCTTCATCGAGAACCCGGGCCTGTTCGACCCGCGCTTCTTCAACATGTCGCCGCGCGAGGCGCTGCAGACGGATCCGATGCAGCGCATGGCGCTCACGACGGCCTATGAGGCGCTGGAAATGTCGGGCTACGTGCCCAACCGCACGCCGAGCACGCGGCTCGACCGCATCGGCACGTTTTACGGCCAGACGTCGGACGACTGGCGCGAGATCAACGCGGCCCAGGAGGTCGACACGTACTACATTACGGGCGGCGTGCGGGCGTTTGGCCCCGGCCGCATCAACTACCACTTTGGCTTCAGCGGTCCCAGCCTGAACATCGACACGGCCTGTTCCAGCAGTGCGGCGGCCATGAACGTGGCCTGCACGTCGCTGTGGGCACACGACTGCGACACGGCCATTGTGGGCGGGCTGTCGTGCATGACCAACTCGGACATTTTCGCTGGTCTGAGCCGCGGACAGTTCCTCTCCAAGACGGGCAACTGCCAGACATTTGACAACGGGGCTGACGGCTACTGCCGCGGCGACGGCTGCGCGTCCGTGATTGTGAAGCGGCTGGAAGACGCCGAGGCGGACGGCGACAACGTGCTGGCGGTGATCCTGGGCACGGCCACGAACCACTCGGCCGACGCGATCTCCATCACGCACCCCCACGGGCCGACACAGTCTGTGCTCTCGTCGGCGATCCTGGATGACGCCGGCGTCGACCCGCTGGACGTGGACTACGTCGAGATGCACGGCACAGGTACGCAGGCCGGCGACGGCACCGAGATGCTCTCGGTCACCAACGTGTTTGCGCCGGCTGGACGTCGTCGACCAGCCGACCGGCCGCTGTACCTGGGCGCGGTCAAGGCGAACGTCGGCCACGGAGAGGCTGCGTCGGGCGTGACGGCTCTGATCAAGGTGCTCATGATGATGCAGAAGAGCCTGATCCCGCCACACGTCGGGATCAAGAAGGAGATCAACAAGGGTTTCCCCAAGGACCTGGGCGAGCGCAACGTCAACATTGCCTTCCACATGACGCCCTTCAAGCGCCACGACGGCCGTCCGCGCCGCATCTTTGTCAACAACTTTAGCGCAGCCGGCGGCAACACCGGGCTGCTGCTCGAGGACGGCCCTGAGCGGGCGCCGGCCCAGGCAGACCCTCGCACGAGCCAGGTGGTGGCGGTGACGGGCAAGTCCAAGGCGTCGATGCTGCGCAACGCCGAGCGGCTGGTGGCCTGGATGGCCGAGCACGCCGACACGCCGCTGTCGGACGTGGCTTACACCACGACGGCGCGGCGGATCCAGCACTACTGGCGCATGAACGTGGTGGCCACGGACCTGGCAGGCGCCCAGAGCGCGCTCCAGGCCCGTCTGCAGGGCAACTTTGCGCCGGTCTCGCCGGAGCAGCCCAAGGTGGCCTTCCTCTTCACCGGCCAGGGCTCGCAGTACGCCGGGCTCGGCAAGGACCTGTACGCACACTACACGGTCTTCCGGTCGAGCATCGACGAGTTCGACCAGCTGGCCCGGGTGCACGGGTTCCCGTCGTTCCTGCCGCTGATCGACGGCAGCGAGCCGGACGTGCAGTCGCTCAGCCCGGTGGTGGTGCAGCTGGGCCTGGCCTGCTTCGAGATCGCTGTAGCCCGGCTCTGGATCTCGTGGGGCGTGCGTCCAGCGGCAGTGCTGGGCCACAGCCTGGGCGAGTACGCGGCGCTGCACATTGCCGGCGTGCTCTCGGCCAGCGACGCCATCTACCTCGTGGGCGCACGGGCGCAGCTGCTGGTCAAGACATGCACGGCGGGCACACACGCGATGCTGGCTGTGCAGGGCTCCGTGTCGGTGGTCAAGGACGCACTCGGCGCGCTGGCCGAGACGGTCAACGTGGCGTGCATCAACGGGCCGCGCGAGACGGTGCTGAGCGGCACGGCAGCCGAGGTGGCCGAGCTGGCCACAGTCCTGGGCGACAACGGGTTCAAGTGCACGCAGCTCAAGGTGCCGTTTGCCTTCCACTCGGCGCAGGTGGACGTGATCCTGGACCAGTTTGAGCGGCTGGCCGGCGGCGTGTGCTTCCAGAAGCCGACGGTGCCGATCATCTCGCCGCTGCTGGGGAAGCTGATCGGACCGGACGACGGGACGGGCACGATCAACGGGACGTACCTGCGCGACCACGCGCGCGAGGCGGTCAACTTCCTCGGCGGCCTCGTGTCGGCGCAGCAGGCCGGCACGATCGACGAGAAGACGGTCTGGCTCGAGGTCGGGCCGCACCCCGTGTGCGCCAACATGGTCAAGGCGGCCTTTGGGGCGACGACGATTGCGGTGCCGACGGTGCGGCGGTCCGAGGTGGCCGACAAGACGCTGAGCACGACGCTGAGCACACTGCACGCGGCCGGCCTCAACGTGGACTGGAACGAGCTGCACCGCGACTTTGCCGCGTCCACACGGCTGCTGGACCTGCCGACCTACGCCTTTGACGAGAAGAACTACTGGCTGCAGTACTCGGGCGACTGGAGCCTGACAAAGAACCGCGGAGCAGCGTCGCTGAAGACGGCCGTGGCTGCGATCGAGCCGGCCAGGCCGAAGCTGTCGACGACGAGCGTGCAGACGGTGGTGCGCGAAGAGGTCAAGGGCGACGCGGTGACGATCGAGGCCGAGTCGGACATGCTGCGCGAGGACCTGCGTCCGGCCCTGATGGGCCACCTGGTCAACGGGGCGCCGCTGTGCCCGTCGACGCTGTACGCCGACATGGCCCTGACCCTGGGCGACTACGCGTACCGGCTGGCACGGCCAGACGCCGACGAGGCGACGGTGGCCAAGGTCGGCATCAACGTGGCCAGCGTGGAGGTGACCAAGACGCTCATCCTGGACGAGTCGGGCAGCCGGCACATGCTGTACATTGGGGTCAAGGGCAACATCGCCGACGGCTTCGTCGACATGACCTTTAGCGCCGGCGAGGGCGCCAAGCGGACGGTCCACGGGACCTGTCGGGTGCTCTACGGCGACAAGGACAAGTGGAGCGACGAGTTTGAGCGGGTCAGCTACCTGATCCGCGGACGGGTCGACGCCCTGCACGCCGGCGAGCTGCAGGGCACGGCATCCAAGGTCAGCCGCGGCATGGCCTACAAGCTCTTCACGGCCCTGGTCGACTATGCGCCCTACTACCGCGGCATGGACGAGGTGATCATCGACAGCGCGCAGTGCGAGGCCACGGCCAAGGTCAAGTTCCAGACGGCCGGCATGTCGGACAACTTCTTCTTCAACCCGTACTGGATCGACAGCATGTGCCACATCTCGGGCTTCATCGTCAACGCGACCGACGCGATCGACTCGCGCAACCAGGTCTTCATCTCGCACGGCTGGGGCTCCATGCGCTTTGTCGAGAAGCCGGACGCGGCCAAGACGTACCGCAGCTACATCCGGATGCAGCCGGTCAAGGGCAGCACCATGTACGCGGGCGATGCGTACGTGTTTGACGGCGACCGCATCATTGGCGTGGCCGGCGACGTCAAGTTTGCGGCGGTGCCGCGCAAGGTGCTCAACCTGGTGCTGCCGCCACGAGGATCGGCTGCGGCTGCGGGAGCGACGTCTGGCGGTGGTCGTGCTGCTGCTGCTGCTGTGACCGGCCCGGGCAAGACGATCAAGACGCCAGTCAAGACGGCAGCGGCCAAGGACAAAAAGGTGGTGACGCACGCAAACATTGGCAAGGTCAACCAGAAGCTCAAGTCGGTCACGAGCGAGGTGATGGACATCCTGGCGACCGAAGTGGGCGTGTCGCACGACGAGCTGGACGACAACATTGCGTTTGCCGACCTGGGCGTCGACTCGCTGATGGCCCTGACGGTCAGCGGGCGGATCCGCGAGGAGCTCGACGTGGACCTGCACTCCAACGCGTTTGTCGACCACCCGACCATTGGCGGCTTCAAGGCCTACCTGGCCCAGTTCGAGAGCGGCCGGGCACGCAACCTGGCGACCGAGGACTCGGGCCTGTCGAGCGACGACTCCGAGGCCGACGAGCTCAAGTCGGACTCGGACGTGACCACGCCGATGGACGACAGCGAGAACGGGTCGGTCAAGGGCAGCGACGGCGCCTCGGGCCTGCAGCAGGCCGTGCGCGAGACCATCTCGGAGGAGATGGGCGTGGACGTGGACGAGATCCTGGCTGCACCCGACCTGGCCAACCTGGGCATGGACTCGCTGATGAGCCTGCAGATCCTGGGGTCGCTGCGCGAGAAGACGGGCATCGACATCCCGTCAGACCTATTTGTGTCGAACCCGTCGCTCAAGGACGTCGAGCGGGCTCTCGGGATCGAAGACCGGCCGGCGGCCCCGAAAAAGGCCGCGTCAACACTGTCGTCGACCATGGCGTCGCCCGAGGAAAAGACAGTGTCGTTCAACACGAGTACCATCCGGCTGGAGCCGGCCGACCCGTTTGAGAAGCTGCCGCCGCCGACGTCCATCGTCGACCACTACCCCCACCGCAAGGCCACGTCGGTGCTGCTGCAGGGTCGCCAGCGCACGGCCACGCACAACCTCTTTATCGTGCCGGACGGCAGCGGCAGCGCCACGTCCTACACCGAGATTGACGAGATCGGCCGCGACTGGGCCGTCTGGGGGCTCTTCTCGCCCTTTATGAAGACGCCCGAGGAGTACAACTGCGGCGTCTACGGGATGGCGGCAAAGTTCATCGCCGAGATCAAGCGCCGCCAGCCGGCCGGACCCTACAGCCTGGCCGGC
The DNA here is from genome assembly GCA_001455505.1 of Leptographium lundbergii. Lineage (NCBI taxonomy): Eukaryota > Fungi > Ascomycota > Sordariomycetes > Ophiostomatales > Ophiostomataceae > Leptographium > Leptographium lundbergii. The sequence continues at coordinate 450,760 of LDEF01000003.1, forward strand.
TGGTCGGCCGGCGGCGTGATCGCGTACGAGATTCTCAACCAGCTGGTCAAGGCCGGCGACGAGGTCGCGCACATTATCTTTATCGACGCGCCCTGTCCCGTGACGATCGAGCCGCTGCCGAAGGGCCTGCACGCCTGGTTTGCCAGCATCGGGCTGCTCGGCGACGGCGACGCCGACAAGGTGCCGGCCTGGCTGCTGCCGCACTTTGCCGCCTCGGTCACGGCCCTGTCCAACTACACGGCCGAGCCGATCCCCAAGGACCGCTGCCCCCAGGTGGTGCTGATCTGGTGCGAGGACGGCGTGTGCCACCTGCCGACGGACCCGCGCCCGGAGCCCTACCCAGACGGCCACGCGCTCTTTTTGCTGGACAACCGCAGCGACTTTGGCCCGAACCGGTGGGACGAGTTCCTGGACCTGGACAAGATGATGATCCGGCACATGCCGGGCAACCACTTTTCCATGATGCACGGAGATTTGGTGAGTTTTTTTTGTCTCTGTTCTAGCCATTCTTTACAGTACTAACATCTCAGGCCAAACAACTCGGCAAGTTTATACGTGAAGGACTCAAGGCATAGTGATTTGTGCATTTCATGTTATCATTGGTTTATTCAAATGGAGGAAAGACTTCTCCTTTATCTTGGTCTATACGGTCACATTGAGAAACACTCTCAGTTTCCTTTTTCTTATCGTTCTATACGCACATTGAGAAGCACTCGCAGTTCCCTTTTTCTTATCTTTTCATACGCACATTGAGAAACACTCGCACTTCCTTTTTTCTTATCTTTTTATACGCACATTGAGAAACACTCGCAGTTCCCTTTTTCTTAAGAGTACTCCTTTTTCTTATCTTGTTTAATACTTGTCAATTAGCCTACCATAGAATGTCAGCAGTTTCTATACTTTGCATCTTGGCGTCTCAAGCGTAATTGATTGTAATGCGGCATCCACGACGCCGAATCCCGCTCACACAGCCCAGAATACGAAATTGGAGATACACTGTCACACAATGGCGTAGGACAGCGTCGGTTTCTAGCTCGAGAACACCATATCGCACTCGCTACCGTTCCATTCCCTCGTACGACGCCATAGGTTGGGATTCTTCATGTCTTAGCCCCTGTAAGAGAAAGTACTAGCAGGCCCTGAACTCCTGTGCCGGGAAGTACTTTGAAGAATCTGGAAGAGAAACAAATACGGAGAAAAGGAGGAAAGAAACATTGGCAAAAAAAGGAAATACGGGAAAAACAGGGGGAGGTCAAGATGTCGTATGAATACGATCCCTCGTACAATGGACCAGTGTGGGCCAGCAGCAAAACACCGGTGCTGATAGCCACAGAGACAGCTCACAGGGGCGGTGTAGCTGTCGTACAACCCCCTCCACAAAAGACAACCCAACACGCCCTTTCTCGGCGGCGGAGGGAGGCAGCCGGAGAGGCAACCGGAGAGGCAGCCGGAGAGGCCGTTGCCTTTTCTGGTCCTGCCTATTTTTTGTCCGTTCAGCTCCTGTGGATACCCTCGCTGGTTGTCCGGGTAGCCGCAGCGGAAGGGTGACGGAAGACTACGCAGTATAGCAGGCCAGGGACCATCCCATAGGCCGTAAGCTGGCCGTTGTAGACTTGCACAGTGTGTCCTGGGTCGGGATGCATGTGCTGCAGCCGTGGAGAGGAGCCCAAGCGATCGGAAGATGGTGGATATTCAAAGCGGAAAGTGAGGCATGGAGATAGAGTGTCAAAAAAATCATAACCACACCCCTTCCGTGTCCTTCTCATCCATAGTACGCCGACGGGGATAATAGGAAGCTAGCTTCCGGGCGTTGCCTGCCAACCCCTGGCCGGCTGAACGTCGAGGGCGAGCGAGAGGCGATTCGGAAACAGGGATGCATCGATTACAGGGGCTCCCACGCCAAGCTTGCTCTGACATCACCAGGTCATCTGCTGGCCTCAGACCGGGGGCAGGTGCGATGGCATAGACGTCATCGTCTGTTGTATTTGAGTTTATTGAAACAGGCTTGGTGGCCAAGAATAGACCTGTGCACTGGTCACGCTATGCTCTTGTTCATGGCATTTTTTTTTGTCGCCGGAAGGAAGACAGGACGGAAAGCAAGGTGACGTCGGCAGTCGAACAGTGGCGTATACTCTTGCTGTGGACGAGCTACTGGCAAATTCCGACTGCTCCACTGTCTTGAAAGGGGAGATTAACGTTGAAGAGGGGGCTTGACGGGGAGAGAAGCAGTGTTCCACTGGGAATGAGGTTGGACTTTTCCCTTCTTCCCTGACCAGAGATCAGCTGGTGAACTGTCTTCTTGCCTCAAGACAGAGCAAAGAAAGCAAAAACGACAGTCTCACATTTGAGATGCGATATATGAGTTGCCTCTTTTCTCATCTCCGGGGGCAATACTCGGGAATGGCTGCATCGACGAGGTGAGCTCGCCAACCAAGACTTCTCGGAGCAGATAGCTGAGGGCGACGAGGTCGTGTTTGATGCGTACTGTCCACTGTTTCGCCTTTTATTCACCTTTTGCTTTCCTTTCCTTTTCCCTTTTTTCCTTTCTTTTGTTTTCTTTCTTTTTGTTCTCCTTCTTTTTGTTTTCCTTCTTTTTGTTTTCCTTCTTCTCCCCTATCTGTCACTCTCGATCATTGCGGGCCATTGTCTCGTCTGACCAGACCCAGGCGGCCGATCCCCATTACAAGAGAAAGCAGGCCTGCGCGAGCACGAGCACATCGTACCATAGGCTCCTCTGCCGCCGATGAAACCCTCTCCTTTTTCCTGCGTAGATCGTCGCCTACCTGCCCAAAGCAGGGAGCAGGAAGCAGGGAGACTTTGTAAAGTGTGAGCTCTGTCTGGGGAATGTCCGGCAGTCAGCCCACCTATACGTGCAACCCATTCCCTCGATGCGGTGGATGATGCCGCTCTTCTGGACGCCTTGTGCCCAAGCCGTATGTAACATACCCCTGCTGCCGTGAATCGTCGTCCAGGGCCGTCCAGGGCCGCCCGTGGCGTTGGGATACCCCATCCTCCCACGCCGATGTCTCCAGCGGCTTCGTTCCCTCTTGTCGTATGCGGCCTTACCCGGAGGCGTTTCGTCCTGCAATCGCGCTTTTCCAGCCCGGTGCCTGGTCATGTGAGAGGCGACGCTCTTTCCCGCTGCTTGTTTGTTCGTGCTGCGCACCTGCCCGGACCAGAAGACGGTCATCTTTGGTCGGTCGCACCTGCAACGCAAGACCGTCGTCCCTTAATCCTGCACGTGCATGAATCATGAAAGGGAGAGGCAAAGAAGGGAGCCAGACCCGCCGTCAAATTGCACCTCCGGACCTGTTTTTTTCCTTCTTCCAGGCTACCCTGCTCACCGCGTTTTTCTCCTGCGCCGTCTCGACGATTCGTCCATCTCCATCTCAAGAGCGGAGAGGGGGGGCTTTTTTGTTGATCTGTCTCTGTGCTCACTCATGCAGCTACAGTGGTCTTCTTTCACCTTTCAGCTTTCTTTTTCTGTCGTCGATCAGCTTGTCACACCTGATCAGGGGTTCACTTCCGGCTATTCTTCTCGTCCTTCGACCACCCTTCAGTTCTGACAGAACTCGCCACAGATTGTACCTAGGAAAGCGGTGACTAGTATGCAATACGAGGTGAGACACTTGCTGTGCTGGCAATCTCCTGCTGTTTCTCGTGAAGGAAGCAGGGGACCATTTACAGAAAGGATTGCAACAATCATAGAGAGACTTGGAGACAAGCCAAAAGCTGAAGCAAGGCCCAGGCGCTGCATAGCACGCCATGCTGTTTTTATCGTCTCGTTCGCGGCCAGCCTCTCCACGCCATTTTTGCAGTCTCGGCGGAATACGGAGTAATACTCGTCCAGATTACAGCTACAGAGTACAGCCCTGGAGAGCAGCCCCATAACGAACAGGCCTAGCCGGGCCTGCCGACAAGGGGTCTTCGGGAGGGATCAACACGATCTGCTCTTGGACCTGCTGCCAAACCCCATCTGGACGTGGCGGAAACACAGTCTCGGTATCTTCAGTGGGATCGTCCTCGGATGGCGCCAATCCTGCTCTGATTCGCCCTGACGGCGGTCCATGTCCAGACCGCCAGGCTTGACAGCTGGTCTTTGCTTCTGGGGAAGCCGGAAAAACGCAACAGAGCTGCAGTCTGCGTTCGATGGAGGCCCTGTTCTCCTGCACAACGCCTTAGGAGCTTGCTAAAGTGTCTGTAGCCAGTCTGCATCTGCTAGCTCGTATCTGCACAGGGTGCTTGCAGCCGCCGCCATCTCAGCCATTTTCGCTCGACTTCTCGACTTCTCGACTTCTCAAACCCCACCCCACGCCTCGCTATCTTGCTCGCTGTGGAAGCTGGACCGGACAGGAAGCAGGAAGGGCGCTCTGCATGGGCACCTCCAGCGCCTTCTGTAGCGTGCCAGGTGGCACAGGCAGAGTGGAGAGGAGGAGCGGGAGCCAGGCATATTGGAGGCACTGGTTGGGTAGGGCCCCGCCTCCCCCCCTCCTTCAAAACGTTGAGCGGAGGGTGGGAAACGAATGTGCTGCTGACGGGATGTGCACTTCTGCAAATCCTCCCACGCCTGGTCTGCCAAGCTGATACAAGGTCCGCTTTTGGCAAAGAGATGGAGCTCGACGGCAGAAATTGCCCGGCCACCAGCTGGGACACCAACCGAATGCTTCCCTGTGCACACCGATAACAGCCCTCTGCAGATGGCGACACTGCATCTGATTCGCCACTAGAGCAGCCGGACAACTTTCCGAGCACGCAGAGAACAGAAAGGGTCGGGCTTGCAGCTGTTGCAGATAATACTGTGCCCTTCGGTTCCGTCGTTACGACAGGACAGCCGCGACGCGCTCTCGTCGCCCCGGTGTGCGCCTTGGCTTTTGTCATCCAGCTGGAGCCATGCCAGAAACACGAGAAAGTCGGATCGCTGTCAGCACTTGACATGCCGGAGACAAGGAGAAATCCCTCGCGCCGGCAGGAACAGCAGGCAGCAGAACAGCAGAACAACAGAACATAACAGCAGAACGGCAACGGCAGCAGGCAGCAGGCAGAAGACGAGGAGCCAAACAGGGGCAATTGATATTGCCTCAAACCACAGGACCAAGACACCCTGTTGACCAAAGATGAGAAAGATGAAAATGGACAAGTGGCACAAGAGACGCACTAGCACTCTTGCTCTTTTCTCTTTTGGCCAGCCGGCTTGAGAAAACAAGGCCTCCATCGATCTGCACAGGTGCCCTTTCCAGGAAGGCCCCCCCTCCAGTGCATGGTGTCTGCGTACGTGGTGTGGGTCTCGTTCGGAAGACCCTTGTTCCCGGATGCCGTGGAGAATGAGTAAGAAACCGGGGGGGGCAGAGAAGAGGGGACAGGGAACAGGGATTATGACGGCCAGGAGGGGGGGGGGAGGGGGCTGCTGAGACCCGCCGTTTTTTCGTTTCCGTTCCCTGGCTTTGCATGTCTGCATCTATGCTCCCTCAGGTGCTCTTCCCTTGCCTTCTCATTGTCGTCAACGCCCTACCGGCCTCCACTACAAGTGTCTGCTGGTTGTTCGGATTGGATGTGGCCTGTGTTCTGGCGGCGTTCATGTGCACGAGGCTTGATGCAGTCGACTTGGGCTTCCACCCATTCCGCTTGAGACGACGCAGAAGAGCAGAAAAAAAAGAAAAAAAGAAAAAAAGAAAAAGAAAAAAAGAAAAGAAAAATGTTGCGCAGATTCGCAAAAGCACAAGCTTTGTCGCTCCCACCCGCCTCTCTCCTCTGCTCTGCGAGCACACCACCCAGCACAGCTTCATGCCTCAACGGGCTGTCTCAGAAATACACATGCACACACTTACACCACGCTCGTCCACTCGCACCCCCCTCCCCAATCTCGCTGTTCTACTTTTTCGTGGGCCACAACCAGCCTCCAACGAATGTCGAGTCTGAATCAGGTTTTAGCGTGGTGCCTACTCCGTTCTTTTTAACCGGCCTCTCCCTGTGCCTTAGACTTCCTTCTGAGCTCCCAAGCCTTATTGTTTCTATTTCTTAGCCTTCTCCCCTCATCCTTCGTTCCATATAAGCAACCTCTCGTATCGACTCGACTCTCACTCTTCCTTCCTCTGCATATTGACGTCCATCCCCTACCCCTCCGTCTTCCTCCCTCGCCCTCGCTTCTCAGGTGCTGTGCTCTTCGGAAGCTCGCAGCATACTGCACAGCTCGTTTTGATATAGCTTGTTATTCCTGTCTGGCTTACAGCCCGGACGGTGCTCTTCATATTACCCTACCCTGGTCGTCTTTCCCGCCTCCCTGACCCAACCCACCCCCGTCAGCTTCCGGTTATCTGCCCACTATTATACTTGAGACTCTCGTTACCAATTTGCTTCCCTGTCTGGAATGCAGATTGAAAGCTCGGCCCATATTTGCCGCCCATCCTTGCTCTGTGGTCTGATGAGACCGCTTGTTCCTGCTGCTCATCCCGCTCACCTCCGCAGATGAGCTATCACTCAGACTGAGCCTTTCCTCGTCCTTTCTGCTAAGTCGCAGACAGAATCCGCCCCTCCCCTCTCATCATTGACAATCATCGCTATTTTCGTCTTTGGGAAATGGCAACTACATCCAAGCCTCGCCAGCCGCGATTGCGTGCATCCTGTGACGGCTGCTTTCTGGCCAAAGTCAAATGCTCCAAGGCCCGGCCGATCTGCACCCGCTGCCTGGCTTGCGGTATTGAATGCAGATACTCACCGTCCAGCCGGGCTGGAAAGCCCAAGTCCGACCACAACAGTAACGGCGGCACGAACAGCAGCAATCCAGCCCATCACCAGCACGGCTCCCCCGTTTCGAATATGGCTGCCAGCACAGCGGCCGCCGTTTCTGTCGGGCTGTCGCCCATCGCCGACGAGAAGGGTTTCCTCTATGCCGCAACAGCTGCGCCGGCGGTTGGCGTCCAAGGCGGCTACGGACTCGAGACCGGCTGGCAGACGCCTTGCAACGTGGATAGAAACGGCGGCTTGACTCGCAATCACTCCAACTCGTCCGAGCTCGGTATAATGGGCATAGACGACCAGACACAGCACAGCCATATTTCCGGACTTACTGGGCCCAGTGGAGATATCTATGCTGCCAATCTTCCGTGGACGTCACCCGCGGATCTGTCCGCTGCTCAGTTTCCAGAAGCAAGTCTGGGGATGCATCTGGGTGCCCACAGCCGATCACAATCCTTCGATTTCCCCATACCGGCAACTCCGGGGACTGGCGTGGGCTGGATCGACTCTCCCATGGTGGAGATGTACGGCTACGGCCAGAATCCCATGCAAACGCCGGCCAGCTTGGATTCGTCTTCGAACAACTACTTTCCCAGTCCGGCTACAACCCCCAACCTGCGGCAAAGTCCGCCTTCTGGCCACGAGTCTGTGCCTATGATGACTAGCCACGGTAGCAGTGGAGATATGCGTCACCGTCACCGCAGCAGAAGCGACTGCTCCTGCTTTTCCACCTGCCTGAACTCGCTGCAGGCCCTACACAACGCCTCCAGCCCGACGGCGCCGGCATTTGACGTTGTCCTGAAGCTGAACAGCAAGGCTGTCGAGGGCTGCTCGGCCATGCTTGGGTGCCCGCGCTGCATGAGCCGGTCAGGGACGCATACTGCGGCCATGCTGCTGGCCACGGTCATCGGAAAGATTACGTCCTTTTACAAGTACGCCTCGCAAGCATACTTTAGCCACAGTTCTGATGGCATGAGCGCGACCATGTATGGCATGAGACCTGGAGGAACTGGGGAGGCTGACTGCAGCAGCGGCTATTCGAACTCTTCGTCACCACAGTCAGCGCCAGCAGCGACAGCAGCCGCGTCAACGGCTGCAATGGCTACGGGTCTCGGCGTCAGCCTGGGTGCATATCAGCTGCAGGGTGAGGACGGCCGCTGGCTACAGCTGCAGATTTTAAATCGGGAGCTCCACAAGTTGGAGGACGTCTACACGCGGTTTCGGCAGGTATGCGGCGACCTGTCGGAGGACGTGGAGATGTCCAAGGCCATGATCGGCTATTTGGGGCAGACACTTGGTTTGACACTGGACTTGGTCAACCACCGGAAGGGAGACGTACGTTATGCATGACCGGAATGAAACTCTGAGTTGGCACATCGTCTTTCGCTGCCCTGCCTTCCCGATGTTTCATGTCTGACGGTCTATCTATTGTCCTCTCGGGTTTCTTGCTTACGTTTTTCTTTGTCTTTGCGTTTCATCTTTGATGTTTCGCTATCTGTGCCAACATCTCTCTCCCTCTCTTCCTGCATAGGAACAAGGCGCTGGCGTTTTGTGCATAGCCTCGTTTTTTGCGCTCGGTTCCCAGCATCACTGTCTCTATGGATTCCCCTACCTTTTATTTACTTTTACTTTATTTTTATTTTTTTTTATTTTTTTTGGGGGGGGGGAGGGTGGGGGGATTTATATGTATTCCCGCTGGGAAAAACCCAAGCTACTAGATATGAGGTTGCTGGGAGGATACAGGATATGGTGGTAAATTTCCATTGGATATGGGCGTGATGTACTCCGTACTCCGTACTGGATGTTTTCGCAAACGGAATGACTGCTTACGAATTAAACAAAATATGCGACGGACTTGTCACCTTTTATCTTTTTCGTACCATTATTAGTCGGATTGACGCAATCTTTTGCGTACCTTTTCGTCTCTCATTTGTCCCTGATGCCCAGCTGAGATGGGGGATTGTAATATGTGACAGACGGTACACATATTGCACAGTCGCTCGCCACACAGCCACACCAACAGGCCACACGGAAGAACAGGCACCAGTAATGCGTCTTGAAGTAGGAATCCGGTTGTTGATCTTCAACGGGTCCGCCAGATTTGGCGACACACACCCTCCATCTTGTGGAGAAATAACGGTGGAGATGTCCGGTTGGGGTGGGTATGAGACGACGTCCATGCCAAAAGGAACGAGAGCGAATAGTAAGATATCTTACGGGAGCGAGAGGGAGGGCTGACGGTGTGGCCATTGGGGATGGTGTGGCTCTTGCTGAAATCGGGCTGTGTGCAGTGAGTGTTGTAATGTACGTCGCGGGACGAAATCTCAGCGGGGCCGGAGGAGCCGTTCAGGACAGAGGTCCAGGCGCGTGCGGGTTACCTGTACTCCGTACACGAGCTTGCCTCCGCTCGTATACATCGTTCATGCATCTTGGCGGGCTCCCGTGCCCACCTGCTTACAATTGCAACTCGCAGCGGACCAGAGCCTGGATACGGATGGGCCTGGACACGGCGACGAGGAAAGATACGGGCCTGCAGCCGCGAAGTGTCTCGTTTTAGACAAGTGTCCGGTCGACTCGCACAGCTGAATCACGAACTATTGGACCGGGAATGGAGTGGGGGAAGGTCAACGTGGGCGTATGGAAGGGGCGAGACGGCGAGACGGCGAGAAGGGCGAGAAGGGCACGAAGGGCGAGATAGATAAGCGGTCCGTTTCGGAGCACAAGCCCAATATGCACGTCTCCGAAAGAGGGCGGCTGCAAAGAGAATGCCGCGGCCGGAGCGTCTGGGTGTGTTTCCTTCACAAGGGACTCCTGCTTCTGGCCTCCCCAACACGGTTAGTCCTGGTGAGCGATGGATCCCTGTGCCTTCCGGCTCCGAGCCGCTGCCTCAACAGGGCCAGTGCGCACGGTACATCCATGCGGTCATCATGATGTCGGCAGGCAGGCAAGACGGCTGTTGGCAGAGCCAGAGATGACAGGCTTTGATAGCAGTAGGCCGCTGGACCGGGGAATAAGCAGCAGACGGCCAGAGCCAGAGACCAGAAGCCAGAGGCCAGAGGCCAGAAGACACAAAACCCAAAACCCAAAAGACCACAAGATCAGAAGACCAAAAGTCCGGCTGCCGTGGCAGTGCTGTTCTGCGAGGTCGAATCGGCAGAGCTGTATCGACTGCATTGCAAAAATTAGGGTGCAGAGACAAGCCCAGCTCTGATCTAGTTCTGTTTTTACGGAGTACTTAGTTCCCCACACCCCGTCTCAGCTTGCTTCTTTCCATCTGCATTGCTCCTTTTCAAACGGTTTAGTGGGGGCGAGCGTGTAGAGAGCGGTTTCTCAATCAAGCTTCTGCCAGTCGAACTTTCTTTTCCGAATTTTACTCTGCCTGGCTCAGTGTGGGCCCGGCCCCTATATGCCCAATCATCTGATCCACAGCCAATCAAGTACGGGGTTCCGTGGTCTAGTTGGTTACGACGTCTGCTTCACAAGCGATCTTGAGATCGCAGAAGGTCCTGGGTTCGAGCCCCAGCGGAGCCAAAACATTTTTGTCCTTTCGCAATTTTTTTTTAATTTAATTTTGCCTTTCCGTTTCGCAAAAGGCAGCAAACAGGGCCTGCAGTCGGAAGCCGGGCATGGAGAGCGATCAACGATCCAGTCGGTTTCCCGGCTGGAAAGGCGGATGATCTATTTCGGGTCGCCACATGTATTTTATTATCGATCTCGTTTTCGTCGAATGCTGTGTTCTCGTCACTGCGCCTGTGCGGAGTTCCAGGCTCTGGAGCGCGCCGTCTGCCGAGACACAAGGCAGCGAGCAGGACGGCATCACGGTTGGCCAAAGCTTCACACCACCTCACGAGCCAGATGACTGAAACATCACCAGTCCCACTCCTGCATGCAGAGGCAGGTCTTCCCTAGCGCCCGCTTCACACCCCTTTTTGCGAAACGATGGGGGAACACCCTCTTGAGCGACGCCTTCAGGTTCTGCTGCCCCTAGACGTCCTAAAGGAGAAGGCCTGCTGATGCACCAGCCGGCACGGGGGCAGGAGCTGGCCTGCGTTTAGAGGCACCGATCCGCCGCTCAGCTGCTCAGCTCGCTGCGGCACCCGGCGCGATGGCCGTAGAACGGGTCCACAAAGAAGGGTAGAGCATGGCAGCACTTCAGACACGCCGCAGGTTCAACCGAAAGGCCTCTCTCCCCCTGTTCTGTGTCGCCCCCTCAGACTCCCATCCACCATCTCCACACCTCCATCCCACAGGGTACAACGTGACCAGTCTTCAAATCCTCCGCGAACAGCATGTCTCTCGTGGTCGATTCTCGGCCTGATCCGCAACCGGAAACGGCCAGCACCCAGCATGCACAGGAAGCAGGAAGAGACGAGGAAGCACGAGCCTGCAGGGTGGCACCAAGGCCAAGCTCGACCTGGCCAGAACCTGGGCTCTCCGCTCTGCTCAGTCAGCTCAACACAGCTGAAAACGGGTGAAAACGGGCCAGTAATATCTGCGTTCCTTCGTGCTTATGCTGGGATTTTTCGGTGGTGCTATAGGCCACCAGGCCACAGCACTCTGTTCTGTGTGCTTGATTATCTGGAGGGCTACCGGCCCTTTCTCTTCAGAATTCATGCGGTAAGATTACATCATGGGTGTCACCGCACGAAAAAAGGTGTTTTGTGGGCCTCCAAGAGGCAATGGACCCGGCAGAGCTGCAGGGTGGCATCGGCCGTGTCTATTCGTCACGGGTCTCGTTGTTCGTGGTCGATGACTGAAGCTGTGCTACGGAGAGCACCGTCATGTGCCGTTGGTCGTACGATGTTACACATGCTTAGTCATGTCACAGGAGCGGAGAAGCAGTTTTTGCGAGAATGAGTCTATTCCCATTCTAGGCTACATTTACACTCCTCGTCGCTCACACGTGTACGCGTTCGACCTAGACGGCCGAGCCGCCGGACAGCTTGATCACCTGGCCTGGAGCGAGTCAGCAAGGCAAGAAGAGACGGGGGAGGGGGAAGGGGCTGACCGTTGATCCACTCGCCCTCCTCGCTGACGAGCAGCGAGACGGCGCGGCCGATGTCGCTGGGGAGGCCGATGCGGTTGAGGGGGCAGGCCTTTGCGATGCCGGCCTGGATGGTGTCCTGGGACATGCCCTTGTAGCCGCCGGGGACGTAGTGCCAGGCGTTCTCGTCAAACATGTCAGTCTTGATGCCGCCGGGGGCGATGCAGTTGACGGTCACGTTCTTCTCGCCGCAGTCGACGGCAAAGGCGCGGGTGAAGCCCTCGACGGCGGCCTTGGAGCCGGCATAGAGCGCGTGGTTGGGGATGCCGGTCAGGCCGGCGGCGACGGACGAGGTCAGGATGATGCGGCCGCCGGGACGGGCGTGCTTGAGGCCCTGCTGGGCGACGAAGAATTGGCCGCGGCAGTTGAGGTCGAAGACGCGGTCAAAGAGCTCCTGGGTGACGTCCAGCTCGGGCGACCAGACCTCCATGCCCGAGTTGGACACGACAATGTCGAGCCCGCCAAAGTGCGCCACCGCCCGGTCAAAGAGGCCGGCCACCTCGGCCGGCTTGCTGATGTCGGCCTGCAGGGCCACGGCCTTGGACCCGAGCGTGGCCAGCTCGGCCACGACCGCCTCAGCCGACGCGCTGCTGCGCCCATAGTTGACCACCACGTTGGCGCCGCGCCGGCCCAGCTCGAGCGCGATGCCCCGGCCGATGCCCCGGCCAGCACCCGTGATCAGCGCCACCTTGCCGGCCAGCGGCCGCGCCGGGTCCCGCGGCGAGACGGCGGCCGCATCGGCACCCATGGCCGGGGCGGCAGCCGAAGGAGCGACGTCGTCAGCGGCGGCCGGAGACATGATGCGAGAGTGCAAAAGGCTTCGTCGGCCTAGGCGGTTTGCGGAATGGTCGGCTGTGGGCGAATACGATGCAGCTGCGACGAGTCGGGCGAGAGAGTGCAGAGTGAGAATGGTAGAAGTCCCGAGCAGCTAATCTAAGCGACCAAATCCGGTACTTATACACCGGCCACAGTACTTTGCCCGCAGACGAGTCCGGCCGGAAGATCCGCAGACAGCACGGCTCTGCGTTGGGGAAACCCCCCAGAGCCGAGCGTAGAGCCGAACGAGCCGTGACGGGCTGCAAAGCACGCTGCTCTCACGGCAGTCCGACAACAGTCTGTGTGGACTCTAATGGCAGCAATGCGGCGGGACCTTTGACCAGAAAGCCCTTGCAACAAATACAATTTCTCGCAGCACCAAGGTCAAGGCTCGCACCAAAAACGGCCTCTCGCTCGTAAGCTGACGTTACGCTTGGCCGGCCTGAGCGGCCGCAGACACGCACCTTGCCGCAGCCTGTTGGAGGAGCCCGATGACGACCTGGCCATGACCCCATCGGATGTCCGACAAGCTGAGTCGCAAAGCGGGGACTCGTCTTTCCGCTTGCCCGCGCCTTTCTTTTCCCAAGCACAGGCTGGACCCTATGTCCCGGGCCTGGCTTGCTGGCCGCCACTCGCTCTTGGACCGTTATCCGCTCATCGTTTTTCCACTGTCGACGATTTGCGATGTAGAGGGCGCCATGTTAGTGTTTACTACCGTCGCCACGGCTTGCGCACTATCTAAGTTGAGGGCACATACCAAAGAGGCAGTTTCATGCACTAAAACGAGTGCTGACTGCACCAACTGCGCTAAGCCCATCCGGTCTTGGTGAACCGCAAGGCCAAACGGCTGGATGCCATGCACTCTGCGGAGTACTCCGTATGATGTATCCATCCTTCAGCGGAGATGCTGGTCCTGTTCGTATTCTCAATGTGCTAAGAACAGCATTGTCGATGGCGCTTTTGTCGGATCTTCTGGACGCCACGCCTGGCTGCTCGAGAGGGTGTCCAGGGTCATCTGACGATGCGGAGAAACGGGTGTTGGTATTTACGTGTCGTCGCTGAGAGGTTCGAGCCCGGCTGTGATAGATGTGGGAGCTCTATTTAAAGTAGAGCTTGGATGAGTAGCCTCTCAGCATTACGATGCCCAGCATTACTACACCCACTCCCATCTCGTAGAGACTGGATCCATGACACATTTTCGGTCAGATGAGCAAGAAAGCTTGGAAAACGTCTTCTAGCCTTGTTTGCATCGGGAATTTACTCTAATCATCGAATAGTTCAGACGAGACAGGCATGATACCGTGAACGAAAACAGGAAATGTGGTCATTAGCCTACAGCCCACGCAGGGCTGCAGAAGTATCTCAAGAAGCAACAGAAGCACTCAAACCCGGTGACAACGCCTATACTGAACGCGAAACGATCCTTCTAGCCTGAAACCTGTCCTTTTTGGCACTCTGGTCCCTGAACCCAGGAAACCCGTAGTGTCGCCTGCTTGCGCGAGAAAGAGAATGTTGGGTGAAAGAAAGACAATGCCGGCGAGGCTACATGCCCGTCTCGCCGGCCCAATTCGTCGCCAGGGTCATCAGCTTGCGACGGATGCCGTCTCCGATTCGCGTGCTCCTGGCCTCGTTGATGCGCGTGACGCCGTATGTGAGAATCTCCGTAGGCTTGTCCAGGGTAAAGTGCGACCCGTCAAACCGGGTGAGAACGGCAATCCCGTCGCCCTGCCAGAGATACGTGATCACGGCCTGGTCCTCGGGCGTCACCTGGTCAATGGCCACGAGCGAGGCCGACGAGCTGTGCACGCTGCTGCTGCGGCTGCTGCTGCTGCCTCGGCCCAGCCCAGGGGACGAGCCAGCCTGCACGGGCGACGAGGCCGAGGCCACCGATCCGGGGCCGCTGCCAGCACCGGCATTCGTGCCAGACCCGGTGCCAACACCTGCCGATGCCACAGAGCCGCCCAAAATGGCGGCAGAGACGGTAGGTGTTGTTGCCACCACAGCAGCAGCCGAGGACATGGACATGTCGCCACCGGCCTCGCACCGCTGCTTGAAGTTGGGGTCCAGCCGGCAGACGCTGTCGGCCCAGAGAATGAGAATGGCCCGGTAGAGAGCAGTGCTCCACCAGCTGGGACGGCAGTCGGGGCTCATCTGGCGCAGCAGCCGCAGGACCTGGCCGCAGTGGAAGACGGCCTCCTCGCGCTGGAAGATGCAGAGTTTGTGGCGGAGGGCCAGATCCCAGCAGGGCGTGTTGGCCAGCCCGTCCCGTCGGGCCAGACGCTCGACCTCGGGGAAGTTGGACACGGCGTTGAGCGAGATGAGATGGTAGAGCACCAGGTTGCAGCGCGTCACGCCACAGCCCGGGTTGGCCTTGTAGTACGCCATCGACAGCTCATACCACTGCTGCAGCTGGGCCTGCACCTCCTCCAGCCGCTGCAGCGTCGACGCCTTGGTCACCGTCCGGTTGCTCGTCCGTCGCGTCGGCGTCACGTCCGACAGACACGAGAGCATCGTGCGCAGGTGGCAGAGCAGCGTCTGCAGCGGGTGCAGCAGCAGTCGCAGCAGCTGGGGCGTCAGCCTGTTCTTCCGCCGCGCCAGGTTGTCGTGCAAAAAGTCCTGGAAGATGTCGCACAGCGACGGCGTCAGTGCCGGCGCCACCAGCATCGGCGATCCGCCGCGGCCGTGAGCATGTGTGTGCACCGATGTGCAGCCGTAGATGTTCTGGGCCGTGATCAGCCAGCGATCGGCCGTGGGCGCCAGCCAGAGAACATCGGGGCTCGGCAGCGGACACTGCAGGTCGCTGATGGACAACACCGGCGCCGTGTCGTGGAAGAGACTCAGCTCCTGGTCCACCATCACCCAGTTGTACACCAGCCTGTTCTGGGCCTCCCGGTGCAGCCATGAGCGCCATTGCAGCTCCGGGTTCGTCTGGCTGCCAAAGTTGGGCACCATCGACGGCTGGGGCTCCAGCATGCCGGCGTGTTTCAGCATCTGCACGTGCGAGAATCGCGTTAGCACTCAGCACTCAGCACGCAGCCATCGGCTTTCCCTCCCTCGCACCCGCACTGACCGAGAGATACATGCTGCGCTGGCCCATGGCAATGTCCATGTGCCACTTGTCGCCGCCCCAGGCACCGAGCAGGGTGAAGAGCAGGGCGCAGCGGAGAGCCAGCGGATCGGCCGACAGCTCCACGTTCTTCTCGATAATGTCAAAGAGCGATATCCGACACGTCTCCGAGAGGCCGGCCGACAGGTAGCGCGCCTCGGCCATCGGCACCGATGCAGCGCCCTGGGCAATCATCAGCAGCACCAGCAGCGTCGAGGCCTGGTTATTGTCCAGCATCTCGTTCGGATCCACGATCCCGCCGGCGACCAGCGGGTAGTAGATCGCCAGGCTGTGCACGTAGTTGCGCAGAAAGTACTCGAGGATGCGTGACGGCGGCAGCACCAAGAAGTTGAAGTCCATCGTCGGGCTCGAAGCTCCCGCTGCGCCGCTCTTGGGGTACAGCCCCGACCGGTGAATGTCAAGCGCCTTGTGCAGGAAGCTCTGCGTGATGGCCAGCATCTTCTCGCGCGACCGCGACGTGAGCGGCACCACTTGCGCCGCATCGGCCGACTCTCGCTGGTTGTCCAGGTAGTGCTCCAGCTGGCCCCAGGTGCCCTCCTGCTTGGACTTGTGCTCCAAACACTCGAGATGCACAATCGCCGTCCGTGGACACGAACCCGAGAAGATGGGCGGATTGCAGCGCGCCAGCGGCCAGGCTGCCTCCGAGGCCACCACCACTTCAAACTCGGGAACGCCTCCGTCGGCCGCCGGCACCATGGCAGCCATGTCGACCACCGTGCTGGGCTTGAACACACTGCCCCTGTTGTCGCGCACGTGTACGCCGCTTCCAGCACTCACCCCTCGCACACCACCACCGCTGGTGCCGTCGTTGTCGCACGTCGAGTAGATGCTGGTGCAGCGTGTGTGCGCCGAGTTGCGCGATGACGACACCGTCATGGGCTCGGAGCTGGACGAAATGTCGCTGAGCTCGGTGGCAGCCGTAAAGGGCGGCACGAGCGCAGAAGGCGCCAGCTCGCCAGGCCGTGCCAGGTGCATTGGTTGTGGGTACATGTCCAGGTCCATGTGGTATTCGGTCCAGATCAGGTCCTGGAAGCTCGTCTCCGGTCCGATAAACTCGCCTGTCGTGGCTCCGAAGCCCATGAACTCGTCCAGCGTCTCGATGCGGCCGTGTGGCGAGGAGAAGTCCTCTGGGCTGAGGTGGCCGTGTGCGTGCGACGGCGACTTCTTCGGCGCCGGGTATGCGTGATGGTGCAGCTGCTGTTGCAGCGGAGACGGCTGGAGCCCGCTGCCGTCGGGGAGGCACATGTCGACACCAGTGCCGCCTCCGACCATCATGTGGTCCAGGCCCAGTGGTGACCGGATGGGCGAGTCTGCCTTTGGAACAGCCGCATGCGCATCCATTTCGATAAAGGCCGGCGTCAACGGTGGTCCTTGCTGGGGTGGTGAAGGCACCATCTGAGCAGTGAAGGCCGCTGCTGCCGCTGCGTTGGCCTGGGCTGCACGCACCGCCGCCTTGGACGATCTCCGTGCGAAGCGAGCAGCACAGGGGAGGTTCTTCTCGGCACACCGCGAACAGGGCACTCGCTTGTCACATCCTGTCTTGGCATTCGCGCAGTTCTGGCAGGCAATGGGCGTACGGCCGGCCACCGTAGGAACACCACCTGGCAGAGGCTCCATCGGATCCCGGGCTTCATGGTATGTCGAGTGGTGTCTCTGTAAAAGATCTCTGTGCGGACGGTACAGTGTCAATGGTCATGCATTCCGCCGCCTGAGAGCACTCCCCTTCCCGACTTACCTTCGGGCAAACGACAGCTGGCAGGCACTGCAGCGATGAGGCTTCACATTTGTGTCTGTCCACATGTTAGGAACAGACAGGACGACCGAGGGGGCTGGAGAGCGTACGGCTAGGTATGTGTCTCTCAAGATGCTCTTTGCGGGTGAAACCCTTTCCGCAATAGGCGCAATACACCATGTTGACTCGTTTCTCCAGTTTGACTGCTGGTGAGTGCTGCCTGGGAACAGGCAGGCACGAGGGCAAAGTTGCGACGAGGAGGTTGTGTGTTGATGTGAAGTCTTCCCGGCTGCGGGAGAGACGAACGGCACGGTAGGAACAATAGCTGGTTCACGAAGACCGGTTGCCAACAACGTAGAGAAGACGTAAAGCGATCGTAAAGGTAGTAAGATAAGAGGAACAGTGAGTCGAGCCGGCGGTATGATGAAGGAAGAGAAGAGCGAGGAGGGGAGAGATAACAGAGGACGAGAAAGGACAATAAGAAGGAAGATACGGGTCACAAGAAGGAAGAGGATTATTCCAGAGAGAGACCAGAAACGAGAGCCGAAAAGTTGGTGTGCATATATTGGAAGGCGAGACCAAGGAAAGCCAGCGTACACAGGTACTCTAGTGACGTGCAGAGAGCTGGTAAGAGAAGGATAAGAAAGAGAGAGAGAGAGAGAGATCGGCTGCTGCAGATGGTTTTCAGGTATTAGCGGCCAGCTGACATCTCATATACTCGGGGATTATTATAAAACAGAGAGGATAAAGAAAGGCAGAGAGCGAGTGAGAGAGAGCGAGTGAGAGAGCGTGCGAGTGGAAAAGAGACACGAAGATAACAAGACATAAAACTGGCAGCACATAAACAGATAATTCACATATATTAGACACAAGCACATGCTGTATATGAGGTTCACCGTCAGGTCGAGGCGGTGCCATGGTCAGAGTGAGCTAAGCCCAAGGGGGCCAAGGGTAGAGGACGGCCGCGGGCCATGGGACAGGGGTACGGTCAACGTAGCGGCTGTGTCCAAGACATGAATCTTCCCGACCAGGTTGTTGTTGTCAATGTTCAGCCGCCACTGGACTAGACTAGGCCCGAGGGGCTTTTTTCTTGCTGAGATTTCGTATCATGGAGGCGCGCGGGGGTGAGGGGGGGTGCAAGGGGAGAGGGGGGAGGGGGGGGTTAGATCCTCGTGTAAGCCACTTTAGCTAGCCAAATAGTCGAGGAGTCTAGAGTAAGTATATAGTTCTTTCCCACTAGCATGTGTAAAAGTACTGTGAACTTGTAAATGTCGGTACCGATTCTTGTAAGTGTAGAGGAACGTTGGAAGCTATTTTGAGTAGAAAGAGAGGATCACTGGAGCCATAAGATGATGAGCCAGACAGAACAGGAAAGCTGCGTAGGCATGTTACAGGCCGGCCGGTGGCGTCTGGCCAGCATCGGTAAGACAGGCTAGCTACAGCTTGGGCGTCTCTTGTGCCTCGTCGTCACCCTATCAGGGCCAAGTTCAATTATGATTTGCATTAGTAATGGATGATGCAGCTGTGCGGATGGCAAACCGAACGGGGGGGAGGGGGAAAAAGAAAAACCGAAACCCCGAAAAAATATGCACGACGACATCGGTGGGAAGGGGATTGGCAAATGGTAGGGCAATGGCAACTAGCCAAACAAGGACACATCCATCGAAGACAACAGACGGCAGCAACAGGCCGTACGAAGAGGATGGATGTGCCGTACAGGGGAGGCAGATCTCGTATATCTCGAACACGGCTCAAAGTCTCCGGTCAGAGAACATGCACAGGCCGAAGGAAAACGCTGCAAGAGACACGAGAGCATACAGAGGGAATGGGATAATGCAGGCGGATGCGAAGCAGGAAGCTGCCATCAGCTCTTCTCGTCATGAATTTGTCTTGTTACCGACTCCACTCACACTCGAGCGTTTTATACGTCTGCATACGAGAACTCGCATGCATGGAACGAGCACAAGGTCGTCTGGAGCCAGAACCAAGCGTCTCTTTTGCGAAGGCGACGCGGAGAGATAGGGAAGAGACGGAAGAGAGCGAGCGGAGACAGCCCCGAGAGACAGCCTGAGGTGAGGATGATGTGCCTGGGAGAGAAATAGAGGCGTCTCGTTCTGCTCGTTTCTGCTCGTTTCTTCTCGTCTTTTCTCGTTGCTGCCTGTTGTGGCTGTTGGCGGTAGCTGTCGCATTTTTGCTTCCGGAGCAGCCAGACGGGCAGCTCGGGGTCGTGGCTCGGTGTTGGTGCCAGTATCGGGGCGGGACGTATATCATGAGAGAAAGCTGCAGGGTTTCGAGGGTCCAGGACGATTCCGGAAAGGGAGAGCGGAACCTGGAAGCTGGGCAAGACGAAAAGAAGTGGACGCTGTCAAAATCGAAACAGAGTGGGAGGGAGGGGGAGAGAGGGCCAAACAGCCGAGCAGACCAAGACATGGGCAGGGAGTCAGGGAGAGGGCCAGCGTTGTACCTCGCAACTCGCCAAGTACTCGCATCGTCTTTGACAAAGCCAAGCGACCAGACACTATCGATCCACCGCTCCACAGAGATAAAACGGACAACGGGCAATCGATCAATCGATAAACAAATACAGGCAATAAGGCAGTATCCGCGGGTCCTGATTGGCTGCGGGGCGATTAGCCAGGAAGACATGGAGCTAAGTTGACGCACGTTTCGGTATTCGAAGAAGTCGCGACTCCCATCCCACCTCAGCCTGCCACCTGCTCCTCCTGCAACGATCGCCTGCCGTTTATACGCGCGCACCCCCTCCTTCGCTCCTTCCCCCCCACACACACTTTCTGGTAAGGCAAATAAGCTCTTTCTCCTGATTTCCGCGGTACTTAATTTCGCCCCAAGCTTGCCTCTTCCTGGATGTCCTTCCTGCCGCTTGCTTCTGCGATATACTGGCCGTGTGTAAGACGCGTACAATGTGCTACAGCCCTCTGGCCGTTTTATGTGGCTTGGTGCATATGCATCCTGGGGACGGAGCATTGCGTACGAGAATGGTGCCTCGTATTAGTCATACAGCCCCAGGGAGGGAGGGCTGGCAGTCGGAAGCCAGCCAGCTTCCGTTGTCTGACGTGGTGGTGTCTTGCTATTGTATTGCCCGTATGCAGATACCAGTACAACACATACGCACATACTCGCCTACGAGCCTCTGGTCGCCGACCTGTGAAGCCTTCCGGCCGCATCGCGTTCGAGCGAGGGGCAGTGCTAGCCGAACAAGGAAATCAAGACGAGAGGCCGGGAAGAAGAAGGAAAAAGACGAATCTCCAGCGTGCCGCAGGCAGGTCGAGACGAATGGCCCATACGACGCACACAGTAGGAGCTGTTGGGGCGCCCGCGAGCAAGAATACTCCATAGTATGAGAGCATCGCAGGTTGGAAAGCTCCATATTGCATATTGCCCTTGTACCCACAGTGGCTCTGTTCGGCCGTTGAGGCGCTTGTGCCCCATATATTGAGTAACGGTCGATCTCACTGCTGTCCCTGCATGCTTGCTTCTTTCTTTTCGGCGCCCCTTTGCGCCCTGGCCGTTTCACTGCTCATAGTACGAGTACGTGTACTCGTGCTGTCCCTGGTTCTATTCTTGGACGTTCTTTTTTTGGTCCAAGCTACGAGTTCAAGCTACCAGTTCAAGCTACCAGTCCACCAGTGCCGGGGATCCTGGCAACGAGCACCGGCTCATCCGCCAACTCAGCCGGAGATGGCCCAACGCTATGGCGTAGTATGAGCACGTATATGAAGAGCGGCAAGAGCGGCGGTACATGATCAGGAGCTTCGTCAGGGGACAGCAGTAGCGCTGTCAACAATGTACCTTGGAAGAAGAAAGCAGAGAAGGAGAAAAAGGCCGTGCAGTGAGACCTGCGTGTTGAATCTGTCTCTCCCCTGGTCTGCACCGTCCCAACGAGAAGCCAAAGCCGCGATGGCACCCAGCCCCCATTACCGCTCCCCTGTACGGCGTAGAAACGCATACTGTATATTCGGTGTACGATACGTCAGTGGGTCTTCTTCTACATGATATTGCGTCACTCTGGTCCGTCCCCTCCTGCTCCTCCTACTCCATACCACTCCTTTCAAAAGATCCCAGGCGAAGAATACAACGCAACTCTGGGCATGCTAGCCTGAGGAGCGGGCAGAGATCATTGCGGGGAGAAACAGGGTTCTGCATGTACCGGGTAGGTGGAGCAGGTATACGATACGTGTGCTATGTAAGAGATATGTAAGATGCTCCGTACATACACTAGAGTATTTCTCCGGCTGCTACATACGGAACATGTAAGATACGGATGCAGGTCATTCGAGTTGTGACCGCTGCTCTGTCTCTACCGCTACCAGAGACTGAACTGACTCATTCTGAGAACATGGCAGACGGGACGTTTGCTATTTTTTGACAGCGGCCCCAGAGGCGCTTTTTGCTTGCAATGCCACTGATGCAGACATGTCTGATCATCCACCCCCATGCCAGAGAGGGAACAATAGCCGACACAAAGTCCTCGACATGATGAGCAAATTAGACAGGGACCACCGACTACATACGTGGACCAGTTTAGATTGCAATTTGCCTCATGACTGGCGCGGTCGGTGATGCTATTCCTGTCGGCCGCCCAGCCACTGCCAATGCTTACCTGTGAGATGGCCGTGGGGGAGCGAGAGGAACAGAGTAAGGAGAGACACGGCGGGCGAGATGGGCACGAAAGCATGGCTGCGGGCCAATTACGAGTTTTACGGTGACCCGTCTATCGTAAGACGCAGATGTCATCTGGGGCCTGTCGACAGAGCTGTCTCAGGAGCTCTCCTCGATCGTATGGATGGAGGGGTTGACGTGATGTGCAGGAATGAGTGGAGAGAAGTGTAAGAATTCATTTTGGGGGGAAAGGGTTTTGGCCAGCAATTGCGCAAGTGCGCTAAAAACGGCAGGGGAAGCTGGCTAGGGGTCGACCTCTCGCTGCGGTCGCTAGGCCTAAAGCATTTCTACGAGCGAGGTGACAGCCCAAAGCTGCGAGACTCGGGTAGACGGCAGCGGTGCATTGCACTGACGCACCCTGCCACCACCAAAAAAACCCCCGGGGACAAAGCTAGCAATGGAGCAGCGAAACAGCTCTTCCCATGAAAGCCTCAGGCACTCGAGCAAAGCCGTTGGGATCAGCCCAAAATAGAATGGAAGGCTGACCCTTTCGGTTTGGGAGAGGGAAGGGCCTTTCGGGCTCATATCCCTGGCCGCCTCCAATGCGATCTGAAACCGAGCTGGGCGGGTAGTGCTGTCAGAAAAGACGGCGTGGCGAAGCACTGTCACGGCGTCGCTGGTTGTGACGAGCACTGCTCGTGTGTCAACGCGCGATAAACAGCGGCCGAGGCGGCAGGACGGGTGCACAGGCAGGATTAGCGGGCAGGCAAGCCTTTTTGGCTGCCAAGTGTCGGTCGGCGATCCTTTTCGCTTTTCGTCTTTTCGTCTTTTCCACTCCGGCTTTCCTTGCCTCAGTCTCTCGCCCTCTCGATCCGATCTCTGCGGCCTCGTATTTTTTTCGTCCTCGGGGCCTCTGGGATTCGGGTTACTCGGCCGTGAAGACTTTGCCTTGTTAATATATCGTATATTGTCGTGTTGGTCCTTTTTTCGGCCCCCTGACAATCCTGGATTCTGGCTTCAGGGCTGACAGGACACCTCGTCCAGACCGTTAGCGGAAAGCCGATGTGACTGACCTCTGCGAGAGGCTCCAGCCTCATTGCACATCCACCTCGCATGCACCCAGCAGCTGTGTGCTGGCGTGCTGTTGTGTCATGACGCCGAGCTACAAAGTGCTTGCAATCACGGCCGGTGACATACAGAACAGATACATGGAAAATATTGGCAGTGTCAGGCCAACGCCGAAAGTTGTGACCTTTGCATGGGACTTCCAATTCTGCCACACACCCACTGCCTCCCACAGACAATCTACGTGGTGTATGCTCAAACATGGCAGGCTCCCCAAAACACAAGTTTCGGAGGACCTCCCATGCCGTTCGCAGCCTGGCGTGCCAAGTGCCGTCGATAGTCTGGACAAAACCGGCCTCGCCGCTCTGTTTTGGACCCGGGCCTACTCGTAAACCCAGCCTGTGGGTCCGGCCCAAGCACTCTGGCCGGCAGCATGGCCAATCGGAAGATTCACGGCCTTTGCGTGTGCCTGCTCCGTCGTCCTCGTACGGAGTGTTGTCAGAGCGAAGGCATGACCATGTAGGTAGTAAGGCGAATCATTTTGTCTGAGATCGACGCTGCCGTCAGCCCGACATGTTGGCAGCTCAGCAAGGGAACAGACGGATGCTCTGTGTGGTGTATGAGTACATACATGGTAGTATGTGCGAGAACGCCACCCACAATGGAACATTGGCAGTTCGGCACCGAGAGCAGACGCTGCTGGCCGTCGATGAAGAACAGAAAGTACCGGGCATCAGCCTGGCCAGCCAATTGACCAGGATCAGTCTTTGTACATGAAGCGGCCTCGTATTGCACGGCTCTGGCCGGTGGCCCGGTGCAATATCCCGCATCATACCGTGATGACGAGTGGTCCGATCGGCGAGACAGCAGCTTTGCTTGCATGGCGTCTTGTTGGCTGGGGACAGGTGACCGTCTCGTATTTTCCGTCCAGCCTCTTGCTTTCTTTTTTTCTATTTTTTTTTCTTTCTTTTCTTTTTTTCTCCCCCCCTTCCGTACATCCCACTGCCGCTTCTTCCTTTTGGCACCCTTGCACGTGGATACACACAGCGCGGGCAATAAAATATCGGGAGGCAGCACCTGTAAGACGGCAGAGAGCGGGATGAGCTCCGTACGAAGGACCAAAGTGGCACAGAGCACAGAGCACCAGCAGCCATGAAATGGGAACTGTTCCAGGGCCTACCATTGGTCTCCCAGCTCTTCCAAATACGATGTAGTACCCGAAGCCACCAATGTCGTAATCCGTCGACACAATGCTCTCCCTCCTCCCGTCTCTCTGCCCGCATCTTATTTTCTGCGCCTTCCAACGTGGTCGATTCGACAACCGGCCCCGACGGCTGACCTGTCCTCGTCGGGCTTGTCAGCCAGAAGACCGCACACCCTCCCCTTCGTTCCTTGCTTCTGAGGGGCTTAGATCGGGGTGCCTGCGAGTATGACTGATCTCGAGTCCGGGTGCGGATAGGCCGGTGAACTTATCGTCCACATGCCACTCCCTCTCTCTTCGAAGGTGCCGTTTCTGGCCGGCCTGCTGCCACACGCATTGCAGTCAATCGGTCTGCTTGCCGCGCTCTGTGAAGGGCGCGAGGGGGCGATAGGGAGAAGAAGAAAGTGCCGAAGCCGGCAGCAAGGCAGCAGAGCACATTTGGGCCAGCGTGAACGTGGCACACTATAGAGCGAGATGTTGACACGGCGAATACGAGCAGACATATTCGGTGCTTCCCGGTCATGTCTCGGTCCCGAACACGGGAAGGGGGCCGACAGGAGGACAAGGCAGGACGGGAGTTGCGTGCAGGGATGAAGCCGGGCACAGTAACGTGAATACGAGGAAACAGTGGTAGCAGCCAACAGTACCCCCCTTCATGCACGAGCGTGAGGTATGTATGAGATGCGTGCGCTATGTACAGGCTGTACCTATGTCATACGGCTGACAAACGACTAAGAAGCAGCGCCGAAGGAGCCAGAAGAAAAAAACCTGGAAGAGAGGGGACAGCGTCCTTGTGGCAGGCCCTCGTTTTAACCTTAATTGCTTGATTGGATTTGGACGAATAAAAATAGAAACGAAACAACAGAAAGACAGCACACGACACAAAAGACGAAAAAGTAAAGCCCGATTCCCTGCCCATTGCCGTGCTGCAGAGTGTTGCCTGCTTCCTCCTGGACTCGGCCAGTTCTGCAAGGCCCCGACCGGTGCAGCAGAGCATCAGAGCATCGGAACCAGCATCAGACGGACCTGGGAGGTGCAAAGCGACCTTGGCGTGCCGGTTGGCGCCGGACACATGTAAGATTGGCTCACACCTTATTTCCGCGGCTCTAGGCAGCAGACCGGGCCCGACCGTGTGCATGTATTCTTCATCGAGGCCGACTTGTATTGACCGAGACGTGCATGGAACCGGGCGCCACATTCCTGCAGCTTCTCGTCACTAGGTGCGATAGCGGGCACCGACTGCTGATGTTGAGGCCCGCCAACGTGTCATTGGCCGGTAGCTCTGCCCTCCTTCGGTGCAGCATGACACGTAGGCTGTCAGCTTTGCCTCTTCGGCTCAACACGTTTCCACTTGCGGACCAGCCCCTCCAGGAGGCAGTACGTCGGCGACAGCACGCCTCGTCGCGGCCTCACCGGTGAGAGGTCGGTGGCCTAGGCGATAACGGCCAGCGCTGTAGTGTTGCACTGCTCCCGTATTCTCCCTTGCTGATCCCTATCTCTGTACGCCTAGCAGAATGGCTAGCAGCCTCCCAGTGAGCGCATGCCAGAACATGTCGGCAAGGCGCATCCGGCCACTGCCCTCTGCCGATGGCCGGCCCTACCTCGGGCCTCATCCTGCCGTGGAAGCCGGAGACAGCCCTGTGGACGTGGGAGAGGACAGGGCGCCCCCAAATGTGCTCTCAATGTCTCTCGTCTGAGACCGAGCAATTCTCTGTCTGGATTCGGCCAGGGGCGTTTCACATGCGCTTTCTTTCGGTCATGGACATGTCCCAGTGGGAAGGCTCAGGCGCGGAAAATGACGAGTCTCGTTTCGCGACAGTGCCATAGCTTGGGCCCGTCCTCTGCCTGCCCGTTGTTAAATTACTCTTCAAGAGGTCCGTGGCCGTTGGCGAATGACATTGTCTCTCCGGCCTCTTCCGTCGATCCCAGTCAGACGTTGGATCCGGATCCCCAAATTGGTCCATGCCGTCTCGAAATCATCACTGCCATTGCCGTCATTGTACGGACTCGCCCTCTGAATGTAAATTCTGGACGAAGCTCGGAGGCCTAATTACGTGCTTGACGGCGGATGCAGACGCTCCCCCACTACCGATGCTCAACCCTACCTGCATTCTGGCTGCGGCACGACGGCACGGAGACGGTCCCTCGGTGTCGTCGTCCCTGATCTTCTGTAAGATACATGTCTGTGGACCGTTCTATGCCTAGCCTCCATGGGTGACGGTCTAGCCGCGCGTCTCAGTTGCATTAGGTAGAGACTTGCCCTCTTCCAGCATCCGCATGGCTTTTGTTGGGCATCATGCATTGGATGTGCATATACCGGAATGTCAGAATGCCATCCCTGCACACAACTAAGCAGCATGCTTCTACAAGTCCACGCGTACTATCAAACATGCCAAGAAACAACCATTTGTCCAGTTGTCCGGGGTCGGCGATGAACTGTTTGGAGAAGTCCAGCGAGAAGTCCATATTTCTTACTAGCCTCAGCCGTCCTACGTGATGATTTAGTTTGATATCAAGTAGGTCATGCTGCTTACGAGAGACCAACAAGTTTCTGTTACTGCAGAAGAAGCGATCTTCGTGAAACGGCTGAAGGGGGTTGCGTGATGGGGATTATGACCTCTGACACAGCATCCGTGGTGATGCAAAATCGTTGTCCTGTAGAATGGTGCACGGCTACGATGAGGCACAACCACCTAGCCCATTCATCCTTCAGAGATTGGCAAGGTGCTCCGTTCTGCAGTCAGAGAGAAAGAAGACGATCATCGCACGTTTATCTCGCAACGTTACTTTGAGTGTACGGCTAGGTTTTGAAAAACATTGTTTGACAAACACTGAGGTTTTGGAGCGTAGTAACTCTTCTCGTTGATAAACCAGCTCCCCCAATATGATATATTGCTTACACGAGATGCTAAAGGGCAAATATGGGTTTCATTTCGTGATCAGAACACAATTTCCAACATGATTACTGTGATGTGAGATAAAACTTGGGCCAAAAAGGAATATATTATAGAACGACGATTGTTTTCAGCATCACGGAAACTGCAATCAGCAGTGGGGGACGAATGAAGTCATTGGGAGCCCCCGGCCCCCAATACATACACATTCTACTCGCGAAGCTTGTCCCGTTTTCGTGCGGTGAGGGGTGGCAAGAAACAGCAGACGAGGTTTTACATAGGGTCGACCATGGCCACATATTCTAAGACAAGGGCTTCACAATGCCAGATCACTCTCTTCAACAAACCGTGAGGTCCTATCCCGGCATGTCTTTTTGCAGCTTCTAATACGCTTCTCGGATAAAGCGCCGCACTTCTCCATCAAGCAGTTCTTTCGGTACCGACGCTTGTCCATGCCCTGGTTCAATTAGATCGTGTAGTATAGATCCACCTCCCGAAATAAACAACGGCGGGGATACTTTAGCATCACCGAAGGACGTTGACGGAGCATGTGAGATGAGCCGCGCGCAGAAGACCCAGGTCCAGTCGGACAATGGCCAGAAGCACTTTGTTGGTCATGCTCCACGATATGTTCACCTTCCTTTCTCAGATTTAAAGACGCAGTCCGACAGGCTAAGCCGAGATTAAATCCTGTTTCTCTCCACGAAGACGCGTCCCTTCGTCTAGATCTCCTCGACTGCATCTCGGATCTTGCATGTCGTGTGATGCAGATTTCTGGACAGCGTCTCGTACCTCTCCCTCTTGGCCTTGCTTGTGTCTGACCCACTCGTTCAATCTTGACGTCGCGTCCTGCTTCGGCACCGAAGTCCGCTCTCCAAGCCAATCCGCCGAGCTCTGGCACGGCAGAAATTCCAGAAAAGATGGTCGATTCGTAATCTTGAACTGAAGAACTCGCAAGCGCGCCAACTGATGCAGGGCTCGACTAGTCCCACAGCCATACTTTCATTTTTGACCTTTGCATTAAGTTCCCTCCAGGGGGGGGATCATGACAATCATTACCATCCCCGTGGTGTCCGACATATGCAATGGACCTATTTGTCCGGACACATGGCCGTGCCCAACCCTTCTCCGAAGACACTCGTCATTGCGTACGCGGATGAGAAGGGGAGATGGGTATAAGAGTCTCCCGTCCTGTTCCTCTTCACTCTCCTACACTGCCTGTCTTTCCCCATATTGCTGCCAACTTCCTCCAGACAACCAAGACGATGACCATATACGTGCTGAGAAAGTACGAGCCTTACAAGAAGAGCCAACTTTATCAACAACACCACTGCCATGGTGGCTTCTGGAAGGTGACGTTTGTGAGACATTACGGGGGATCCTTCATCAGGGAGGATCGCAAGAGAGCTGGGTTGAGAGCTCCAATATGAGAAGAAGGGGCATGGAGCAACTGCAATCGACCGACCTGGAACACCCATCCAAACGGACCGTAAACGATGGACGATACAGGAGACGTGTCATCACGCCTACAGAGTGGACAGGATGTCGCCACTGTGAAATCGAGCAGGATAGAAGAGATGATTGTTCACTGATCATGTGTCGACACAGCGATGACAACTGGCTTGTGTTTTTGGTTCTCCGCTACATTTACTAGACAAGGCAAGGAAGCTTTTTGATCTGAATACCTGATGACGATACGGTAAGATGCACCTTCAGCCATCCACTGCTGACGGTTACCAATGAGAGGATACTCATGGTAGGGAGCATGAGACATCTTGAATACTCATGTGTCATGCTCATCTCAAGAGAGTGCATTGTTGACGGAGGTGCCAGTAAGAGCAGCATATTGCGCTTCCTCATACGATTTAGAAACCAGACTCGACACTTTCTGCCATACCAGCCGATTCCTCCAAATCCTGATCGACGACAAGGATGTGTTAATAATGGAAATCCTATCTTACGACGTAGGCGATGTATGACACGCCATTGGTCTACTGCATATCTCACGTTTGACATCTGAAACGAGCTCTCTTCAACGGTTACGACCACCAAAAGGGGCAACTCAGCCTTACTGTTTGTCAGCACCTTCTGACATGCAGCCTAACAATGCCACAATCCTTCCATATGCCGGCATCTGGCCATCTTGGAAGGATTCGCCTCATCAAGCGGCTCGGATTGCTCGGCCACCCCCGAACGAAGAAGTACGGCAGCCACGACAAGAAAAGAGCAAAAATAGAAAGAGAGAGTGGTGGTCAGCCGGGACAGTCGGCATCGACAACATGCCGGGCCAGAATGCTCTAATTAGAATCTCAAGAGCAAGATTGCCATCAAAGTAAGCCGGGACATCGTCGGCGGCCGGCTTACTGGCCTGGCGAGGCAGCAACGCCTAGTCTAGGCAGACACGTTTTCCTGTTGGTCGATCCAATCTATTCTAAGACTTGCGGCCGGTCGGCTGTGTCCTTTGTGTCTACTTCCTTCAGCCGTTCGATGAGCTTTTTTCGGAGGAAGTCGCTCAGCCCAAGTCTGCACAGCCGTTAGTTTTCGGCCGATGCTCTTTCACAGGCGGTCGGGCGCGATGCATACATTCCCTCGTTCGTGACAGTCCGATACGTGCCGGAAGGCTGAAAGCTGTCGAGCAGACTCCCAGTGCGGTCGACCTCAACGCTTCCGAGTATGTCCTCGGGCCTGTCAGAGTTGTCAGCCGCATGTCAGAGGCACTCGTTGTTCGGCGGCGCGCGCTCGTACCATGCTATTCTCCCATAGTCGGGGGGGTTCCTCAACTAGACCATTCATCAGCGCCGTTTTCGTCTCATGGAGCTAACATTAGCGGCTGTATTCGCTCACATCGCTCAGATGGACCCAGCCGCCGAATCCTCCACCTCCGGCTCCTCCTTGGTGGCTACAGACGTCAGCCGGGCTTGATCCCAACCCTAGGACTTTTGTACGCAGGAATGCACGTACGATCCGCCTTTTGTGGCAGCACTGACGGTGCCAGCGCCGAAGATGGAGCCGCCCGTGGCGGCAAAGGCCAGCGCCTGGGACTTTAAGCCGTCGTCGTGGGGAGCATGTTCGCGGAGAGTTTCGTTCAGGACCGACAGGAACTGGGGGTTGGCCGTGAAGGACCGGGGCGTAGGCGGCAGCTCAGTGGTGGTGCCGATTGACGCTGCTGCCGAGGGTGGACTCGCGTCGAGATAGCTGAGCAGGTATGACGGTGGTAGTGTTGCCAGGCGGAAAGCTTTCTAGGATACACACAGCATTGGTCAACAGGCCTGTAGAATGGCGTAGGCGGGTTTGCTCCACGTCGACTCACAATGTGGGGATTCGTCGACAGCACACTGATCGGCCGTACCGACGCTGCGCTGCCGACAGCCCGCACTAGCCGTGGCCTGGGGACGAGGCGGAAGACGGACGTGGGAGCCATTTCTGTAGCCGGGGCTTCGAAGCTGTTCTGGACGTCGTCACAAATGTTTGCGTCCACAGTGGATCCGATTAGTGAGGGGCGCCGATGGGAGGGCGGTGTGGCAGGCGCCAACAGGTGGCAAAGCACTAAACGCGCTGTGACACGGGTTCTGCCAGGCAAATCGCGTTTCCTGACGCGTCGGCCTTTCGAGCCATCACGACAAAGCCGACACGGACCAAGGGACAAGGACGGCCGACCTGACCGAGACTCATCGCAGCCGCGCATTCCGCTCGATTGATCGTGCCCGAAGCGACCAGACGATTCTCTTCACCACGGCCCCGGTCGATTCTCTTCACATCGCCCGCCATGACGACCGACGCGGCGTCTGCAAAGCTCAGCCCGCGAAAGCAGCGGCAGAGCAAGCCGCTGTCGGACACGTTCTTTGGGGCCCGGGGCGTTGCCAGCACGCCATCTGCGGCGGCACCGCCGTCGTCGCAGCTGCTGTCGTCGTCGCCGGCCTTTGCCACGCCGCTGCACCCGATCCGGCCGTTCAACCCACAGGAAATAACGACGACGACGGGACCGGCGGCCAAGCCGACGATCCTGCCGATCCTGCTGCCGCCGGCAACGCTGCGGCCGCTGGCATTCCGCACGTTTACCAAGAAGCACAGCCTAACGCTGACGTCGTCGGCACTGCAGGAGCTGGCGGCCTTTATCGGGCGGCACTGCGGGTCCGGATGGCGCGAGGAGGGCCTGGCCGAGCGGGTGCTGGAGGAGACGGCCAAGAGCTGGAAGAACCGCAACTGCGGCTTCATCGTGGACGGGGCCAGCGCCGAGCTCAAGGACATTCTCAAGTCGCTGGAGGGCAACATGAGCGGCGGCCGGGTGGTGCATGGATCTGCTGCGGGCAGCAGCAGCAAGAGCAACAACAACGGCAGCAGAGGCAGCAACAACAACAGCAGCAGCGGCAGTGGTGGCGTGGCGCTCATCACGCGGCAGGACAGTCTGCGGCTGGACGCATCGCACGAGTCGGAGATCACCAGCACGCGGCTGGGACTGCGGCCGGCCATGCACGCAGGCCGGCCGGCGCTGCTGGCCCGCGAAGACAGCCAGGCGAGCACGGGCCTGGACGGCAACATGGACGTGGACGACGATGGGGTGGACGACGACGGCCTGGCCGACCCGCGGCGATGGCTGCAGGTGATTGGGGCCTTTGACCAGCCGCGGATGCTGTACAACACGACGAAGAAGCATTTTGAGAGGTGAGGGAGATTGCAGAGAGAGAGAGAGAGAGAACACACCCACACACAGAAAAGGCTAACTTTTCAGGGATACCTCGAAACCGTCGCTGCTGCCCAACATCAGCCAGAAGACGAGTGTGTTCCGCAACCGGTTCAACGTGATCCACCAGCGGCTGCTGCGCAACGACATGTTCCAGAGCTCGGCCGTGGCAGAGGCGCGGGCCGTGGCCACGCTGCAGTCGGCGTCGCTGTCGTCGTCGTCGCTGTCGCAGACGCACCGGATCACGCCGGTAGCCAACCTGCTGGGCCGCCACGGGACGCACCACATGCTGCTGGGGATGCTGGTGGTGCTGCCGACGGGCCGGCTGTCGATCTGCGACCTGTCGGCGTCGATCACGCTGGACCTCAGCAGCGCCGTGGCTATCCCGGAGGACTCGGCGTGGTTTGCGCCCGGGATGATCGTGCTGGTGGACGGGGTGTACGAGGAGGAGGAGGAGTCGGCCGGCCGGGGGCTGAACGGGGCGACGGGCGTGGGCGGCACCATTGGCGGGCGGTTCCAGGCCTTTTTCATGGGCCAGCCGCCGAGCGAGAAGCGGCGGGTGTCGCTGGGGATCAGCGGGCCGGACGGCGGCCAGGACCACACGATCGGGGGGGGCTTTGGATGGATCGACTTTCTGGGCGTCGGCAGCCAGCGAGCGGTCGGAGCGCGGATGCGCAAGCTGGAGCAGCGGCTGCTGCAGCGACGACAGCAGGAGGTGAGGCGGGAGGTGGAGAGGAGGGAGGAGGAGAGGAGGGAGCTGAAGAGGAGGGAGCTGGAGGCTCAACAGATGGAGATGGAGACGAGTCGAGAAACGCAGACACAGACGCAAACACAGACGCAGACACAACAAACACAGCCTCAGACACAACCGCAGACACAACCAGCCAGCCAGCCGCCAGGACGACACCGCGTCGTGGTCCTCGGCGAGGTCAACCTGGACCAGCCACGGGCGCTGCAGGCGCTCAAGAAGGTCCTCGGGCTGTACGCGTCCGAGCCGGAAGGATCGACGCCAATCGCATTTGTGCTGGCCGGCAGCTTCA
The DNA here is from genome assembly GCA_001455505.1 of Leptographium lundbergii. Classification (NCBI taxonomy): domain Eukaryota; kingdom Fungi; phylum Ascomycota; class Sordariomycetes; order Ophiostomatales; family Ophiostomataceae; genus Leptographium; species Leptographium lundbergii. The sequence goes on from LDEF01000003.1 coordinate 483,712, forward strand.
CGGCCCACGCCGTCATGGCACGCGGCGGCAGCGGCGGCAGCATCGAGTACAAGGAGTACTTTGACGCGCTGGCCTCGACGCTGGCCGACGTCCCGGGCCTGCTGCAGTCGGCCACGTTTGTCTTTGTCCCGGGCGACAACGACGGCTGGGTCTCGTCGTTTGGCGGCGGCGCTGCCGTGCCGCTGCCGCGCAAGCCGGTGCCCGACCTGTTCACGTCGCGCGTGCGGCGCGCCTTTGCGACGGCCAACGCCGAGGCCGGCCTGGTCGACGGCCGCGGCGGCGAGGCCGTCTGGACCACCAATCCGAGCCGGCTGTCGCTCTTTGGGCCCAGCCACGAGATTGTGGTCTTCCGCGACGACATCTCGAGCCGGCTGCGACGGACGGCGGTGCGACTGGCAAGCAAGGCGAACGAGATGGATGTGGATAGTGGTGATGGTGGTGGTGGTGTTGGTGGTGGTGATGATCAAGATCATGGTGATGGTGGTGGTGGTGGTGGTGGTGATGGTGGTGATGATCATGGTGATGGTATCGAAAAAACCATCCCCCACGACCTCCACACCGCCCGCAAACTCGTCAAGACGGTGCTCGACCAGGGCTACCTAGCCCCCTTCCGACAGCCGATCCGGCCGGTGCACTGGGACTTTGCCGGCGCCCTGCACCTCTATCCCCTGCCAACGGCCATGGTGCTGATCGACACTACGGCACCACCCTTTTGCGTCACGTACGAGGGCTGCCACGTCATGAACCCCGGCAGCCTGCTGGTGGCCGGCCGTCGCGGCACTGCCCGCTGGGTCGAGTACGAGATTGGCCGCGTGGGCACCCTGCGGGAGTGTTCTTTCTGAGAGTGTTTCTTTGTACGGCACATGACCTGATGACTAGAAAATTGGCCTCTGAAAGAGCATGAGCGAAAGCGTGGTAGCCAGAGACCGTGAAGAGCCTGAAAGAGCCTGAAAGAGCCCGACCCCCGGAAAACCGGAACCACACCACAATCTACGGACCGCGGCAACTCAGGAGAAGATACTCCATACTCCGTATAAGCACGGGGCAACAACGTAAAAGTTTATCCACGTGTGGCTGACGGTGGCTTGGGTGGCTTGGCTCGCGTCAGCTTATTCGGGGCCGTAATTGTCAATTAGGCTTTCTTGCTGGCAGACTGGGTCTCCCCCTGGCCCAACTGCTGCCCCGCAGTTTTAATACAAAAGCAGAGTCGGAAAAGGGCGACGATCCGTCAAGGCAAAACAAAAGCGATTGGTTCGCGGTCGGGCTGTCTTGCAACAGGCCATTCGTCACAACGCGCAGCCGCAACCGTGTCCGGCCAGGTCAGCATCGCGGGCTTGATCCTTTTTGGTCGTCGTCGCCTCTCAGCCGTCTGGTTGGTCTTCTCTGCACCGCTGTCCTCTGGTTTCGTCTAGTTCCGTCTGGTTCCGTCTGGTTCCGTCTGCTCGAATCCGAGACCCCGAATCCCCGTCCACACAGCACACAACGCGTCGCAGCAGCAGCAGCATGGCTGCCAAGTAGCCGGCTTGCCTGTCGCCGTCCCTTTCCGTTCCCCGCGTCCTGATCCCGACCATTCCCGCTCTCTCCGATTTGCGCTGCGCGCCGAGTCCACCACATCATGGCCGGAATCGAGCAGCTCGAGATACACAGCAAGGTAGAGCCACATAAGCAGAGCCGGGCGTGCTGCGACGATCTAACGCGTACAGTCCTACATTGTGCGATGGGCCAAGGTCGACCAAGGCCACACCATCTCGTGGAGCGTCCAACCACACAAGAAGTCCATGTATGTTTTTGGTCTGCCTCCTGGGTCTTGTTCCCCTGTGACTTGTCCTCCTAACCGGGCCAGAAACTTTGGCATCGTCAAGCACCCCGGCACCGGCGGCACCAACCTGACGACCTTCCAGTCCGACCTCGATGACGGCAGCAGCCTCCTGGCCGACGGCACGTCCGAGGCCAAGGCCGGCCTCTTCTCCAAAAACGGCTCGGCTCCAGAGCAGCTGCGCAAAAAGGGCTTCAAGCTGATCCAATGGCACGGCAAGTGCGACGCCGACAAGGTCTCGGTCGGCACGTACGACGTGCAGCCGGGCGAAGGCGGCATGTTCGGCCTCGTCTTTGACAACACCTTTTCCAAGCAGACGTCCAAGAACGCGACCTTTGTCCTGCTGACCTACCCGACCGACACGCCGCCACAGCTGAGCCAGCGCCTGCCCAACCTGCAGGCCCCGGCCCACGCCACCGGCAGCGGCACCAGCCTGGCCCGCACCCTCAACCCCCAGCTGGCCGCGGCCGCGTCCGAGTCGGTCGACAGCCTGGGCAGCCACAATGCGCCGGCCAGCAGCAGCATCGCCGGAGCCGCCAGCACGACCACCAGTGCTGCCCAGCCGGTCGTCATGACGGCCGCGGCCCACAGCCTGGCCTCGCCGGCCAACTACCACGTCGGCACGCTGATGAAGCGGCGCCGGAAGAAGGGCCAGGGCTATGCGCGGCGCTTCTTCTCGCTCGACTACGCCACCTGCACGCTCTCGTACTACTACAACCGCAACTCGTCGGCCCTGCGCGGCGCCATCCCGCTGAGCCTGGCCGCCATTGCGGCCGACGAGCGCCGCCGCGAGATCACCATCGACTCAGGCGCCGAGGTGTGGCACCTCAAGGCGTCCAACGTCAAGGAGTTTACCGACTGGGGACACGCTCTGGAGCGGGCCAGCCGCATTGCCCGCGGCCTGGACCACGGCCGCGCAGCCGACGCGCACAAGCAGCCGACCGGCACGCGATCGGGCGACACGGCACCGCGGCAGCTGCTGCAGGAAGACGACCGCGAGTGGCAGCAGGTGGAGGCGCTGGTCAGCCGCATCGTGGGCACGCGCGATGCCCTCCGGCGCCTGGTCAAGAGCACGGCCGCCCAGCAGCACCTGAACCAGATGCACGCAGTGCCGATGGCGGTCCAGCACACGGCCGCGCCCGAAGACGCCGACGAGAACGTGCCGTCGCCGCCGGGGCCGCAGCAGGTCGACCGCAAGTCGTTTTGGCGGCGCAAGTCGTCGGCAGCCACGACGCCGATGAACCCGCAGAGCTTCCAGCCGCCGGTGCCGGCGCTGCCCGCGGCACTGGTCGTTCCGGCATCGTCGGGCGCGTCGATTGTCACCACGGCCAGCGGCAAGATGGCCGGCGGCCACGGAGGCCATGGAGGCCGTTCGGGCAGCTCGGGGACCAACGCCGAGGAGGACTCGATGCACGGGCACTGCCAGGCGCTCCTGGACGACCTCGACGCGGTGGTGTCAGAGTTTACGAAGCTGCTGGCCACCAGCAAGCAGCGCCGGACAGCCGCAGTGGCAGCAACAAACAACACGGCCTCGACGGCTGCCGGCGGCGGCGGCGTCGGGGTCCCGCGCCGGAGCATGGACTCGACCACGTCGGACGAGTTCTTTGACGCGGCCGAGGGCGAGACCTCGCGGCCACAGGTGCTCCGGATCGACGCCCACAGCGAGGCGGAAGACACGCCGGGCACAGACGGCGAGGAGGCGTCCCTGCACGACGAGTCGTCGGTGTCGTCGATGGAAGGCGAGGAGGAATACGAGGGCGCAGGCGCCGGCGGCGACGACGACGACAACAACAACGCCGAGAGCCTGTTCCCGGCGAAGCCCAAGTCGCTGACACCGCTGCCGGTGACGGAGGCGGTGAAGCGACGGACGACGATCCCACGGTCGACGGTGCTGCCGCCCAGCCTGATTGCGTTTGTGCGCAAGAACGTGGGCAAGGACCTGTCGACCATCTCGATGCCGGCGTCGGCCAACGAGCCGCTGTCGATGCTGCAGCGGGTGGCCGAGCAGCTCGAGTACGCGCAGCTGCTAGACGAGGCCGCCACCAAGACCCGGGCCGACGAGCGGCTGCTCTACATGGCCGCCTTTGCGGTGTCGCAGTTTTCGGGCGGCCGGGTCAAGGAGCGGTCGATCCGCAAGCCGTGGAACCCGCTGCTGGGCGAGACGTTTGAGCTGGTGCGCACCGAGACGGACGTGCCGGGCGGGCTGCGGCTGCTGGTCGAAAAGGTGAGCCACCGGCCGGTGCGGTTGGTGATGCAGGCCGACGCGGCGGCCTGGTCGTTTGCGCAGGCGCCGGCGCCGTCGCAAAAGTTCTGGGGCAAGAGTGCCGAGATCGTGACCGAGGGCCGCGTGCGCGTGGTGCTGCGGCTGCCCGACGGCACGGAGGAGCGGTACTCGTGGACGCTGGCGACCGTGTTTCTGCGCAACGTCGTCGTGGGCGAAAAGTACGTGGAGCCGGTGGGGACGATGCACGTGATCAACGACAGCACCGGCGCCAAGGCGGCCGTCGAGTTCCGGTCCAAGGGCATGTTTGGCGGCCGCGGCGAGGACGTGCAGATCGACGCGCTCGACAGCGCCGGCACGCGCACGGGGCTGTCGCTGACCGGCACCTGGACGCAGTCGCTGCGGCTGGTCGAGGCCGGCAGTAGCGGCAGCAACAGCGGCAACGGCGGCACCGAGATCTGGAAGGTCGGGCCGCTCGTCGACGACGCCGCCCACGTCTACGGCCTCACGCGCTTTGCCGCCACGCTCAACGAGATCACGGCGCTCGAGCGCGGCCGCATGGCCCCGACCGACACCCGGCTCCGGCCGGACCAGAGGCTCGCCGAGGACGGCAGCCTCGACGAGGCCGAGGCCTGGAAGACCCGCCTCGAGGAGGCCCAGCGCACGCGCCGCCGCCAGGCCGAGGAGCGCGGCGAGGAGCACCAGGCCCGCTGGTTCGTCAAGGTGGCCACCGGCCCCGACGGCGACGAGGTCTGGCGCCTCAAGGGCGGCAAGGACGGCTACTGGGAGGAGCGGGCGCGCGGCGTCTGGACCGGCGTCGACGACCTGTTTTCGGGGTAGGCTGGGGGACGTGTGGAGTTGGGAGAGGTCCGACCTGTTGAGGGACCTTTGAGGGAGTCGGCTGTATACATCTTTCTCGCTTAGTCACCATGCGATCGTTGCTTTTCTGTTTTGGCTCGGCGTCCTGACGGGAAATACCAAGTGTCTTGCTCTTGCTGTTTCTGTCTATTGGCGGTGCGATTTAGTGCAATATATAGGAGCAGCTGTCTGTCAGCGCTAGCCCGTAGCACCGCCTAAGCCGTGAGGACCGACTGCATCGGCACTCCCCAGTACCAGCCGGCAACACCCATGGCGCCCACGCTCATGGTGCAGGCCATCAGAAAGTTAACGTCGTTGTTGTCCAGCAGGTCCCAGCCGTTCTCGACCACCCGGCTGGGCCGGTAGTTGCCAAAGCTGGGCCGCCGGTGCTTGACGTGCACGTCGTATCGTTTGGGGATCGGCACCACGGCCTCATCCTCCGAGACGGCCGCGTCCGGCACCGAGGCCACCGCGCCGTCTGCATCGCCCAGCGGCCCGTGCAGGTGCATGTTCGGCTGCTCGTCGACGAGCACGCGCAGGCCGCCGCTGCCCTCGACAATCTTGCCGGACCGCACGTCGCGCACCGATCGCTGCAGCAGGCCGCCGAGGACCGAGTCGAGCACGCTGCCGAGGAGTCCCCAGACGGCCAGCCCGAGCATGAGCAGCCGCCGCGAGGCGACGGTCCAGACCGCCGTGTCGGCCGCCATGCCGCCCAGCAGGATCGGGTTTGTCTCGGCGCCGCAGACGGGCAGAAACAGCATCGCCGTCGTCACCACAATGACCGAGCCCAGCAGCCCCGCCGCCAGCCCGCCGAGCGTGACGCCGCCGTTGGTACCGCGCGGCACCTTGCGCAGCCGCAGCGACGTGATCAGCCGCGGCGTCTCGCCCGAGAGGATGCCCAGCTCGCTCGAAAACGTGTCGGCCGCGACGCACGCGTAGTTGGCAATGATGCCGATCACCAGCAGGTCACCGCCCCGCGCGTAGCAGAGCGCGCCCAGGTCCGCCTCGGCCAGGCCGCCCAGCTGGCCGGCATCGCGAAGGGCCACGATCGCATTCTTGCGCTGGTGCAGCTGGTATGCGTGCATGAGCGACAAGACCGAGGCCACGAGCGAGTTGGCAAACACTGGCCTGTCAGTAAAAGTACAATCCAGGGACAGCCAGCCAGCCAGACAACCGGCCACCCACCCACTCACCTTGAATGTGTGTCCGTGGTCCCTCGCCGCCACCACCAGCCAAAGGCCCGTCGGCCGGAACCGTCAGCTGGGCCTTGACCTTCTCCTTGACCTGTGTCGAGGCGTCAGCAGCTGCCACAAGAGAACACAAGACACACGCCGACCACCTCCCACCCGTTGCTCACATGGGTAGCCCTAGTTCCGGCCAGGAAGAAGACGCCCAGCAGCACAAACGGAAGATTCCACGGATGCACCGCGTGAGCGACTGCTGTCAGGAGCGCTGCTGCGATGCCTGCTGGCGTGAGGCTCTTCTTGCTGTAGCTGCGATACAGCAGCGCCAGCGTGGCCGGCACTGCGATGATGGGCTGCATTTCGGCTTCGCTTTGCTGCTGTTTTTTCGCTTTGTGTGCGTTTGTTAGCTTTCCGCCTTTCCCACTCGGCTGACAATACTTTATCTCTGCACAGACGGCAAGGTGGCCATTACAACGCCTTCTGTAAAGGGAAGGAGCTGGCCTAAGCACGTTAGACGACGGAACCTATGAGATTGGTAGAGGGGCAAGAGAATCTTTCGTCAGCCATAGCGCCCCACTCGCTTCCCTCGCTACCCTCAGCTAGCCATTAATACGTGCAGTCACCCTAATTAAAGCATCACTTTACGCCCCAAGCTCAGCTCCCGTTACCTTTCTGCAAGACACCCGTATCGTCAGTACTCTATACACCAGTAAATACAGGAACCATCATCTCGCTCCTGTCGCCTTGAACTGATCGTTTCAATCGTTTCTCCTCTTGTCCAAGCTGACACCGTGCCCGTTGCTGCTACCAGACGCGTCGCAAACCTGTAATATAGCGCGTCATCGCGACGACCTCCAGCCTCTCCAAGGCCAATCGACGCACAACACGTCACCTCTCGGTCAGCCGCCCTTCCCTACGACGCTTCTGTCACCCAAACGCCGCCCGAAGGACCACTGTTCCCTCGCAACCATGGGCAAGAACGATCGGAAGCGCTCGCACGAGGAGAGCGCCGATGGCGATGCAAAGCTCTCCAAAAAGGCAGCGAGCGCCGACGTCGCTTCGGCGAAAGCTGCCCGGAAGCCTGACGCCGCATCCGGCGAGCCACACCGGGGCCAGGACGCCGAGGGCAATACCTATTGGGAGGTATGTATCAGAAACGCTGTCTAGCTTCCGTCTAGCTGACCAGCTCTTCAGCTCTCCAAGACGAGACGGGTAGGCATCTCGCAGTTCAAAAACAACACCCTAGTTAATATCCGGGAATACTACGAGAGCGTTGGCCAGATGCGCCCTGGTAAAAAGGTACGCTTTCTGTCCTATTCTCTGGTCTCGCATGCTGACACGCTGGGCCAACAAACAGGGAATCTCCTTGACCCTCGACCAGTTCAAGATGTTCGTGAAAGCCGTCCCGCACATCAAGGCCGAGCTGCAGAAAGATGGCATTGACACGGGTGATGTCGAGGACGTGCCGGACGAGGGAGATGCAGCTGCCGCAGGCCCGTCTGCGACGAAGAAGACGAAGAAGGCTTCGGAAAAAGCAAACATTGATGCCACGTCGGACGAGGATTCTAACTAAGTCTAGGAAGATCTACGGAACAGCCATGGATGAGAAAGAGGAGGAGCATATGACACAATACCCATCGTTTTGTTCGAAAGTCTACCTTGTTACCACTTCGGACTGCATATACGTCGTACTTGTCTATTATGCAGACACGGCACAACTACATGAGTGCGAGACGGCGAGACCAAGCACGCCAACTTTTTTCTATTTCCATCTCCATATACGCACCGGAAACCAGTCTTGCTCCACGTGCTGCCAGACCGATCCGTGTAGGAATGACCGCGAGTAGAGCCGAAGCGAGGCTATTCCCTCTACCAACCGCCGCTTATGCCGTGGCCTTACGTCAGTACCCAGAGCTAGGCCGGAGAAAGTGTGGAGGGTGGAAATACGACGCCAAGACCGAAGCCGCTGCGGCATCGTCGGCTCTACCGGACGGCAGCGAAGCGACGACTCACGTCTTATAAAAGCAGGATGCAGCCTTCCTTGCCACTGGCCTTGCTCGTGCAGAAAAAGCACGTTTCATCCCCTCTCCCCTCCTCTTCCCGCCTCCCACTCTCTCGCAGCCCATACGCATCGCCTCGCCAAAATGAAGGCCAACGTTGCCACTCTGTTCCCCAACGAGAAGGTGGCCACCAAGGTCATCGAATATGCCGCGGATAAGTCCGACATCCTTCCTGAGCCGCTGCTCAAGTACCATGCCTACATCCTGCGGCTGGAGCAGTCCGAGATGACCATCTCCACGTTCCAGGCCCAGGCACTCCGCTTCCTGGCCAAGACGGCCGGCACGAAACGCGGTACGCTTCCGCCGTCTGGCTCGTCGCCAAAATGACATGGGAATGGTGCTGACAACTTGGCCTGCAGTCCTGGAGATTGGCGTCTTCCGCGGCTTTTCCTCCATGGTCTGGTGAGACGCACCTCTGCAGGGGGCCTTTGCAGACGGCGCGCCCGAGAAGACGAAGCGGCGATGTGCTGACTCATCAACAGGTCCAACGCAGTCGGTCCTAGCGGAACGGTCACTGGCCTGGAAATGGACGAAAAATTCGCCGAATATGCCAGGCTAGGCTTTGCCGACGTTGGCGTGAAAAATGCAGAGATCATCATCGGCGATGCCCTGAAAACGTATGTCCCACTTGTACGCGATAGATGCTGCACCAGCCAGACTGACGCCCCGGACCGCCAGGCTCGCCGCTCTGGACCCTGACGAGCCGTATGACCTCGTCTTTATCGATGCGCAAAAGACCGGCTACCCCGCCTACCTCCAGACCATCCTGAACAAGTCGGCGCCGGGCGCACCTCGCCGTTTGCTGCGCAAGGGTGGCCTTATTGTGGCCGACAATGCGCTGCGCCGCGGCCTCGTCGCCGACTACAGCGCAGACAACCCGGCTGCCGTGAAGGCCGCGCATCTGATTGCAGCTTCGGTCGACGGCAAGAGCGACAGTGTCGAGGCACTGAAGGCACTGGACGCCTTCAACACGGCCATGCGCGAGAACAGCCGGATCGACTCGCTGTTGCTCCCGCTCTTTGACGGCATTGCGCTCGGCCGCCTGGAAGACTAGTCTCGGCCAGCCTTCCTGCGCCCTGGAGCTTGGCTTAAGCCCTGACGATGCTCTACCCCGCGTGAACTTGCCCGCTTTTCCGGATGCTTAATTCGGTGGGGCAAGAAGCTATTATGCAGGGCAGGTCTGGAGCTGCTCTTCCATGTTGCGTTTGTTTTTGCCACAGAACATGAATATACCCGGTTTATTGAAGCCTGTGCAGCTGTGCTCGTTGTGCATCATGCGCCATCCTGTTGTGTAAAGACGCCAAGATTCGGCATTTTGCACCCATTTGTCTGCTGTTTTTGTGGCTGACGAATATGTTGCTGCATTCTTGCCAGATTTGGAAAAGACGAATGCTCTGAAGAACCCGCGTTGAGCAATCCGAGAATATTAAGACGCCACACAGCATAGGCGCAACTGACCCTTGCTTCGATTCGTGAGCTACTGTATAGGGAATCCATCGGCGGCCACCCGGAAGACACCTTAAGGGAGAGAGAGGGATAAATACGTCAACAGACTGGTGAAGATGGGCAAATGGACGGTAAGCGTTCCCGAGTAGGCACCTTCCTTCTGGCGCCACTTTAGCCGAGTGGGTCGTTATCATGTCAATATAGCACAAAGTAGGGAGCACACGGAGCAAAGATATCACCAGCCCTTCATGACGCACACGCAGGGCGGTCTATTAGTCCAGCAAGGCCATGCATGGCGGCGCTTGTGTGACAGGATCCTGTCAGAGCTGACATCCATTTCCGCCGTTCGTGGCGGCCGGTGGTAAGAGATGGGCACATATTCCGTAAGCTGAAGCAAACGGGCGTGAACGGTTTTCGGTGGCAGAGAAAGTCATGGATGAAAGCCCGACCCACAGAGGTGCCTTCCGAAAACCGAATGTTCTCCTGCTGATCTGCCGCATGTTGCTCTACCAACACGTCGTACTACTCCGTATGCAAGGGGAGAACGCTTTCATGGGGTTCCATTGCACCTGCAGGATCAGCATACTCCGTACGTCGTATATCAATATCAAGCGCTGCCGGCGGAGTGCTGCAGTCACACCCGGACCGGCTTCAGACAGTGTATCCGCATCGTGGAATGTGGAGGCGGTCAACTTGTGAAACTATCTTACAAAGCAACCTGGTGCACGAATTCGGCCAAGGGGGAACGCCTTGCGTCCGGAGTCACCTACCTGTACAGGCACCTTACAAGCAGCAGGTCCCTGGAAAGGAAAGTCGTGGGGCTGTGCGTGTAAACAACAGATTTCCCTTTCGGATGTCTCCCGGTTTCATACGGTAGCAATTTTACGGTGTCGCCGTTCGGGTCTGTATCTTACATCGTATGCAGCATGCACATGGGCTGCCTTTCACATTCGCAGGCACACATCTGCAAGCGCACGCACGCGGGCACAACAGCTCAGAGCTCGAGCGCTGGCCGTACACCTGAGTACCACGGCACATAAACGCACAGGTTCGTGAAATACTACGAGTACGACAATTCGAGCGGGCCAAATCAGACTTGCCTTCTAAAAAAGGGCTCTTCGCCAGGTTTATGGCCCCATTTGTCTCGGGGTCTCCACCACCGAGGATACGGTACGGGAGCATCGCTGGACTGTTGCATGGTCTCGATGCAACACAAAAGTTGCAATTGTTTGGAGTGTGGAGAAGAAACCACAGACCCTGGATGGGGCCCTTGTACGAGTAAGATACGAGCACGATACATCCCTCTATCCCTTCGATGCTCTACTCCGTACATATTATAGATTAGTGCTCCGGAAATACGAGTGCATTGCAAAGATACCTTGCCTCCTTGCCTCCTTGCCTAGCATAAGATTAGCCCCCCATCCCATCCGGAGGGAATCTGGATCAACGTTTGGACGAATAAAAGGGGGAACACGTGAGAAGCCGTCGGAAGAAATTATCCACAAGAGGTTAAGCACAACAAAGTATTAGGCCAGTGTTTGGCCAGTACGGAGTACGGAGCATTATCTCGTCCTCGTATCTTACTACGAGCATCTTACGGAGTACTGTATGTGAGTACGGAGTACGAGAATCCCGTAATGCCTGCTCCGTATCTCCGCAATCAATAATTTACAAAAAAAAACGTCATTTTCTGGCACCCAAACCGTTTTATTTTTCAACGTCTTGCCAGAATATGACAGTCAAGCGACTCCTACTCTAGGGAAATGGGTAAATTATATGGACTAGCACATGTGAATATGAGCAATGGCAATTTGAAACTGGCATATATTTCAAACCCAATTGCAAGGTGGTCCACAATAAACTTTTGCCTTGCGTAGCGTAGCGTCTTCGCCTGTGACAGAATTAGCATACGACTGCGCGAAGCATATCTTCCAACCGAACGGGAGTGGCATCGTTCGTGTATAGCTAACAATCCTGTTAGTTCTGGGCAAAACGAACTTGCAAAGGTGGGGGCCGTTTCGGACAGCAGCCGAGGTACGGAGTATCTAAAAGCACTATGGAGTAATCAGATATTCAACGATGTACGGATTAGTCCGTAAGAACAACGGCAGGAGCAGGATAATATTATCTTACCGTACACATCGTACTTACCTCATACTATGGAGTGTGTACTGCTGAAGTGGAATTCGCCACACGGACATATTTATACAATGACATGCTAACTCGCTCAGGAAAGGGAAAAAAGATAACGACAATGCTGAAGAAGTTAAAGGCCATCGAGATATGTAAGATACCACCAGCGCCGCATTGGGCAGACCACTACGAGAATTAGCGTGCACGGTCGTACATAGAATATAACGGCAGGAAGACCACAACATCGTGACTTGCTAGAAGCAATACTAACGCAGTAGTGTGCCTATGGCCAGAGGCCACACGTCGACTCGGCCGGGTCAGCGTTCCAACGTAGGCATTAGCGTCTTTCGGGCAGTTTTTGTTCACCGTAGCCTCTGATGCCATGTCTGGAGAGGCTTGGCCATGCAGTTGGAGCTTAGAGCAGCACGTCGTGTTCCCTTCTGGAAACCTGTTCTCTCTGGAATGTACGTCGTAGCACCCGAAAAGCCATGGATGGACATGCCTCGATATTGACTCTCCTCGGCTCTGTCGAGCCGGGTCTGAGGGTCGTCAGAGCCGACTTTTATTGCATCGCATCGCGCTTCCCCTCTCGCATCCACCTCTCTGCACAGACATAATCCCCACTGCGAAAATTACCATGCATACAGTATGACGAGTCTCTTGCCGTGCCGAGTGCTCGGCCAGCAGAGAATGACAGGTCGTGTCCATATTCGGCACTGCCGCCACCAGGGCCACTGAAGAGAATCTGGGTCATGGCTCTCGCACGTGTGTTTCGTGCGTTTCGTCTAATTCTGAGCCGGCAGCACTACTGGTCTAGGCGACAACCGGCAGAAAATACAATCCCTCGGCCTATTGCATATCTAATGTACATTGGTACATACGGCATTGTTTCTGGGAGCGCATGCGTGTCCAGACGAAGCCTCAGCTCGTGCAAGACAAAGGATGCATAGTATTATCAGCTGCCCCCAAATTTGCCCATGCATTGCCGTCTTCCCGTTTGGGTGCTTCCCCTGCCTTAGCGGCATTGATTTCTCTCCTTCGCTATTTATGGGGCCGATAGGCTCTATGATAGGTCGTGTGTCCACTGTACTCGTAGTCCTCCGACAGCTTTTTCCCTCAGGACCTTCTCCTTGCACTAGCGTCCCCGTACTTTCATGCCTAGCATTTGGGACGGAAAGCCAGGGACCAGCGCTAGCCTATTGCACAAGTTCCCTCCGTAACCCATGGGCAGGTTTGACAGGCCCCCTCGCTCTTGCCCTCCACGTTGGTTGGACCAATTGCCCCATTTGCATCCCACCCCCCCCCTTTTTTCGATCACCACCAAAACATCGCTGGGAAGCCCTTTTTGCCCAACCTCTTCCCCCAGCGTCGATCGCCGTTGTGGGAAACCTGTATCTATCTTAGGCCACTTACGAGTACTCCATACGAGCGCATGCGAAGCAGGGAGAACTCCCTTTCTTCCACTGCCTACAAGCATCTATATCACTCGTACTCCGTAAGTTACAGACTCGGAATTACACTGCTACCAGCAAACTAGAATTATTGCTCTACTTCTCCTTTACCTCCTGTCTCTCTCTTTCGCCACCCCTCGACACACTTTCCTTTCCCTACCAGGCTCGACTTTCCTAGCTTTCGTTTCACCTTCACGACTCAGCTCGTGTCCGTCCCCCCTCCCCTTTCTATCCCGTCCCGCGGTCCTTTTTTCGTTCTCGGTGTGATCGGTTTATTGTTCAAGCCACTTGCCGATCGAAGTCAAGATCGTCACGTCAGCTTCCTATTCAGCTGCATCTACGGAGTACGAGTATCACTTTCCTCTATTCCGGCCGCCTCACCACGTACCGGGAGCCCTGTTTTAAACACCAGAGCAAACGCTCTGCAGCGACAAGCCACAACACGTCGACTTGTCTTTTTCTTTCTATGCAAATATATATGTAAAGTGAGTCAATGTCTTATGAGAGATCATACCCACTGCCTACCCAGTCTGCTGCTTGTCGGCCAGCTCACCCGCGACCTTCTTGCGCTTTATTTCCTGCACCCCCTCTCGTCTTTCCCAATTCTCTTCCGGCAGCCCGATCAGCCATTTCATAGGCCAATCTTTGGGTTTGCCGTGACCCCGGCCACCTGCAAGCTTTCGACAAGCCAGAGCAGTGCATAGTATAGCCAGGAGGCTCGACAAGCCAATGCATAGATGGCAACATTGGCTGCAGAGATAACAGCAAAGCGCGGAAAACATTTCCGAGACACAACGTCTACCGGGCCTTTTCTTCGTATTGCCCCAAACCCACGCACCGAAACCGGGTTGAGACAAAAGACGGTGGCAACTTGTCGGATGGCAGATGCCTGCGTGCATGCACGTTCAGGCACACGACACAACTCCCACATCGACTGCAGTTCATGCCTGACCGCCCTGCTCTGTCGCGTTGCAGCTTAGTCCCTTTGAGCGCATTTCCCCTAGCCGTTCTCTCATACTTGTCTCTTTCATTACCTCGTTCTTCCGTTTTCCGTTTACGTCCGCGGCCTTCCGCCGAGCTTCAGCCTTTGTCCTTGCACGAAGACGTCCTGTCGAGCCGTCCGGCCCTGGTGGATCCTACTTTTTTCCCCATCATTCTCCCGGCCTCACTGTTTCACCTATTTCTGCCTTTATTTAAAGGAAGAACCGCTAATTGCATGCAGCCTCTCCCGTTCTGCACCCTCACCATTCTCCACCAAGCCGGTGGGAAAAGAAGGAAAGAGGAGAAGAGAAGTAAACGAAGACACGACACAGCTTTCTTGTGACTCCAATACCCTGTACGTGCTCCCAATTTCCCACTGCCGTCTTTACAGGAAGCGCCATTATTTGTCTGCACTTGTGCCACCCTACTCTCGCATTTGTTGCCTTTCTATCCAATCCATCATCTCCGAGCCGCAAGCCACGTCTGGCCTTTTGCAGATCACAGCGCGCCGTTCTACCCCTACCATCGTCTTGCTCGGTAGACCTGGCTGACCGACTTGCAGTGCGGAGCCAATTACTGGCTTTCTTTCCAGCAGGGAACTGGGAAAGGCAGAGCAGGCGATCCATCAGCAGAAGCTGAAGAAGGCAACACCAATTGGCCGACGCGACGACAACAGACAAGCAGCCACACGGCTGACAGGGCGAACACCGCTCCAGCTATTCCCCGACTCGCGTTCTCTTCATCTTCCCTGTGGGACGAACATTTAAAGCGAAATGACCCTTCCTTCCAATGAGGTGGGCGCGCCCCGACCTACCTCCAGTCTCGCCTCTCCCCACCACAGAATCCGATCACGAAACCATAGCATTTCGAGTGACCGGCCATCCACCGCCGGTTACGGCTTGATGTCGCCACCGATATCTGTCTCTCCGGAGGCAGCTTTCATTGCTGCTTCGGCTGCCTCCCAGATCGTCACAAACGACCACGACAGCCATGCCAACACCTGGTATGATGAACATGGCATCGAGCCCTCGGGGGAGACGGCCGTTGTCTCAAATGCAGCACTGCAACTCGTCAACAACTTCCTTGACCAACTTCTCTTCAGCTTTCTCTCTCTTTCCCACTCGACGTCTCTCGCGGCTTTGCGCCCAGCCGTCACCGAGGTCCTCAAACCGAAGCTTGCAAAAGACGCCATCAACCAGGCTGACGAGGAACTGCGCGAGTACCTCGGGGGTGGAGACGACGACGACATGCTCCAGTCACAGCGACCCACATCGCCGAAGGATTGGGATGTAGAGCTTGTCTGGAAACGCACGCGTCTTCGCTGCATGGTCTATTCGTCGTTGGGCGACATGGAGGAGGAGGATGAGGACTTTTACATGGAGCAGGAGCATCTCCAAACGGTCCACGATCCCACTAGCGAGACCGTGTCTCCAGCCGTGTCAATCTTCTTGACGTCGATTCTCGAGTTTATGGCTGAACAGGCCTTGATTTCGGCCAGTCAAGCTGCTTTCCAGCGCATGCGCTTTATATACGAGAAGGACCGCAGGGACCCTACCTCACGGAGATTAGCGCCAATCGCCAGTCGGATTACAGTTGAGGAAGTTGACATGGAGCGTGTCGCATTCGATCGTACCATTGGTCGCCTGTGGCGGTCGTGGAAGAAGAGAATAAGGTCTCCGACAATCGATGCTCACCACTCCTTGCCGGGACCTTTCTCGGACGATACCGGCCGCCCGAATATACATCTAAAGCAGTACGGTCAAAGTGCTGTGGAGGGTGCCAATGCTAAGCTGGCTTCTGAACTGAATGGGGCCGAAAACAACAGGTCAAAGAATGAGCCACGACAGTTGACTCAGGAAGACGCCGCCGACAACGCAGTGCAGCTACAAGAACAAGCAGAACACCCGCCACAACGCACCATGACACCACAATCAGAAAGGGCCATAGCTTGTTTGACGAACGAAAAATGGCTGAGCACAGCCATTTCGGTACCCCTGCCGAGCAACGAGAGGGATATTGCCGAGATCCTCATACCTGGTTTAACCCACTATGACGAAGAGGGTCCCGTGGATCGTGACGATGGAGTCGATGTTCGCGCTAATGAGTGGAGAGGACTGAACGATAAGGGAAGACGACCACAGAGCCTCATGATCCCACCAAGTGCTCTTACGGCCGGGCTGCCCACTCCTACTACATCCGAACCGCGCACACCCGAATTGCCTTCTCGGAAGCGAGCAAACTCACTGCCAACGCCTACAACGTCACCCTTCTCATCCCCGCGAACGAAGCGGGTCAAGGCTACCGAATGCGATTCTCTGGCTGCTACGGAGGAAGCTACTCACGTCCCAGAAGAGGCAAACCCAGAGGATGAGAAAGACGGCATAGAGCCTGACAACAAACAGAAGCGTAGCAGGCTGGTGCCTCCGCTGGTCACTTCCATAATCGGGGCAGCTATAACCACAACCTCTGCAAGAGCGGTTCCCATGGCCGGTATGATGACCGAGGATCAGTCAGATAACGGCGACGAAATCGACGACGAGTTTGATGAGTTCACAGAGGAGCCTGAGATTCTCATATCTTCCCGCATTTCTATTTCCGGCCGCAGCAATTCTCCGACTACGTCCGACCTAGGACGGCCACTGTCCATCTGTCCGGTACTCTCCCCTGGCTCGCCGAAGCCGCATTCGCCTCGGGTCATCGATGTTACTGGTCCCCGCAGCCCCATATCGAGATCGAGGAGAAGCTCGATTGACGCACAGGATGGGGTGCTGTCTCTGTCTCGCGTCAGTGATCTTTCCCGCGCCAGCAGCATCTCAACACAGCCTATTGCTGAAGAGGACCACAGCCCCTCCGAGGTAACAGTTGCGCCAAAATTGACCTATATCGGCGTGAAAACGCCGAAAGCCTACAAGACCGAGTCGATATCTGAAGCTGAAGAAGACGGCGCAGAGGCGGTAAAGAGCACGCGCGAACAGGAGGCTGTTTCGGCTCCTGCTGCGCTGCCGAAGCCAATAGAGACAGTACAATCCCAGTCGCGTATGACCGAACCGGTCAAGGACTCTGCTGTCTTAGCTGGTGCTTACTCGTCCCCAATTCCGTCACCTCTACACCCGTCGCTGCCTCCACTTAGTTCTGATTCTGGTACTAAAGTTACTATCCTGAGCCCCACTGCAGTGTCTGGGAGTTTCTTCATCGACGACACACAACAAGACGACGCGGCAGAGCAGCCACAAGAGAAACTGAAAGTAGCCTCGACTTCTTTCCCTGGACGCAACACGAAACGGGACGCGTTCTACGCTTCCCTCGTGACGACAGCTGCAGTGACTGTAGTGGCTGCACCTACTGTCAGTCCTGGCAGTGTTGTCCAACGCTCTAGGTCCCTACGAGAAACGCGTTCTCCTTTCGGCGCTTCGGAGCGCGCCTTGTCCGTCATCAGCCAAGAACCGGACGTGCAGACCGAAGCTAACATCGAAACACACGCTCAACCCGAGGCAGCCGCGAAGACGCAATCTCAAACGCACGCTCAGCCATCAGCACAGGCCTCATCGGGCGGTACCCAGCCGAGTCATAGAGCGGGGTCTTCGATGTCGTCGATAGGAAGTAAACTGAAGCCGGTGCGAACGTCTGAAGAAAACACTGCCATACGGTCAGAGGATGTTGCTCGCAACTTCGAACAGCTCATCCAAAGCGACCAGACGATCCAGTACACGCTTACACCCGAGAACATGCGTAATATAGATGTGAGCTCTTGTCAAATTTCTGGAATCTGACTTGGCTGCCATAGATGTACTAACCATGCATAACGTCACAGGCTACGAGGTCTTCGTATGAAGGAAGCATCCTGGCAAGAAGCAGGAGAAGCGAGGATACTCGGCTAGCTGGCGAACGATCGCGGTCATCATCGTTAGCCACCAACAAGCAGTCAGACATCAGACGATCGCCGTCTATTGCTTCGCGGACAACTGCAAACGAAAGCTTTTCAGCAGAGACGGCCCAGAACCAACAGCCGAATGGCCCAGTTCCACGCATACCACATCACTTTTCGGCGTCGATGTCGTCTGCATCGTTGAAAGCGCGAGCCAATGTGCCACAGGCCCGAGACGCTAGAATTCCTCGAGAGTCACTTGCAGATTTTGCCGAGTTCATCCGGGCTACGGGTCCGTCGGTTGATGAAGGGCGCAGTGCAACACTGCGTAAGAAGAGTGGCGGAGGGCCAGTGGCCAGTGCTCCACGCAATGTCAGCAGCCCAGCAACAATGATCAAGAGTAGTCTCAGCAGAAAACTGTCAGCAGCTGGTAGCAGCCGCTCACGTTTCCAGGCGCGCGGGGCAACGGTAGACTACAAGGACGACAACTCGGATCTGATCGACTTTATTCGCCGCGGACCTCCAGAGACGGCCGAAAACCCTCGGATCCCCCGGACAGTGGCTCCATTTCTGACTCCGATGGACTCGGACCAGATGGCAGGCGCGGCCGGTGGACGGGCGGTCGATGCCACAATCCCCAATCTCCGCTACAGCGCATCCACGAATGTGACGGAAAGCTCGGTAAACTCGTCTACCGGCCTGCTCAGGAACAAGGCCTCGCCACCTGGCGGTGCGGTCCGCAATAACAACACCTTTGACGCACCGGAGGCAATGCCGAAGCGGAAGACGCGCCGCGTCAAGGACCCCTATGCGATTGATATGAGCGACGAGGACGAAGAGGAACTGTATGCCAATGTTGGGCGCGGACCCAAGCCAGCGGCCAAGGAAGAGAGTTTGCTGGACTTCTTGAACAGCGTTCCGCCGCCACCAGAGCCACAACGACGACCGTTCGACATGCCACAGACACGATCGCAGAAACAAGCACCGCGAAAGAAGGCGAGCACGTCGAGCCTGATGTCACGTTTTGTTTGGGGCGGCAGCCACGGTCACTCCGGAAGCACAGGCGGGCGCGGGCTGTTCTCTAGCAGCGGTGGTGAGGGGAGCTCGTTTATGGGCAGCAGGTCAGAGGCACGATCGTTGAGCAGTCGTGCCGGGTCGGCCATCATGGGCCGTGGACACGTTCCGATCCAGGCGCACATTCCGGAGAACCTGGACCAGTACGGCACAACGACGGTGGTGTCCAGCCCTACCAAGGGGGTGAGCACCGGTATCAACGGCAACAACGGTACTACTGGAAGCTCTACTCGGGTCCTAAGAAAGAAGTACGAGCCGCGGGAGGCTCAGAATGTGCCGTCGGCTACGCAAGACCTGGCCGAGTTCTTCCGCAATTCCGGACCAGCGCAGCCGCAACGGGGATAGAGGAGCGGTGATTCTTTAGGGAATGTTGTTTTGTCCTGTTTTGAATTGTTTGTAGGCTACGATTCTGTTTTCGTTTCCGGCATGGTTTCCCGGCTCGATTTGCTTTTGCGGCCATGTAGCGCAAATGTGCATAAGACGGAAAGATGATTTGCATGTCTAGGCAAACTGCCGACGAAAGTTGTTATTTTCATTTGTGTGCTGTGGACGCGGGTGTTCATTGCTATTGTCTCGCGGGCACTGTTTCGAGCATCTTACGCCGTGGAGAGACACGGACAGTTTCCATTCTTGTTGTCTTATCTCATCTTATACCTTTTTTGATTTTTTTTCTATGTACAGATTCCCTTTACCGGGAGATTTTTTGGAATGAAAGCCAGAGGGCGATTCGAGTGTGATCGGCTGAGCCTTTGAAACGCATTGGTGACGGGAAAGCTGTCGGGCTGCAGATGTTACGTACTTAGTTTATTGTTCGGCTGACGTCATATGACATGCCGGCATGGAGAGGGAGCCAACGAGAAGGGGTCACGAAACGCAGACCCTGGGAGAGGACGGCCATTTAGGGCATGTCTGGTGCAACACGCAGGCTTGGATCGGGAAAACGGCGTCGTGATCGAGCAGTTTGGAGGCCTGGCCCGAGCAGGCTGGCCCCTGCCGGGAGGGAGCCCGGACAGACAGGCAAAAAACATGTTGCTCAGTTGATCACTTTTGCGATCGTCACACTGCAGTTGTGCCGTTTCTTCTGTTCTTGTTGCACTGCAGCGGTGACGAGGGGCGATTGATTCTGGGAATAAATAAGCTGCCATGTCTCTTGTGGCGTTCTCCTGACTCGGTACCGTTGTGTTTCTCGTCAGCACACATAACATTCACCACCACATACTTCAACATGTTGTTGGCAGACATCCTGAGCATGGTCCTCCGCCTAGCCGAGGTGAGTGCTTCTCTCAACGGCCGCTGAACGTGCAGACGACTAAGGTGGCCTCTAGCTGGCGTTTGCGGCCATTGTGGCCGGACTCACGGGCAGCTACCTGCACGCGATGCGCGGGGCGTCGTCGTGGCACATGCGACGGTTCATCTACGCGGAGGTGGTGGCCGGGATCTCGATCTTGCTGTCGATTGTGTGGCTCTTCCCGTTTGCGGGCAGCTTCATCCACTGGCCGGTCGACGCGGTGCTGGCGGCGGCCTGGTTTGCCGTGTTTGGGCTGCTGGTCAGCTGGCTGCACGGGTCCTGCGGCTCCGTGTTTGACTGGCACGGCATCGCGCTCCGAGGCAGCGCAGCTTGTCCCAAGTGGAAGGCTGACGTTGCCTTCAGCTTCCTGTCGGCCATCTGCTGGCTGGTGTCGGCGCTGCTGGGCATCTACTGGGTCCACCGCCGCCGCGCGGCGCCCGCAGAGGCGCAGCACCGCCGCCGTGGCCGTTGGTACCGCACACGGGTCTGAGGCAAGGGATACAAGGGGTACAGGGCTGTCCATGTGATGCCTTGTTATGATGCAATGGTGTGCTTTGTGCTTACTAAGCAAAGAAGTGTATCTATGTACGCGAGCAGGCGGAAGCTTGCGTGACGTTCCTTCCTTGTTGGTCAGTTGACAGACGGTGTTTTACAAGACAAATGAAGTTACGGAAAATGCATCTGTCCGAAACCTTGCATGTCGTGACCTTGCCGGAGCGAGTAGAAAAAGCACAACGACTAGGGTGCCAGCCGGGATGATCGTCATGATCGTCCTTTGTCGCAGCAAATCGGCGTCCAGGCCGCACGAGGCGGCATTCCGTCATTCTCAATGGGGAGAGCTGGAGCTATGTTCGCAATGCGGTCATGTCATGGATGGAGAGGGGAAGTTGTGGCTATTTGCCACCGGCGGCATCCTGGCCACTTGTCGTTTCAGCTTGGTTAAGACGGGGTAAGGTGGAGATGATCGGCGCCAACAGCTCCTCATTTCGACCCTGTTCTCGAGCTTGATCACGCCTTTGACGATTGTCTGGTTCTAGACAAACGACAGTTGCCAAGTATTTGCCATCATGACGACACCCTACCATTGCGCGGGAACATGGGTGACTGGGACGATGACGACGACAGGATGAAAGAGGCAGCCGGTCGAGCCTGGTTGGGCAAAGTACCGCCAGGCCTCGCGCGGCTCGAGAGTCTCGGTGGCACAGTAGGACGATGTCGAGGTGAACTCGCGGCATGACGACATGATCTTGTCAGAAGCACCAGGTATATAAAGGGAGAGAGGATGTCCGTCTTGGCTGAGATTGATAGACATCAGTATCAACATCTGAACTGTCACATTCACTCATTAGTACAACTACCATTATCTATCCCGAGCATCAATCATGTCTTCCCTCGTCAACAAGATCAAGGAGGTTGTCAACCCGGACAAGAACACTGACAGCACCGGCAGCCACGGCCACCACCACCACAACGACCGCCACGATAACGTCTCGTCGCAGCCGCGCACCGATGCCAGCAGCGGTGCCTACGGCAGCACCGGCACCCAGGGCGGTGTAAGCGGTGCGCAGGACTTTGGCAGCCGCCAGACGGCCGGCCAGACGGGCCAGACCAGCCAGGCTAGCCGCACCAGCCAGCTCCAGTCGGGCCAGACCGGCCAGACCGGCCAGACCGGCCAGACCGGCCAGGCCAGCCGCACCGCCCAGCTCCAGTCGGGCCAGACCGGTCAGTCGGGCCAGACCGGCGGATTTGACGGCAGCGACAGCTACACATATGGCGGTGCCGACACCTCGAGCGGCGGTGTTGGCAACCTGTCGGGTGGCGGCATTGGCAGCGGTGGTGCCGTCGGCAGCCGGACGACAGCGGGTGCCACGGGTGGCCGCACGGGCCAGGACTCGTCGTATGGCAGCAGCGGCCTCGGGGGCGACACGTATGGCAGCAGCACGACCGGCGGCCGGAACACGACCGGCGGCCTGCAGGATGACACGTACGGAAGCAGCAACGTGGCTGGGCGGAACACGTCGGGCACCACAGGCAGCCGTCTGGAGCAGGACCCGTCGTTTGCCAGCGGCGGACTTGGGGGCGACACATATGGCAGCGGCACGACTGGCGGCCGACAGGACGACACGGTTGGTGGCAATGGTGCCGGCATTGGCGCTCGCGTCAAGAACACGCTGACGGGTGGCGGTACGTCCGGCGCCACGAGCGGCCGCACTGCCGGCGGCCGTGGTGGTGCCGGCAACTATGACGGCAATGATCCGAGCTACTAGTATGTGGGTGAGTACCTTTCTTGATTTCACCGTCGTCACGTCCAACCGCAAGTGATTGACTTGTCAAGCAACACGTCTAGCACCGGTCCCGCTACCGTCGACCCGACAGACGCTGCCCACGTGCCTCCCTCGGTGCTGAGGAAGCACTTGGGCGAGCCGTCGATTGCGCACGGCGATCATGGCCACGACCGAGCGCGGCGCAACAGCTCGACCACGCACCAGGAGTTGTTCCGGGGAATCTGATGTTGTCTTGTAACCCAAAGAAAAAAACGTGCTTGTATTATTATCAATAGACGACTCTTATCTCTGTTAAAATACCGAAAAAGTGACGTCAGTGAGGCTTAAATGTTCGCTGTGTGGCAGTCACGTGCAATGTCACATTTGCTCGGGCGTAGGTCTTATCTTATCAACCCCGCGATCGCTTAAGCCCGGCCGCAGCCTTGGTCAAATAGGCAATGCTCGTTCCCCTAGCACCATCCAACATGCTTGGACGACCAGGCGGACACGTCGTGCCACACCGCCTCGCCTTCTGTCTGCACCGGCACTCGCGTTTCGGGCAGTGCAATGGGATGTCACGCAACGACATCGCACGCGTAGGCAGGTAGTGACGAGACGCATTACGCGCCGGCGGAGTCTTTTGTCGGACCCTTTTTCGGAAATCCACACCGTCACCACATTCGGACAGCAACGTCCCCCAGCACTCTCGCGAAATGGCCTCCCCTCCGACGCGACGGCCGGGCGGAAGCACGCGGGGCAGCCAGCCCGCGGCTGCTCCGGGCGCGTCGCTCGCGCGGATCCTCTGGCGGCGACGCGTGCCGCTGCTGATTGCCCACGCGTCGCTGGGCGGCTTTGCGGCCGGCTCTCCGTCTTCTCCGTCTTTTTCGTCTTCGCCGCCTCCCCTCGTCTTTGCCGCTTCGGTCCCGCGCTTCGGCTACCTCGCCCAGCTGCTTCCCCGTCTGGCGGCCTTTTTCGGGCGCCCCTGCTCCAGCTTCCACTACGAGGACGTGCCGCTGCGCAACCTGCCGCTCGGCTTGCTCATGGACCTCTACCTGCCGCCGCCATCGACGGACGGGTCGGTCGCCGAGCCTGAGACCGAGCCGACCGCCGCGTCGGCCGGCCGCCGCCGGCTGCCCTGGCGGCTCGTCGTCGCCGACGGCGAGGCCTGGCACCTCGGCGACACGTTCCTCAACGGGGCCAAGGAGGCCGACTACGTGCGGTACGGCAGCGCGAAGCAGATTATGAGCCTCAGCAAGGCCAACACAGAGGCCCTCTGGGAGGCTGTCCAGGACAGTACGTTGGCTTTTTTTTTTTTTTTTTTGCTTCTTCTTTCTTGTTTTTTTTCTTGTTTCTTTCTTTCGTTTTCTCTCCCCTCCCCCCTTTCTCCCTCCCCTGCTAACGACTAGATGACTATGCCACCTTTTCTCGCGTCAACAACCTACTGCTCAACGCACCCGCCCCCCTTAAACACATCCCTCTACGCATCTTCATCCCCTCGTCTGCGCCACCGAAACCATCGATCCTGCCGGTCCAATCGGCCACCGCCGAAACGCCTCCCTACATCCCCGGATCCTACAAAATCATGCAGCCCCTGGTGACACCTCGCCTCAGCAACCGTACGTCACGCCGTTCTCTCACCGTCTGCCTATTTGCCTATTCGCCTTACTGACCCCAACAGGACAACCCCAAACGCTCGGCGCTGCCCTGCGCAGCCTCCTCCCGCTGCTCTTTCCCAGCAGCCGTGATCCCGTTCTGGCCAACGTGGTCTTGCACGGCGCTTCCGTCCCGTTCCACACGCCTCTCGAAGAGCTGATGCGCGAGGCCGCCTATCCCGACGGCTGGCTGGCCCTCGTCGTCGTGCTCTTGTAGACAAGCTCACAAGCTCACAAGCTCATAAGCTCACACATCTCTCTCCTTCTTTTCTGGCTGGTCCAGCTTCATGGATGCTCATGCGAGAACGTCACGGCTGCAGTCTTTTGTTACGGGCTCAGCATAAACTGCTTCATATTGGAAAATAATAACCGAGTCGCTTTTCCTTCCTGGGACTCTCACCAAGTGCACGGCAAAGGCTCTTCATGCTCGCTTCAAGTAGGCTATGCCAAAGCAGTAAAGCAAACGGGCCACCGCCCCAAAATTACACTCGTACAGTTGCTTGCCAAGCCAGCCGCCTCTCCAGCGACAAATAGCCTCGCCAAAAAGCAGGAAGCCGCCACAATAGAAAGACATGGCCAAAATACAAAATATGCCCAAAATGCTGACAAAATGCGGAATACAACACGTAGAATGAATATACGCTGAGCCTGAGAAACGAGAACGAAGCAAAAGAAGGGGAAGAAGCCTGGACCGCAGTCTGGGACGAGAGATTAGAAACTAAGATCGATAGGCAAGGCCTCCGGGCAGGAGTTGTCTCCCCATGAGGCGGTGCTGTGCAGCAAATCAAGACGGCGACCACAACGTTGCTTGGAAAGATATGCGCATATGGGGGTATTTTTATTTGTAACAAAAAAGGAAGGAAACGTTCATACGACTTCTGCCAGCAGCCGCACCTTTCGGCTGCCTTCACTCGCTGCCTCTGAACTGCCTCTGCTGCTCATAGTGAGGCAGGTGGTGCGGGAAGCCCGACTCGCTCGGCGTGCTCGGTCCCTTGACCGACGGCGTGGCCACCTGTGGCGGATAGAGCGAGCCCTGCACCGGGCTCTGCATCAGTGGAGGCGCATGCATCAAGCCCGCGCCCGGAGGCGAGGGGCCCTGTGTCGACGGCACAAACAGCGGCGGCGTGTTGCCGGGGGACATCTGCATCGGCGAGCCCTGGATGCGAGGCAGCGGCTGCTGACCGTATATCATCTGTGGTGGAGCTTGCGGGCTGTGTCCTCCCGGAAAGCTGCCTGTTGACGTTGAGGACGACTGGCTGTGAGTGTGTGGCATCGGGATATGCTGTTGCTGCTGTTGTTGCTGCTGCTGCTGCTGCTGCTGCTGTTGCTGCTGCTGTTGCTGCGAAGCGTACGGGTAATCGGCCCTCATAGCCTGCATCGACAGCGGAAGAGATGCCGGCACCGTCGACGGAGACGGGTTTGACGAGAACGGTGTCGCAAACGGCGGCGGCACCGGTGTGGCCGGAGACGCCATCGTTTCGGCTCGTGGGTGTCGCTGGGGATGGAGCTGGCGGTCCTGCAGCAGACCTTTGAGGATGCGCACGTCGTATTCGAGGGCGCTCTTGCGCTGGGCAATCACTCCGAAAAAGTCAATCGTCTTGATGAACAGCTCGTTGAGGAAGTCCTCTTCAATGTATTGCCCGAGAACCGGGTCTCTTTGGACAGAGTCCAGCACGAGGAGGTTTCCCCATTGTCTGTTGAACGAGTTGAGAGTCAGTCATCGCCATCCAATCCCTCTGCAGCTTCTCCTTTTGGCTTCACTCACGCATGTGCCGTTCCAAACACGTTGGTCACCACGTAACGCTTGTCGGGAAGCCCGTGAAACGCGCGCGTGCTCTCCACCAACGCCTGCACACCCCGTCGCGCCAGCTGGATGTTCTCCGGTGTCAGTGGACTCTCCGTCGGCTGTCCTTCCGGTCGTGCGCCGCTCCCATTCTGCGCCCGTTTCCGCTGTGCGTAGTTGTAATCGAGGATTCGCCGAATGAAGAACCGGTGGATGATCACCTGCGCGCCCCAGTACTTTGCTCGCAGCCGTGCTGCCAGGATCTCGTTGGCCGGCGGGTCTTCGTCTTGGAATTTGAACTGTGATGGCACCCACAACGACTTCTCCAGAGCCTCGGTGAAGATGATGATCTGGCTTTTGTTGATCAGGTTCGGGTCCTGTCGTCCGTCATACAGGTTCTTGTGGATGTCGTTCAGCTGGTTTCGGAGAAACAGCTGGGCCATGTAGCTCTCCAGCACATACGGCTCGAAGCCATCGGGCGAGGAGCTGTCAGGGAACGGATACGGCATCTGCTGTTCGTACGCCAAGATGCCAGATTGAGGAAGCGGCAGTTCCGCCAAAAGATCGCTACATTCACGTTAGATGCTGTCGCCAGGCACACGGAAATCGGGTCGCAAACCTTTCGAGTTGCAGGCAGGTCCAGAACGCGAACAGCATCTGGTTTTCCCTCCTGTGGATCGTCTTGGGCACCTTGATCTTCATCTGCCCAAATTTGTGAAACAGTCTGCAGCCAACGACTGTGAGTTAGCGTACGGTATATACCATTGTCAAGACGTTCCACGCAGAACACTCACGGTCGGAGAAGAATCTGCAGCTGGCGGCCGGCAAACACAACAAACTCCAGGCTCTGCATCGGCCGGCCCAGCTGGCTGTAGTACAGGCACATCATGATGTACACCCACACAAGCTTCAGCTGCGGCCGTCCGCCCACGTGGCTACCAACCCGATCACAGGCCTCGACAAAGTAGTCGAACCCCGGGATTTGGTCCACGTTCCGCTTCATCGAGTACGGCCGCGATGTCGGGTACTGCGACTGGCCACCCTGCAAGGACGAGCGACGACTTGGTACGTTGCGGCTGCTGCCCTGCTGCACCGACATCGGCGAGTCGTGCACCAGAGACGGCGAGTATCCATTCTGCGGCTGGGGCGACTGCGATGACACGGCCTCGTCGTCATTGTCGGCAACGACGTCCGGAAGCTTCGCATGCTTGTGCAGACAGACCTTGCCCAGTGCCAGCACCATGAGAACGAGCATGCTGTCGACGTCCTGGAACCGGGGTCCTGATCTCGGCGGCGTCTGTCGCTGGGGAACGGCCCCCTCGCCCGACGACACCGGAGACCGCTTCCGCTTCAGGTTGCCTTCCACCACCGGCGAGCTCGACCCGCCTGCGAATTCCGCCACAGGAGCCCACGGCTTTGCCGTCTGTGAGCCCGGCGACCTGGCCGCATTCTGCAAGAACATCGTCGTCATCACACGCAGGTCCCGCGAGGGGATCAGCGGATGTATGTTCTGCATGTTCTTCTCGTAGCTGCGGACATATTCCCACACCTTGTCTGGGCTTAGGTCTAGCTCGATGGCCGCTCGTGTGGGCGGGCCCTTTACCGCTTCCACCGGGCTGGGCGAGTTGAGACCTCCGGGCGCGTTCCACGCCTCCCGCGCTGACTCAGACGACTCCTGTACGCTGTTGGACGTGTCCGGGTTTTCCGGGTTTTGCGGACTGCTCCTGTTGCTGCTTGGCAAGTCCGGTATCGGTATCGGTGCCGGTACTGGTGCCGATGCTGGTGCTGGTGCCGGTGCCGCCGCAGCAGCGGGAACCGTCAGCGTGCCCTCGATGTGCAGTACGTCATTTGGATCCATGCTTAGCTCGCCGCGGCCCTTGTCGCCCGCAGAGTCCTCGCCACGCCCATAGAAGGAGATGGCACCTCTTCGCTGCTCTTGGCGCACTGGAAACTCGGACGGAAAGCGGATACCAGCCGCCTCCAGATGGCTCGCTACCCGTTCGCGGATCGTGGGCCAGGTCAGAAGCAGACTGGCTAAGGTGGTGTGATATGCAGGGATCGCTGGTTCTCCAGGTGGCACAGCAGGGCCGGGGACCACATCCATGTGGTCGTCGTTTTGCAGTTGCTCGGATATTCTCTGTGCCTCCTCTGGGGCCAGCCCCATGTTTGTCGACCAGTGTGAGGCTTGCTTCGGCGATCCGTTCTTGTTGTCCGTGTCAGAACGTGGCGAGTTCTCCGTAGATGCCGTATTCAAAGCCGCCCCGTTCTGGCTGATACGATCCGAGTTCATGATGCCTAGCTTGATCGTGTTTTGCACCTCCATCAACATCTGCTGCACACTGCTGACAATCGCCTTGCACTCTCCGCGGACTTCTCGTATCTCGCCTCGGAGCGTGTGGTCCAGGCTGTTAATGGCTTCCATAATGTCAATGGTCACCTTGTCTTGCCTAAAGTATACATAATTTAGAAACAAGGTCTGTATGGCTTCCGAGCATAGCTGATCACTTACTGCTTCGGGATCGGGTCTCGGTATTTGCACTCAATGTTCTTATCCCTGCAGTTCTTGCAGGGCTTGGTCTCGTCACACTTGGCCTTTAACGACCGGCAGCTGTCACACGCCTGCGAAGCGCGCTGGGCCTTCTTCTTCCCCGTTCCCGAGTAGGAGACGGAATAGGACTGGTCCGGGCCCTGCGAGGATGACTGAGAATGGCCGAACATGGGAGGTTCAAATTGGCTCAGAGCGGTGGGCGTAGGTGGGTAGCTGCTCTGCGGCCGATACATGCTTGATACCGAAGGCCCGCCCGGCGGTGGGGGCGGTGGTGGCAGCGGAGGTGGCGGGGCCTGGGACTGAGCTGACGGCACCGCAGAGTGAGCATGCGCGTGCGCGGGATGAAGAGGTGGCGGCTGGTGGCTGTGACTCGGGCTCTGGACCGGCTGGTGGTTTGGCAGCTGGTGTGGCAGAGGCGGCTGTGCATGAGGGAGCTGGTGCGGGCTCGAGGTTGAGGGTCGGGCGATGCTGTCAAAGCCTATCTGCCGCCGGCTGTCGTCAATATGGTGCTGTGGATGCTGTGGGTGCGGTGGATGCTGAGAATGCTGAGAATGCTGAGAATGCTGAGAATGCTGAGAATGCTGTGGATGCTGGGGGTGCTGCGGGTGTAGCAAGGTCGGCGGTGGCTGCTGCTGCTGCTGCTGCTGTTGCTGCTGTTGCTGCTGTTGTTGAGGCGCATGGACAGGACCAGAGTCGAGCCGGCGCATCTGAGACAGGCCGTCTTCGCTCAACGGCTGTTCGCGGCCATAGGTGCCGTAGGGAGGAGACAGACGGGCGGGCGAGGGGGCCGGGTGGCGGTACTCCTGTCTGTAGTCTAGTCGCTGGTCCTGGTGGTAGTCAGGCCGATGATCCTGTCGGTACTCCGAGCGGTGGTCGGGACGGTAGTCCTGTCGGTGGTTCTGCATAGATGCGTGCTGGTCTGGCTCATGATATCGGCGGTCGTCGGCGTAGTGCTGCTGGTGGGGAGGAGGCGGATGAGTGGCGCGCGACTGATGTGGCTGCGGCGTCGACTGCGGCGGGGGTAGGTGAGGGTAAGAGTGAACAGCATTAGGTGTCGGAGGAGCAGGAGAGGAGACGGGAGGGGGGTCAGAGGAACGAGAGAAGGGATGGGAGGGTTGATATGGGCCCGATGGCGTGGGGTGCGGTGCCTGAGGCGAGGCAGTACCGGGATTAGGGTTGGGGAAAGAAGCGTGGTGGAGGTGAGCGGCGGCAGGTGTTCCTGTGGACCATGATCCAGTCGAGAGACGGGGCTTCTTGCTCTCTGGACCTTGGTCCATGTCTGCGACAGTGCTCGGGCGAGAGCAAGGCAGGGGACATCAATACCACGGCAGAGGAGTGGATGAAGAGGAGAGGCACATCAGGCGCGAAGGGGCGCGGGGGGTGAAGAGGCCTGCGCGAAGAAGAGGCGAAGCGCGTGCGGTCCTCCTGATGGTCATGGAAGCAGCAGGCTTAGGGAAGGTGAGCGACTTCCGGGGAAGCCCAGTAACGTAACGGGATGAGAAGCGTAGAGAGGGCCCAGTGATTTTGGCCAGATGGGAACAGTGGGGCCGAGTGTCATTAGCCTTTTCTGTTTGTTTTTCTCGGCCTGGGAGACTGGAAGGAGAGCAGGCGGTGCTCGTTGCCGTCGAGCAGTGTAACCCAGACAGCTTCGAGTTGAAGCTGGGGGTGCGCGGTCCAGGGGGGGGGTGTGTCCAGGGAAGAATGGGGTGTATGGGAAGGGTGGCGAAGACGTTTTGGAACCCGACAGCCAATGCAGAGCATGCGCACTGAGGAAAGGTCGACCTTTTTCGAAAGGGGGTGTGCGAGTAGGCCGGTCAGAGAGATGGCGAGGGAGAGAGAGAAGGAGAGAGAGGGGGGGAGAAGTTGACGAAGCGGAAACGGAGGTGCCAGAAACGCGGTCACCCACCGTTGGGAGTCGACAAACGCGCTAACAGCTGCCTGATTCCGCCTAGATGGCTAGATCCAGATGCCCGTAGTGATGACGGGGGGTGGGTGGGAGATGGTTGGGAAGCAGAGCCGATGGATGACAGCAGCTGGGAGCTCGGTTCATGAAGAGAGCGAGGTGGGAAGCGAGGGACAGCAGCTGGTCCCAAGAGAGGCGGGGGGNNNNGGGGGGGGGAAGGGGGGGGGGGTAAAAGGTGTGAAGGATTACGGCCCAGGGGACAAGCCCAGGCCAGCCAGACGGGTAAACGAGACGGTAGAGAGAGGGAGCGAGATCGACCAGGAGAAGGCGGGCGACGAAAGGCTGGCGGGTTCGAGGCTCGGCTCAGCGGGTTCTTTCCACAAGAATGAGACGGAACGAGGACAGTGCGATACGAGTACGAGTTCATATGACACTGCGTAGCCGCATCGTAGTTGCTCACCGTTGAAAAGTGGGCAAAAAGAAGGAAAGGAAAAAAAGGGCAAAAAAAAGAAGGGAAGCCGGCAATGACAGTCAACGGTCAGTCTTTTTCTGGTTAATTTTTAATATTTTTTTTTCGTTTGCGAATCTGGGTCAGGGTGGAGTGGAGAGTGCCAAGCAGGCCGGGGTCCATTGGTAGCTAAACCAGGCGGCGGGTTGGGAGGGACCAGAGAGAGGCCAATGGAGACGGAGGAGCAATCCCTGTTGGTGGTGGTGCCGTCGTGGGAACCAGAGGAGATGATTGAGTAAGATACAATGTACGAGAGCTTGCTCGTATCTTGGCTGTGGTCTTCCGTACGAATACTGTCAAAGCTAGGATGGCCTGGCGTCGTTAGGGGGGGCAGCATGAACAGGGTGACGGGTCCAAGGTGGGGAAGGGGTAGAAGCTTTGATTTTGGGGCTTGCTATCATGGCTAATATCTTTTGCAGCCAGGCCGGTGTATTGTGCATCTTTTGTTGGCCTCTTTGCGGGCTCGGGCTCGCTGGTGGACCGGCGGTCCTGAGGCTTGTCGTGCCTGAGCCCTTGGGACAGGTGTGCGACGACGGGATGTCCGTGTGCTAGATCCGGGAATCAACGCTCCTAGAGACAAGACAGGACGTTAGTCATGGACTTTGAGGCCGGAGAGCTCCCCCACAGATGCAGCCTGCCAGAACAGCTGCCACCAGGTAACAGCGTGTACGATGTATCTTACTCCATACTATCGCATGTACGTGAATCTCTGCCCAGAGCCGACCGCGATCGCCCTGTGGTGATCTGCGTCGCACAGCAAGCTAGGCCAGTTCTTTTGTGCACTTTTAAATTGACGGAGGCTGGCAATGAGACGAAATATATAACCAGCGGCAGACGGCTGCTCGTGCCGCGGTCGACAAACGACTCCGTCGTAAGCTGCGAGTCTTTTGTGTCGCTCTGCCGTCTTTGCGTCTGTTCCTGTTTTTCTTTTTTTTTCTTTTTTTTCTTTTTTGGCTTGCACATGCACAAATGGAGATGTGAAGGCGGTGCAGATGCGTCGCAACGAGACGACGACACAATCGTAACGGTGGCGTGCAAAGTAAAATGAAACGAGGCGGGGACACCAGCGAGGTGGGGCCCCGTGTGGTTGTGTGGTTGACAGTAGGAAGGGAAGGAGCGCCAGGGATGCGGACTTGTCGGTCGGGTCGTTGTTTCCTGCGCGCCGCGGTGCGGCTATTCTCGTTGACCCGGCGCCCAAGACGTTTTCTGGCGCCGCCTTGCGGTCGCATGTACGTATCACATGTGTCTTATCTGGCCATGTGACCATGTGCGATATCCCACATGCGTGCGCACATCGGACAGGCCGCCTAGCACAGGGCGCTCCCCTCTCCCCTTTCCCTTTCTCTGCCAGGCTCGCCCGGCACTCGTGCCTGGGCGACCTAGCGGGCGCGACCAGAGGCGGCGGCGACTTTCGGCTGGTGGCAGCAGCCATCCAAGTGTGTCTCTATTCCGTAGCCAAGCGCAACGTAGCGCCAACGCTAGCTGGTGGCGCTACAGGCGACTAGAGGCGCTACTATGTACATACTGTGACGAATTGGCGGTCTGTGGCACCCTAGAGACGCAATGTGCCCTGTACTCTGGGTGCTGCTCCAGCACGCACATCGCCATACGGGGTACTGTGTCGTATTCTGGCAGCCGGCTGCTGCCTCCCAACAGCGCCGGACGGCCATGTCTTCCAGCAAGCGTCGAGCCGACATCTTGATAGCAGGTCAGTTCGACTACTCGCGTGTACGGAGAACACGAGTGCGCACACGCACGCACAGATGCAGGACAACACGGAGCACAGACGAAGCCGCACACTTGACGGCAGGCAGCATGCTTACACAACGGCTGGTGCTACTCTCGTCCCGAATACGGAGTATTACCAATAATCAGGCAAGCCCAATCGACCAGGCCAAAATTGCTCTGGATAATGGCATATCGCGCCGCACGCGCTCCTGGAGGGTGTGAACAGAATGCTCTCATGTCTACGAGTACGAGCGGTCCGTACTCCGTACTCGTACACGTATCCTCATTCCCTTGCTGCTCTCCTTTCATCTCCCGCCGCCATAGCTCCCTCGTCCTCGCCGGTCTCCTAGTCGCCCATCACTTCTCACCTGCAGCGGAAACGGGCGTTTGCAGCTGCAGGTCTCCGTGTCGTACATGGAGCGAGTATGTGCGTCGTAGCCAGACGAAATGCCTTTTCGATACTCCGTACGCAAAAACGTATTACCATGGATGGACGAGCAGATGGTCATGCCGTCCCTTCCCTGGCCTATATGATGGCTCAGGTATAATGCACACCTGCGCCTCATAATGGCAGGGATCGATAGCACATCATTCCCCTGTAACCTCGCTGTGGAAAATGGGTTGTGCCAGGCCTGCATTGTCGCCCGCTGGCGACATCAGTAAAACGTTTGCGGGCTAGCTGGTAGGGTCTACTAATTACCGAGAAACGAGGCCCGTCGATCCTGTTTGAAGAACGCGTCCCTGCGCCCGGAATATCCCAAACTGGGACATTGCTGCACCACATAGTACGAGTCCCGTCGCATCTGGCCAGGAGGGCGCAAGATGCATTATTCGTCCGCACAAAGGTCAGGGCGCCTGTTCTGCATGCATTTATGCATAGTCTGAGCCACCCTGCGTATGCACATATACACTTGCTGCACCTCTGACGTCTTGTACCACAGCCAATGCCCCTCTCACGTGCTGCAGCTCGATCGATGTATCTTACTTGTATCTTCGGGCACGCCACATGAGTCTCACCTTTCGTAAGATACAGGTCAAGATACGCCGTGATCAGACCGGTTACTCCTAACGGCAACACGCCCGAACACAGGCCCAGTGACCCACGCACGCGGTCAAATTGTTGGTTGGCGCCACCTGGGAGCGCATACTGTCTAGTCTAATAGGCAATCCAGCTGAACGGAAAGTTCTCCGCCATGCGACGACTGCGGAAGCGAGGGCGGCTTGGGCTGCCGAGCACGATGAGTGGTGAGATTCAACGCATCCCGCTGGCTGCACTCGCCATCAAGCAATCAGAGGCTCTCGCGCTTGCTCGTACGGAGTACTATGCACTACATACTCGTAGACGGCACATCGATCGACCTGGAGCCGGACGTTTTCCAGCCAGTGTCCGACGAGAACGGTCGTGGTCGTGGTCACGGTTGCGGTCGGGCACGGGCACGGGGAGACCGAGCAATGTAACCTCGCTGTGGCAATTCTTGCCTGGGGTCACTCAGCATCGCGAAAGAGCGGCGTAGAAGGCGGCGTGGCAGGCGCCCAATGGAACGGCTTGGAGCCTTCTACCCTCTGCCGTAGCGCCATGAGCCGTCGGTGAGCTTATGGCCTTAGCCTCACTTAGAGCCAACATCAAGCACGAGGACACGGTCGTTTTCGGCCGACCCTGAATATCGGCAGCCGACAGCAGAACGGCTATTTTCTGTTGCGATGACTATTTTCTACTTTGAGCATCAGTCTTGTACGGAGTACAGAGAATTTGTACAGAGTACCGTAAGAGTACCGTGCAGTGTTCGTAAGATTCGTTCACAGTACGGAGTAGACACCAGTACCTCGTCTACGAGTACTCGTACCCTGTACTATGTACTCCGTACAGCTGCTCGATTAATGACCAGTCAGTTTTGCCCGGGAGAAAGGGCCTGCTAGGAGCTTTTTGTCTTCTGACCTCCCCTGCCATGCGTCCAATCAGGCCAAGGATCCCGAACCCAGGACCGTGGTGAGCGAGCCCCTTTCATGTTTCCTCCGTCTTCTTAGCGAGGTCGTCTACGACCTATCTTGCTATTTTTATTACAACGACGCTGATTTGGTCCATTTCTGCCACTCCAAGTACGTCGTAGCCTCCAGCCACAGATCGCAGATGGCTCCCAGCACGGAGCAACTCATCCAGATAAGATAGGCGGCTGTGCTCCATGTGCAGCCCGCACTGTGCGGTGGCAACTGTGACGTTCTCTACCGGGAGGAGCACCACTGCACACCGCCTGGACGACATAGTACAGCCCAATCTAGCCCTAGACTTGTCTGGGCAACTTGCGCGAGCAAGTGATTGACGGGATGGCCCGCTTGGTCCGAACTTTTCTGTCTTGCTTGCCTTTGTCGTGTTGGACGATGGACGAGTACAGCGATTTGCAGCTCTATAGGCTTCCCTGCTGCTTTCTTTATCCCCGGCCCTTTTTCTCTCGTCGTCCAGGTCGGTTTCCCATCGACTGGAATCCTGCCGGATCCTTTCCCCAGGACGCTCCTGCTTCCGGCATGGCATGACGCCACGGAGACAAGACGGAACAAGAGAGAAAGCAGAAAAAGGAAAGAAAAGCGAGAAAAAGGAAAGGAAAATGTGGACTCTTGTGTGCCACTTCATCAATTAATCCCACTGTGACCCTCCCTGTCATCCTATCAGGCTCTGTTTCTTGGAAATTGCACGTAGAATCGTGGTCACTGCCCGCCCACTTGGTAACAGCACAGGCATGTATCTTACGAGCATGCATCCGCTGCTATGCCCTCAGGCTAATGCAAACGAAAATATAAAAACGGTCACGTAAGCTACCAAAGCACGGCGACAAGAGGCATTGGGCGGGACGACAGGCCAAATGCCGTGGCTTGGCGATGAGCCATGGCCCATGGGAGCCTTGTGCGGCTTGCATCCGTCATGCGCAGCAAATCTTGGTCCAGCCACAGAGTAGTACTGTGCTCGTATTCCCGACG
Organism: Leptographium lundbergii; assembly: GCA_001455505.1. NCBI lineage: Eukaryota > Fungi > Ascomycota > Sordariomycetes > Ophiostomatales > Ophiostomataceae > Leptographium > Leptographium lundbergii. Next base: position 519,445 of record LDEF01000003.1, read on the forward strand.
TGCGTTGACGTCTGTGACAGGTCACCTCTGTCTAGGCCAGCACCACCAGGTATCTGACCAGTTCAACGTCAGACACGCTCGGTCAGAGCTTGGTCATCCGTAGACGGGCCGGTCAGGACTCCGTCGGCTGTGCTGCGATGGTTGTCATTGCGAATCCTTGCAGCATTGTGCCTGGACGGTAACGAACGAGCATGAGCAAGTTATGTGTATAGATCGCCTCATCTGCACTGGCTTTCGGTCCGCAAGGTATCTTATTTGGCCAGTGCGGATGGTATTGTTCTGCCTGGGTGGACGGTACGGTGGCCTGCTTCCAATATACCCCCTCCTCCTCACTAGGTAGGGGGGGGGGGAAGGGGATTGTATGAGCAGGGGAGGCGGTGGGCCAAAGTGTGAGCACGTTTACATGTGATACATGGGAGCGCCACCGCAGACGAGACAGGCTGACTGGCCCCTCACCGACGCACAGCTCTGCTCACCTGCACTTCCTAATCCGGTCTCACCCCAGGTGTGGGTATGCATAACGAACAACGCCGTCCAAAGCGGCTCTGCTGATTACGGAGCTCTCGGGGTGGCAGTTGTCCCGTCGCCAGCAGGCTCGCTTTCTGCTCTGCATGCAGTATTGCGCCCGCGGGTTTGGAATGCTGCTGCTCCGATCCCTGGGGCTGCAGGGTGAGTGCTTGTATCTTGTCGGTAGGGCTGCCTGCATCCATATCCCACAGACATTTCCGGTGCCGGCCTGATAAGCTTTGGAATCCTCGTGGTCTCAGACACTGTGTCGGATCCAAGGCTGCCTTCCAGAACCCGTACACCACGAGGCCAGGCAACAGCGGAGTCTTGACGTCCTCGTCGACAAGGGCTCGCTGGCGTCATACGTCCATCTCACACTCACATCCCGATCGTCGTCCAGCAACACGTCGCCCTTTGTCGCCATAACGGGGCCGCAGCCGACACTGCCATCGCGAGGCAGCCGCCAGCTGGACGCACGCTCGCCTCTGCCGGCCAGCATCAATTGTCTGCAGCGAGTGTGTCGGGACTGCGGCAACCGGCATGTCCGGCAACAGGCTCACTCCGTACGAGTTCTCGTAACACACAGAAACCCTTGCATTGCAGCATTCGTTCCGGCCAGCAGAACGAACGATGGTGGTTCTGCATCAACCTCGGCTATCTGGGGGCTGGCTGTCTTGCTCATTGCGGAGTCTCCCAATCTCTGATAAAGACACCAGCTCGCTCCCAGAGTACAGCTGTACTCGTACAAGCACAGCGGTCTCCGCTCCCAAGACACCGACTGTTGGAGCCCGGCACTAGTCGGCTCGCCACGCACCTCTACTGAAAACTTGCCATTCCTCCAATCGGTTGTCCTGGCAGGGGCACTGCACTAGGACGCTGGCGCCTTCTCGCTCCTATACGACGTAAAATACCGTCAGTGTGGACTGGGCCGATCGGAAAGGCAGACGCGTCTGAGCTATGTATCGGCGGCGACTGCCTATATCGTAAACTGCCGGCGCTCGTGCTCTTCCACGCTCCTAATGACCCGCGCAGCAAAAGGCATAGGCCATGCCAATACTTGCTTATACGGCGGGCTTCCCCTGCAGACGCCTGCATGCTCGTGGCATCGCTGCTTAATGCAGTACGAGTGCTGGCCTGATTCGAATATCCGTACGGCTTAATTTCGTCCTTTTTGATCGCCAGTGTAACATGACCAGAGCCAGTCGGTCATTGACCATCTGAGACCTTATCTGGAACAAGCTGACATGGTATCATGCTACTCCGTACATACGACGTAGTACGAGTACATAGCACGAGCTCTGGATAGGGCTTGTGGCAACGCTGTGCCTGCGAGTATCGTATCCTCCTCCTTGTCTCATTACGTTGGTCCTATTTGCTTTTTCCTCCTTCGCTTCTCCACAGATGCACTTTTTCAACCTCGTATTCCTTCTACCATTGCCGAGTGGCCATGGCGCACGCGTAGTGAAATGCCTATTCCTCTTTTCCCTTTTTCCCCACTACTGCATTATTGCCTGCCCCTCCATTCGTCTGATACGATGTCGACTATCTCGCTGCAATTTCCCAAAGACGCGATACCGCATCTTGCTATGTAATCCGACCTCTTCCGCACCACTCTCGCTCTCTGTAGATTTGCCTGCCCACGTGCCAAGCCGAATCCTGTTCGCCGAGCCAAACCATCCATGTCTCACCGACAGGCTCTGCATCACGCTCGACTGCGGGCATTGCCCTTGCCGTTGTACTTGTACTCCCCAAGGAAACTCGCCTGACCAGATGCTGTTCCACTTTGTCCCCATTCATCGTCGCTGCCATGTGTTTGGCGCCTGCCAGACAACTTCCGACGCTTCAGCCGCTGCTTCTTCTGGGCATGTCGTCTCTCCTCCTCTACTGAATCTTCACTTTCCGGTCCCTCTGAGTCCGCCGATCTTCCTGCCGTAGGCCCCGATTCCGCCTCGTCCCCCTCGCTTCCCCCTTCTGTCTCCTCAATCTCGTCGTCGTCTTCTTCCGAGTCTGCTTCTGTAAAGACGAGATCGCCGTGCGCTCCTAGGGCGTGTCGGCTTGCCTCTTCAAGCAAAATGCCAAAGGCAATCAAGGCTGTCTCGTCCATGCTGCGCTCGTCTAGCAGCCTGGCATTGACAATACCGGTCTGCGTCCGGTCTAGCTTTTGCTCTGCCCGTATCGACAATGCCTCGTAGAATCGGCTCGTATATGTGTGCACCTCCTCCAGCAGTTCGCTGTTCGGTATTATACCCTCGCCAGCATTCGGGAGGTCTTCATTCGCAAAGTATGTGTCTTTTTCGTGATAGCGTGTTGGTGCCTCGGGGTGTTGGTACAGAACCTCCTCTGGGGCAAGAATGAAATCGCGCGTGTTCGTAACCGACACATGCTTCTTGAAAAGTGAGCATTTCCCTGTTTGAAAACGGTTATATGTCAGCTCTACCGAGAACCGTGCAAAGTATTTGTCCATCCTTACCAGCGACTGCATCGTAAACTGTGGCGTGTCTCAGCTTCTTCGGCTTCCGCGTCGGCACAGCTAAATCTGAAAATGTAGGCGGCTCGATAGGCTCGCTCTTGACGCGAGAATCGGCGTCACTGCTGCCTCTGCTTATGTCTCGAGAAGACATCGCGCAAAGATGGATATGTTGACGCTGTGGCCGTTACCTGGGGCGAAAGTCGGCCGAAAAGCGCGAAAATGGTTGTATATTGGTCGCAGTCGACCCTACGACGCCCATTGTCGCGTTCACATCTCACTGTGTGAAAATTTTGAGCTACAGTCTCGTATGGCGGTAAAGGCCTTCACTTGAAGTCGTTGATAAAGTTTGAGAGCTATGCAGACTAAATAAAATGCGGGGCAGTTGTCGGGCCGTTGCCAGCTGCAGCTATCACTTTGTTCGCACTTCCCAATTGCATCTCTTGATAGTTGCATCTCCTTCATCAAGAACGAGGCCAAAGTGCGCCGATTCCATTGCTACTGAACTCCCAATATACGATCTCATACTTTAGATGCATGAATCAACTCCTCTTTGAAAGATCTACCGGCAACCTAGGCCAAAATGCCTTTGTCCGCCTCCAGTACACTCAATTGCTGTACGCATTCCGGCCAGCTTCCCGGCTGCACTTCAACGGCGGTGAACAAGGCACGAACATAGCGCCCGAGGGCGCCGGATCATCATTCCTTGATAGCTGGGCGCACCAATCTGGAGTGAATGTCCTGGCCTTAGAGCGATTTGATGGCCGAATGTAGGCCACCACTTGCTACACCTTTTTCTTTTAGTCAAGTCAGAAGTAATATGCTGAGAGCCTAGATTGGTATCGGGTGGTTCAGATGCCACCATTCGTATATGGGACCTCGAGAAGCGTGATCAGGCGGCACCTGAATACGAATATCGTCCTGTTGCCCAGATTTCTCGAGCCGGTAGCAGCCAGCAAGACACATCACTGCGACACCAACAACCGACCGTTTCAAGCGGTCCGTTATCCAGAAGCGCCCCTGGAGACGGCCATCGCTTCGGCGTGACACATCTGTCGTTTTACCCTTTCGATTCGGCCGCCTTTTTGTCATCGTCCTACGACCAGACCCTCAAACTGTGGGCGACGGATTCCGCCCGTCTCTCAGGGTCTTTCGATCTCAGTTCCAAAATATACAGTCATGCCATCTCTCCTTTAGCTGATCACCTGCTTGTGGCCTGCGCGACCCAGCATCCGGCTGTACGGCTTGTGGACCTCCGGTCTGGCGCAGCCGTGCAATCTCTCGTGGCTCCGGGCCAGGTCGCCGGCGCTGTGCTGTCTGTGGCATGGTCTCCACGCCACGAACATGTTCTTGCGAGCGGCGCTGTCGATGGCAGCGTACGAATCTGGGACATCCGTCGTGCAAGTAGCCTGGTGGCACTGCTGGACCAGGAGGACAGCCTCGGTTTGCCTTCCAGGACGAGCAACGACGACGATGGCCGCATGCCAATGGCCTCAACCCCGTACGAGAGAGGCTTACGTTTATCAGCCAAGGCCCACACCGGTCCCGTGAACGGACTGGCCTGGACTGACGATGGTGCCTACATTGTCTCTGCTGGTCATGACAGACGCATACGGGTCTGGGACGCTGCCACCGGTGCCAACACGCTCGTGAGCTTCGGCCCATCTGTTCGCAATGGTGGCTTGACGAGCGTATCAATGGTCGTGTCTCCGACAGGCCTGACACCGCCCAAGAAGGAGCTGCTCTTCTGGCCTAACGAGTCAGAGATCCTCGTCTTCGGCTTGCACGACGGTAGTATTGTCACGCGGCTACGCGGAATGGGCCCGTCCCAGTTCGCCGTTCGGTTGGCATCGGGTTCCAGCCAAGCTTTCAGCCATTCACTCCCCTCTGGAGCCAGAATAAGCAGACAAGGTTCCGTCACTACCGGCAACAGTGCTGGCAGAACGGTGGTGCCCGACCGGTCATCTGCCAGGAAGAACAGAGTCACTAGCCTTGTGTGGCAAGGGGCGGGGGGTTCGGGCAGTGAGACTGGTGGTGTAGACATGGGTGGTCATGGTGCCATGGGCGGTATCTACAGCGGCCATTCGGATGGCCAAATACGCGCGTGGATGCCACAGCCAGCCGTTGAGAATGGAGGAGGTGACGACGAAATTGGTGGCGATAGTGACGATGCAACGCCCTTGGCTGTCGAACAGCGTGATCGAAAACGCAAAGCATTGGACCAAACTTTCCGCAGTCTCATGGGCACACAGATAACATTTCGGTAATATTGCGCCTTTAATTCCGACCATTCAGACAACGGTCCGAGAAGCGTGAATTCAAAGAAGGCGTCCTTTCGGGTTGCAACGTCTACTCGTATGTGCATCTCACAACTGTGATGGGTGTTCTTGCCCAGAAACAACGCACTCTGTACACCCCCTCCGTGTTCTCATCCAGGGCGTGGGAACGGCAGCAAGCAGGTTTTCGTTGTTTCAATATCCCAAAGTCCGTTGCCTATATGCTACCCAGGGACCAGCATCTTGGGGTACGAACTGCAGGACAGTGCGGCTTTCTGCAAATAGTGTCTTATCATACACGGGCACCCCGGTTCGATGTTCATGTCGGTACGCGTACGTAAGGAGTTCGAGTACTCGTGTTTCGATACCGGACTATCAAGTGAATCAAGGCGTGCGTTATGCTGTCACGAGGGCATAGTACGGGACCGTTGAGATTATTGACAACCTACCTGCGAGATCAAGCTCTTCACACCACAAAATTACGTAGTACATAATTGACAAAACCTGATTCTAGCCAGGCAAGCGACCATTGCCCCTTGTCTGTTTCCTTTCTGTTCGTCCGAGACCCACAGTCATATCGCGGTTTTCGTAATATACTACAAAGAGGATATTGTCGTACCGTGTTATTTGGCGTTGCGGAGTACTCCGTATGCCAATACTTTAGGATTCCATAGTCGGTAACGTAGCATGGTTTCATCCCAAGCTACCACGGTACTCTACTGGCTAGTAAATTGGTGATGCGGGTCGTATGTGGCCGATTTTGAAAAGTTCCATCATCTGCAGATACATCACAATCTCGCCAGAGCAGGTCTGTCATTTCGACTACAATCATCGTCAGATCGACGTGATCTTTAGATCAGACTAAACAAAAATCATTAGCCTCTACTCCTTAAAGAGGAGGGTGCTTCGCGAGGCCTTATCGCAACCGAGCAGAGAACACAGGCCGGCTTTGGTTGCTAACAATCATTACAATTTGGGCTAAGAAGCCGCATGCCCCTTGAAGCTGGGGATTATGTTGTGGGTATGGGCACCTGGGCTTTGATGGACGTTTGATGTACGAAGTACTCATACTCTGTAAAGGCGAAATTGCTAGTGAGAAAATCATGAATATTGTACACTGAACAGAAGTTCTCCACGTAATACTTGTATCGCATAATTCAATACAAAAAACAAAACAGAAACAAAACAGAAACAAGAAACATAGCGATTGACAAGACTTGACAGAAATGATAGAGAGCATTGCATCTGCAAATACAGAGCTCACATGCCCGAAAGACGCGTTAACTCCATTTGAAGGCAAGGCTGTAGAGCGCCATGCCGCCTAATCCAGGTATGTTATATTACGAGTATAGCCGCAGCCTTCACAGTGGAGTTGTGGGGCACAAAGCCGCAGAGTGGCGGCTATTGCTTAGTCTTGTCGCATTCTGACATGAAATTCGAGGCTTCAAAATAAAGAATCGGCAACACGGTCAAACCGCCTGAGACAGGCACAACGTGCACGGCTTCATCTACGTCTGCGGAAATACGTCGACATACAACTACGAACCTATATTCTAGCGACACTATAAAGCTTGTCGCTGTAGTATCCTGCGAAGAGGAAGGCTCTCGAGAGCAATGCCCGTTGCTTCGAGGCTACCAGCTCTGTCTTGTACTGCCTGAGGTTGCCCAAGGCGGTCCTACTAGCCCGAATTGACGGTCGTGGGGTGATACAACCGGATAATTGCTGCGCAAGTTTTGATCGCGTTCTTTGACAACCTTCCTTCGTTGCAGACTCTCCCAACAGTCGATCGACGCGACGTCTCGTGGAAACGGGCCGTCCGCCCAAGAGTCGATACGATGGCGACGCCAACAGCGATGAAGCACGCACCTTCACAGCAGGGTAGGACCCCCTCGCAGTCCCATGGTGCGGTCGCCACACCTCCGGTCTCGACCCCCTTCAGCACATCCCACGCGCATGCAGCCTTCTCCCCACTCGGTCCCCGTTCTTCGCCACAGCAATTTAAGAAATCGCCAGGAAACTCGGCGACCCTGATGGGTCACTCCGTGAGCAGCACGGGAATTCCCGGCGGAGCTGGAGGAGGCGGCGGCGGCAGCAGCGTGCCTGTGACCTACGACAGCCCGGCAGCAGCAGCTATGGGGGCCCTGGGCATTAATAGTGGCCTAGACCTCGGGGCACTCGATCACGTCAGTGTCAGCGGGCTCGGAGGCCTTGGATCGATCGGGCGCAGCGACGAGGAGGAGCGGGAGAAGCGGCTACAAACGGTGTTGACCATACTAAAGGTACGTTTTTACTGGTGGCGGGTGGTGCCGGCTTTGACTGATAGGTAACAGCGCAGCTCTGGCCGGGTCAGCGAGGCCGGTCTTGAGCGCCTCGCAAAGTCCATGGGGCTGGAGTGCTTGTGGGAAGAAGGCATGGGTGGAAATAAGGCGCGGACGCTCATCATTGCCGGTTCTGCCCTGGCCTTGGAAATCGTCGTCCTCAGCAACATTGTCGAGTCAGTTTCGGTCACGTTTCCAGAGTCGCAAAATATCATTCTGCGGCACGTTGAGCGAGCCAACCAGATCCTGTTTGATGACCTGAAGCTGCTCCCTGGCGAGAGTCCCCTGATAAAGAAGCTGGACGCGTTTTCTGCCCATCTGGAGAAGCTGGCGACGCTGGACAAACTCAGTGCAGAGCCGGGACTAAACCTGTACGAGGCCGTTGCCGGTATCTATGAGACACTGGACCGGCTATTCAGGTGGGATCTACAAAAGCTGTGCGAAGACCCGGCTCAGAGCGGCAAGCCGGAGGATGCCTTGGCACTCACGGTACAGTGCTCGAGACATGGCCGGCCCGCAATGCACGAGAATGGACGCCTGGGCTTGAGCCTGTTGTACTGGAAGGAGATGCGGCTGGTGCGGCCAAGACAGCCCGACACGGTCGCGTATGCCGAAACGAAGGAAAAGACGTGGGCCATCCTTGTGGGATGCTCGGCAATGGGCGCACAAGTGTTCCAGCCGGTCCGCGTGTCGGACAAGTGGCTGTCGGATGCCATTGAGAAGGACGGGGGGATGCTGGTTGGAGGAGACGGCACACAGCCGATGCTGGACTGGCTGGAGCCCGAGAACACGATTCTCTCGTCGGCACAGCCAGGCGGCGAGTCGGACGACAAGGTAAACAGCGTTGCTGGGGCGCGGCTTCCCGGGGTTGTGTTCCATGCCATATTCGATCCGCCAGTGGCAGTTCCGTACAGCGTATGGCATCATATCAGCGAGACGGTCGGGATGGTGTTGGAGCCCGAGACGCTTGTCACGTTTGACGCCCTCAGCTTTCCGGTGGAGCCGGGAAGCCAGCACGACCCGAGCGAGCTGCGGACGATCAGCTGCGACAAGGACGTCTACCTTGTGCCCAAGGGCGGGCGAGGCGACGGCCTTGCTGCAGCCGGCAGCAAGAAGCACCGCCACACACTGTTTGTGTACAAGCCGGTCTACGGACGGTCGGTGACGGAGCTGCCATTCTCGCACCCGAGCCAGCTGATCGACATGCTGCCAAAGCTGCGGCAGTACGCCTTTCTGTCGACGGTGCTGGAGAAGACGTTTGGCACCAAGATGGCCAGCATAGTGCAGGAGCCACCGAAACAGACGGGCCGGACGACGGTGACGTCGACGATCGAAGACGAGTTTACAGCATTTACGACGGGCGGCGACGAGGCGGGCAGGGCGGATCGCCGGCCGGGAGAGGGACTTTCGGCAGCCACGAGTACTGGATCGGGTGACGTGACGTTTGTGGACGTGGTCCTGACAGCCCACCCGGTCCCCCGGCTACAGGTGGTGTTTCCCTTCCGGGATGGTACGGCTGACATCATGCTGGAGATTGGGTTGAACGCACAGGTGCGGGTTGTCTCACAGAACATCGTTGCAGACGAATCGGACGGCAGCGATAGCGGAAATGGCAGCGTCGGCCGACATAAGGGCAAGGGTCGACGGCTGGACCCCCAGGACTTGGGGCACATGCTGGAGGTCTGTGAGGACCTGGGCATCTGGTGCGAGTGGATAAGGACCCGGTGTGTGTGATGTGTGATGCGTGGGATGCAGTGATGACGAGAGGAGGCGGACGTCGAGCGGAAGACGGTGTTTGGAGCTGTGATGCAATGTATTGACAGACATATCGTGCAAGAGACAGAGCCGTCTGGAAGACGTCCTCGCTTGATTCTCGCTCTCTCGCTCTTTCTCTCTCTCGCTCTTTCTCTCTCTCTCTGTGCGTGCGTGTCTCGGTTCTTCACTTTACCAAGCGAGAGGCACTTTATACGGAGTACTCGTACAGGCTCTGGATGGCGTTATTTCTCATCTTGCATGCATGGAAGCCTTCTAGTCGCCCTGATCTCTGCGCTACTATGTATGTATACGACAAGATGCAAGGGTTTACTGCCATATACCCCTGCCCGCAAAAGGCAAGTGGCATTGTTATTCGTACAATTATCTGGCACTCGTATGGCTGTGGAGAAGGCAGCAGCAATGGCGTCCAGTCAGCATGAACGGTACTCTTACCGGCGCGCTGATAACGCGCTTTTCCGCACAATGCATCGTCTCCCTCTCCCAGACGCAGGTCCTCCCGCGCTGACCTGCATTACACCCGAGGGCGATCCGTTGTTTATTTTTATACTTCCTGATTGGGACGTGTTATTTTGTTTGCCGGCTGCCTGGCCGAAGAGGTGTCTCTTGGAGAAGAGACAAAGAGGACAGTCATGGCGGCGGCCAGAGGGTGCAGCCGATGACGCGCATTTCAACCATGTCTTGTCTTGCAGAGCCGTCCTGTGACAGTCATGTTTTGAGGCGTTTGGAGGTGGTTCATTTAGGTAGTTGTGCCTGGGCCACATTGTGGCCATAGTGGCCATTATGGCCATTGTGGCACAGGACGAAACACAACAGCGATCAAGCGCTTCGGGGTTGGATAGGAAGGACGCCGCGTCTTATCCGTACTAGTAAGATACTCCGTATGTAGCAGAGCACAAAGACAAGTACTCCGTTCGTATCCATCCAGGCCCGTGGGATCAGGCTGTGGCTTGCAGGGTCAGGGGCAGAAGCTGTTTCCCCCCTTTTTCCTTTCAGAGCCGGAGACTCGCTAGGTCCACCCAGGCGATCACACAGAGCGGCCTTTTGCCGTCTGATGTTTCCTTCTGGGCCTTAGCCTGGGAAATGATTGGATCCCACCAGCCACACGAATATACGACGTATCTTACAGAGCCGACGTGTACAAAAACAAAAAGACACAACAGCAGGACGGCCAGACGGCGCGACAGCGAGGCAATCAGACGGCAAGGACAGCACGGCCACGAGGCCTTCTAGCCGACCACCAGGGCATTCGACCGACAGAGCAGCCGAGCAGCCGACTGGAATGCGGGCTGAGGGCAAATCCTTTCTGAAACGCCGGCTGGGCGCCCAGGAGAAACAATAGTGCCCTTTCCGCATGCCTCGACATCCCTCTGGGCCATCCCTCATCCCTCTGCATTCCTCAGCAAGAACTATGCAAGAACAGCTGCACAAGCTGCCAGCATGGCATATGCACACCGTATCTTGCACGCGTCTTGTTTTGATGGTTGGGGCAAACTAGCGCTAAGCGGCCGTTCCAAAAAAACAAGTGGCCCGCCCTGAACGGTTTAAAGCGGGGCGGAAGGTGCCATCCCCAGACGCGTCGGACACGCCTATTTTCCTAATAGAGTAGCTAGTAAACAATACGCGTGACGACACACACTCCAGTATTTTGCCTCCTGGCGCCTCTGACCCTGCACGAGCCAAATTAGCCCTCCCACGTTGCTTATCCTTCTTCCCCCTCCCCTTTTCACCCGCCCCAAGGCCATAATCCGGCATTTTCCCACATTTCCTGTCCTATTTTGTGCGCCAAGCACGTTGAAGCATACACCTCTGGCTGTCCTTGTCTTTTCCCATTTCCGCATTCTCGTCTTCGCAAAAGTGCTGGCACACTGCTCTCCTGCTTCCAATCTTGCAACCTCTGCAAAAACCTCCAATCCAGCAGCCCGCCATTTCATCAATCCGCCAGCACTCGCGATCGTCACTTGTCTGTCTGCGCTGCACTATTTTTGGCGCGCGCGTTCTGGTACTATCGATACTTTCGCATTGCAGAGTTGAAACATCGTCTGAATCACCACTTTCCGCCTGGTTTCCGTGTCGCAAAATCAATCGCATTTGCCTGGCTCGCCTCTTCTGCTCTGCCATTTTGCGAATCGTCGGACCACAGCCATCAGCAGGATGATCTAAGACGTCACTGGCACTGTTCTTTGCGCTCTGTCCATGAGGTCTTGCTCCTCGTACGCCTTCACCCGTCTGGACGACAGCCCGGATCTCGCCACGCCTCTTTCTCCCTCTCTACCTCTCTCTGGACCTCGAAATTCAGAGCGGGCTAGGGCTTGATTCGATCCGCGTGCCCACAGGATTTGCCCCTCTTACGGCGCATTTTGGGCGCATACCCAACGGCACAGAAGAATAGGCTATGCTGTTGCCTAACCGCCAACACTGATCACCACAACATCAACACGACCCCAACCAACGAAAACGCGACGTGTTCTCCTGGCTGTGAGATAAGCTGCACAGGCGCAGTTTCTGCTCGTCCAGACCGCAAACCTCACTACCGGGAGGGCCTGCTCCGGACCTGATCTGACGCTCACCAAAAGCGCGCAAAAGGACAAAAGCACGCGACACTCATGGCTTTCTCGAACAGCAGTGGAGGGACGCTCACCCTCCCTTCGCCGACATCGGTTCACCAGGTCGATCCGATCTCGGTACGGTCACTTCGACGCTCTTTGTCGAGATCGCCGACAAAGTTCCATCTGGCCCGGACGAGCTCCCACGCGTCGCATACCTCGGACAGCTCTGCCAGCTCTTTCCAGATCCCATCTCCTGACTCGCCCTGCCCACAGCCGCAGCTGTCGTACGCTGTCAACGCTCTTTCGGCAGCGGGATCGTCAACTTCGTCTATTTCAAGCACCAGCACAAACTCGATCCTTGCTGGAGAGGCAGTGCCACAGTCGACATCTCTGTTTTCCACACCGCTCCGCTCCGGAGTAAGGCTCTCCTTGCGCTCAACCCGGCCTAAGACAGTGACATCAAAGCCAGTCACACGGTTACGGGCTTCACCAAAGAGTCCGCTAAAGCGCGCTCTGAGCGTGAACGCCGATATGGGGAACGATACTACGACGACACCAATTTCCACCAGCGTCCCGGTAATGGCCATGACGGAGCCGGTCCTAGGCAAGGAGAACAACAAGTTCAGCAACTTTCTGCTGTCGTTTGGCTCCGCCGCACGTAACATCAATGATAAGTCGTCACGCCATAGTATGCATCTCGACCTGTCAAGCGATGCCCGGCCTGAAGCTCCCACCTATGTGAGCCCCCGGAAACGAAGTGATGCGACCACGGACTTTGATCAGGCAAGCTTTGGCAGCCCGGTCGCAAAACGGCGCAGCTTGCACGGCTTTTCTGGTGTTGGTAGCGATCTAAACGCTTTCGATTTCGCATCGCCCAATCCGGTACAGACCCCACGGACATCTTTCGAGGCTCAGACGTCATTCGAGATCCACGATGACATCAAGCAGCCTGACGCGCATGCCGTTTCTACAACCCCGTCCCCCACGCCTGCTGTCGAGCCGGCCTTTTCAACAACGCCTGCTACATCGTCAAAGAGAGCATCGACACTACGGAAATCAACTCTCCAGCAGCGCCATGATCCTCGCTCTTCTTGGGGCCGTCGACAGGGCGAGAAGTATCTGGCCCAGCAGCTGCAGCAGCAGCAGCAACTCGAAGAACAACAACAGCAACTACAGCAACAGCAGCTGGAGCAGCCGCAAGAGGATGAGCCGGAAACGTCGAGACGGTCTTCGGGCGAATGGCTCTTCTCATCTTCTCACATCCGCAACAAGCCTCGTGCCTCCCTGGATCAGCTCCTGAAGCCGGAGCCGCGGGAAAGCCCGTTCAAAATCAAGAGCGCATCGTCAAATCCCTCGCAACACGCCATGGACCGCACCATGGGAGCGACAGGCGTTCCTGCTGGGCCTAGGCCTCACCCGCTATCTCGCACCCTGACTACCTCATCGTCAAACTCGAGCCTACCGGACGACTCGCCGACACATTTTCCAGTCCAGCCTCCCCCCGAACGGAGCCGGCCAACGTCTATATTCACGCGATCTCTGCCTCTGAACGCTCACAGGCCACGGCAAGACTCGGTGTCCACCCCACAGTACAAATTGGCACGCCCACTGCAGTCTGTATTCGCCTCCGCAGGGCTGGTTTCGAAGATGAACCGCAGTGCAGAAGACGATGCCCCCCAGCCCCTGGGTGGTCGGCCAATGGTCATGCCGGATACACCGTGCAAGAAGCAGGTGTATCCATCCAACACGTACCCCCCATCTTCTGGCAGTGCAAGCCGCAAACGGCAGAGTCAGCGCCGTTTTTTCTTCTCAGCATCGACGGGAGCAGCGACGGGAGCATCGACCGATACGCCGTTCAGCTTGACAAAGCCGCGGGAAGCCTCGACGGACGACACGAACGAAACTGTCGTCAACTTCTTCAAGCTCAGAACCAGCCACGCTCGCAGGGGCAGTATCCTCAGTATCGACGGCGATGTTAGCGACAGCCAGGGAGCTGCCGATGCCTTCGACCTACCACCGACTCCAACAAAGTCTGTCCTCACCAAGAACATCTTTGGCAGCGCGAGCAAGGACCGCGATCGGCCATTTGCCAGTCGCAGTCTCAACTCGTCGATTTTTGCTCCTGTCACTCATGACCCGATCAGCATTGCGACTCGGCAAACCTCTACTCCTCGTGGGAGCCCATGTAGCAGCTTCAGCTCCGGGAGAATGTCGCCCAAGACACCCCGTGAGAGCAGCATCTTCCACAACTCAGACTTCACTAGCAACATGGCGCCTCCTGACCCAAGCCGTCTGTCAATCTCGAATACGGCCAAAGACGCGTTTCACAACCCGTCAACGTCGACCCGGCTGAGCCCGGTAACGTTCCCACCAGCAACACCTACAGCTGACCGAGAGGCCTTTGCGCATTTTGTGGACCGCCGTGTTAGCATCACCCCTGTTCACGGCCATGGTTCGGCGCCAAACGATGCGGATGCTGTGCTCACCCATATGTTTGGCAAGGTGGACTTGGTTGGCAAAGGCGAATTCTCCCAAGTCTTCCGAGTGACCTCTCGCCAAGACTCTGACAACACGGCAATGGATTACTTCAATGCAACCCCGACCAAGCGGGCAAGCACAAACACGCATAGCGCCTCACCGTCGGCGGCCAAAGTCTTTGCAGTAAAGAAGATACGACTTCCGTTTTTTGGACAGAAAGAACGCCAAGCAAAGCTGCGTGAAGTAGCCGCCCTCGAGGCTGTTCGCGACCAGGAAAACGTCCTTCAAATTTTCGATCATTGGGAACAGAATGGCCACCTCTACATTCAGACAGAATTCTGTGAAGAGGGCGGCATGGACAAGTTCCTGAAAAAGGTCGGCGAGAACGGCCGTCTGGACGACTTCCGTATCTGGAAGATTCTGCTAGAGGTTTCTCAGGTATGTCGGGCAATGCTCTGCTAAGCATCTAGTGAATACGTTTAACACCAAGTAGGGGTTGCGATACGTGCATGACGCTGGCTACATCCATCTTGACCTGAAGCCGGCCAACATTCTCGTTACGTATGAAGGGCATCTGAAGATTGGTGACTTTGGCCTGGCAACAGAGTGGCCTGCGCCGAAGGGCATCGAGGGCGAGGGAGACCGCGAGTACATTGGACCGGAGATTCTGCAAGGAAAATATGACAAGCCGTCGGACATTTTCTCGCTGGGCTTGATCGTGCTGGAGATTGCCTGCAACGTCTTCCTTCCAGACAACGGCCCTGTCTGGGTAGCTCTGAGAGAAGGGGACATGTCCGTGGTTCCAAGCCTCACAGCGGGTGAGGCCAATGCCCTGGCCCGAGACTCGGCTGGCATGCCGATTATCGACGACGACGGGCTCTCGCAGGATGTGTTTAATTTGAGGGACAGCCTTGACCTCGTGTCCGCGGACGAGTCTGCTTCGCGGCCATTTGATTTCGGCCGGTCGAGATTCGCATCTGGCAGTATTTTCGGCCGTCTGCCGTCCAAGGTTATCGGGGCCGAGCATCCTCCCGAGTTTATGGTGGACCAGTACAACTCTGGCTCGCTCGACTCGGTCGTGTCCTGGCTTATCAACCCAGACCCGGCAAGCCGGCCAACGGTGCACCATATTTTGGAGATGGACTCGCTCCGCTGGGTCCACGCGCGGCGACGGGCACCGGCAACGATTTTCGAAGGAAACTGGGGCCCCGAGGAGGACGAGAGAGGTGCAGCACCGATCGGAGCTGATATCGAGATGATGGACGTTTAATCGAGCCAGCAACTGGCGATGGCGACGAAAAACGGCGAAGAAGAGGAGAAGCAACGCATCAGTTTCAAAGGAGTCGGTCAAGTTTCTGTTACTCTTTTTTTTTTTTTTTTGGCATGAAACTCACATCAATTTGCGGTCTTTTCCCTTTTGTTTTGGAACAGCTTTTTCGACAGCATTTGCACCAGGCCGGCAGGATGGATGTCGGTGCATATTTGGAGTAGGAACATTTTTCGAGGTATTTCGCTTAGGAAGCTTAAGGGGCCTGCTTTTTCTACCTTCTATTTTTCTTTCTCACGCTCTTTCTGTTCTTTTCCTTTTTTTTATTCCCCCCTCTCCCCCCTCGCCCCGTCTGCATTCATGTATGTTTGTCATTGGATTTTGGGTTCTCGGAGTTAATATTCTCGGCACATGTTCGGCCCTGTTTACGCCCAAGCGGGTGAAGGGTCAAGGAGAGATTTGTTTATACGCCGTCTACGGGCGAGGAGATGGTTGATTTACGCAGGAAACAGCCCTGCATGATACGGCTTTGCATACCTAGGCTTGGTGTTTTCTTTGATTGACAGACGGGAAGACAGGAGGATTCGTCCTCGTGCGTGTGGAGGGAGGAGGGACGAGGACTGACGATGCAATGGCTATGACGCAATGCTTATATATATACTAGATAGAAGGTCGAATGCTAAGCAACTTGGCTGCCAAAAAGAGAAGAACTGGACGTACGTGATATGAATTGCGGGCTACCGGCAGAAACAGAAAGACCGCCGTAGTTCTTGGTTCTTTCTACATGGGGCAAGAAACGCCAAACGCCCAAGACGCGCCGTGCAGGTCGTGCCTGCCCTCCAGCCTTTGAATGGCCTCCTTTGCCGATTGGCACTCCACTCGGCAACGCTGATTCTCGACATCTCGTTCCCATTGCTCGACGCTTCTGCTCTACCGTCCTGCTCTATCGCTTCGGCTGGTGACGCTTTCCCTGCGGCACCACATATACGTCGTTGAAGTTCATGGCCACACCGAGGAAGCGCAGGTCGGCGTCCTTTTGATAGCCCAGGTCAGCCAGCAGGTAGACGACGCGCTTGCGGAACGACTTGGACAGCGACAGCAACCGCTGCTGCAGGGCGGGCAGCTCGGACTCGACGGCGGGCGGCGGCGGCACGGGCGGCGTCGGGTCATCCCAGTCATCGCCGTGGATGTTGGCGCTGCCGCGCGCATTCGCTGGCGTCTGGTGGTGGCGAAGCACGTCGGCCTCCTGGCGACGCGTAAAGTCGGAGACGGCCCAGCTGTAGAGGCCGTCGACGGCATCGCGAAAGGCCAGCATGGTGCGCAGCAGCTCCTTGAGCTGCGAGGGAAAGCCGTTGGCGTCCTCGGCGGACACGTCGGCCGATGGCGGAAGGGCAGACGAGCCGGGCTCGCTGGCAACACCGGCTGCAGCGGCGGCGGCGGCCATGGTGGCCTGCTGCTGCTGCTGCTGCTTCATCTCCACATAGGCGCGACGCCGCACGCCCAGCAGGCCCTTGTGGGTGATGGAGGTCAGGTAGGCGGTGTGGGCCGTGATGAGGTCGTCCAGCGTGCAGTCGTCGCGGCGAATGGCGGCCTGCAGGGCCTCCCAGCTGGCCTCGATGACCTCGAACAGGATGTAGTACTGCAGCTGGCCGACCAGGTGGACCATCTCGGCCAGGGTGCCGCGGGTGGTCTTCCAGGTCTGGTGCACGGCCTCGTCTTCGGTCTGCAGCACGCCACGAGCACCGGTCATGCACTTGTGCCAGGTGGACGCCAGGGCGAACTCGACGCGCTTGACGTGCCACAAAAAGTTGAAGACCTTGAGGTACTGCTTGCTGGCCCACTCGGTGACGACACAGTCGACCGGGGCACCGATCTTGTACTCGAGCGTGAAGCAGTCCCAGCCAGTGTCACCGTGCGACTGTTGCAGCATGCGGGCATCCAGACGGCGCAGGATCTCGACCGGCTCGAAACGCGCGTTGGAGCCCTGGATGGCGTGGTCCAGCTGCGACGTCAGCGTGTGGCGGTACTGGGCAGTGGCCGGACGGTCGAGGTTGGGCGCCAGCGACTCCATCAGCAGCGCGACAAAGTCGCCTTGGCCCAGCAGCACATACTTTTTCAGTGCGGCCAGGTGGTCGAACAGGCGGAACTTGTCGGTCAGCAGCTGCATCAGCCGGCGCATCGTCGTCTTGTACGCCTCGTCGATCCAAGCCTCCAGCGTGGCCGTGTCGCCGTACCGCAGCTCCTTGGATGTGCCCTTGCTGTAGTCGTCTACCCACTGGGCATCGCCGCAGCTGTGGCGCAAAAAGTTGAGTGACTTGCCGATCAGAAATACCTTTTCGGCAAACTCGGCCGCCATGATGGACGGGATCATGGCTGCATCAATCTCATACTTGTCGTTCCACACCGAGCTGTGGCCCTTGGCACGGGCTGCCTCCTGTCGCTTTGCGTCTTCGGCCCCGGTTCCCTGCTCGCGCACAAAGAACTCGCGATACGGATCGGCCAGCTCACCGTCATAGATCCACCGCCGCAGGATTCCGTAAAACGGCCGGGCCACCGGCCCCAGCAGCCGTTCGGCAAACGCACCCACGGTCGGGTCGCCGTGCGACGTCGAGAACCGGTGGATCAGCGAGATCAGCTGTCCGCCTCGCTTACTGCCCGACTCCTCGGCAATCAGTGACATCAGCCGCAGCCCCATTGTCGCCTCCCGCGTCCACACGACACACCGCTTGAGCGTCACTCCGGCCCGTCCGATCCCACTGCGCGGAGCTGCCGTGTCCAGCGTGGCCAGTGCCCGTCGGATCTGGCTCTCCAGCGTGGCCACGAGGCCCAGATACGCCCGCAGCTCGCTGCTGATGGCCGCTCGCAGGCTCTGTCCCAGCAGTCCCTTGGCCGGTGACCGCACAAACTCGTCCAGTCCGCGGTACAGCAGCGCCGGCTCTGCCAGCGTGTGCAGCAGCGACACGACCGGCACCGGCAGAGTTGCCGGGAGCACCAGAACCGCCACCTCCTTGTTGTTCTCCTTGCGGCCGTCCCGGAGGACCTCCTTGCGGAAGACCATCGTGGCCGAGTCCAGGCCCTGCAGCGTGAACGGGAGGTCGCGCAGCAGTGTGGTCTCGCTCGGCTCTGTTGTTACCGGGCTGTCGGCAAGCAGCGTCGACTTGAGCGCCACGTCTCGTGCGGCTGGGCCGGGCGTGACAGCCGGGTCGGTCTCCGCGGCAGCTGCTGCCTCTTCGGGGCCCCGGCGTGCCTTGTCGGGCGGGAAGCGCTTGAGACCGCCTCGGGCAAAGGCATCGTCAAACACCTCCTGTTCCAATCGAGGACCGAGCGAGGACAGTGGCCGTGCTGCTCGCGACTGTGACCGTGACTGTGTTCGTGATTGCGTCCGTGACTGCGCCTTGAGTTGCGATGGTGATTGGAATTGAAGCTGAGGCTGAGGCTGGGCGTGAGACTGAGGCTGAGGCTGAGCTTGTTGCTGTTGCTGCTGTTGCTGCTGTTGCTGCTGCTGCTGCTGTGTTGTCGGCAGGGGGCTTCGAGCTGTCCTCCCCGACGCCGCAGCGGCAGCACTCTCGGCAGCAGCCTGCTCTTCGTTCAGGCGCAGAAGTGGTCGCATCGGATCGCTGGTTCCGGTCGAGTCGGCCAGCTGATACAGCATATACAGGATGGCCCACTTCTGGTTGAGCACGGGCAGCGCCAGCAGCCGCGAGTAGAGCTGCGAGAACCGCCACGCGTCGTTGGGCCGGTCGACCGTCAGCTTCTTGCGGATCAGATCCATCGTGTGGTTGACATCGGTGGCCAGGTCAGAAGACATGGACCTGCCGCTGTCAGTTCAGGCGGCCGCAACAGGGGGAGGGAGAGGGAGGGCTCGTACGTCTCCAGGGTGGATCGCACAAGGTGGAAGCAGTACTCCTGCCGCCTCTGCGCCGCCGCCTCGTCTTCGCTGGGGTCCTCGGGCACGAAGTGGTGGATGAGGCCGTTGATTGCCGTGTTGATGCGCTCAGAGAGCACGGCTGGCTTGCGGGCCGTGGATGCGGCCGCGGCCGCGGGCGGTGCTGGTTTCCTCGTCTTGCGCTCCATGCTGGCGACGGTGTGGCATTGGCTTGGGCGAGTCTGGAGGCCGGGCCACGCTGTCGTGAGTGCTTCGACGGAAGAATGTCGTGCTGATTTGATCGATTTTAGTCGTCCGCTGTATTGACGCGACAAACGGCAGGAACGCGACCGGGCCCATGGAGGGGTGAGCCCGAGCCAGCAGCAGTAAACACTAGGCTCCAGCCCTCGCTCCTGCCCGCTGGTGCCCAGCGCCCTCACTAGCCAGCATTGCTGAAAGCGGTATAGCACAGGCGTACCCGGTACCCCTAAGGCGCCAGATGAGCACCAAGGCCAGAAGGTACCGGGTACTAGGCGCACTAAACTCTCGCCCCTGAAATCGCCTCACCTTGTTTTCGAAACGCTACAGCGCCAAAGGCGGGAAAAAAATCGACTTCATCTCCTCACCCAAACGACGACCAGCGCCCAGCGTCCATCGACCTCACCGCTCGCACCATGCCATTTCCATCGGTTTAGCATCGGATTCCGGCTCCCACGTGCCCGCTATCGCGCTGCAGGTTCTCATGATTGATCCATTTCCGTTGCGCAGTGCTTCTCCGTCGCACGCGACAAGCCGCCTCCCCCGAGCCTCTTCCGGCATCCGGCCGCCTTCTTCTCCGCCACCTCCGATATCCCCGGCCTGCACCGTTCCCTTGTTCTGCGGCCTCCAGCCGCGCCCAAATCGACGGCCACGATGCCCGACATCAACCCTGCGGACCTCAGCCGCCCGTCCGTCAGCCTCTCGACCCCCATCCTCGCCAACAAATCCATCACCGTCTCGGCGTCCCTGAAGCCCAAGACCAGCCAGATCATCCCCCCGCGCATCGAGCTCGAGGCCGCCTACACAGCCCTCAAGGCCGCCGTCGGCTCCGACCACTGGAAGGCTTACAAAGATGCCACCACCCAGTTCCTCATCGGTATGTGTGTCCGGCCAATTGCTGCGGGCCTGTCTGTCTGCTCGCCTTCCCCGATCCCTGCGACTGACCGGCTGCTACAGGCCGCCTCAACCAGGCCGAATACGCGGCCGTCATCGACCCCATCCTCACGTCGCCCAATGGAGACAGGGAGCATCTGCACAACCAGCTGATCGCCGCCATCTACGGCAATGTCACGCGCGAGATGCCCGACATGGGTCTGGCCCCGTGGGTCAGCGCCAACGATAAGCCTTCGGGCGGGCTTGGCGGCAAGCCGGCCAGCGGCGATGCCAAGGAGCGCCGCTTGAAGGGCGAGATCATGCTGCTGCCAAACAAGGACCGGAGGCGCATCAAGGACCTAGTGCACAACGACGTATGCTTGCGCACCCCACCTGTGGCCGATCCACTCGCTTGTACCCGGCTGACATGCAGCCCCAGTTCGATCCCTACGATGCTCTCTCGAGCGTGTTCACAGACCAGCACCGGTCAAGACCGCTTCGCGTGGTTGCCGACGTGCCAAATAGTGCCAGTGGCGGCATCAACAGGATGAGTATGCAACCTGCCTGGTCCTTTTGTGTGCCATCCAGACAGGCAGTTCTGTTCTGACACCGCTTTCAGACCTAGACCTCGAGATCAAGAAACGATACGCTCAGCCTCTGGCCGTCGAGTCGGGCGAATTCCCCGACACCAGCAACATAGAATCGCGCATGCTGCCTTTCTGCTACGAGGCAGGCCTGGTGTCCGGCTATGCCCCGGACGCGGCGCAGTTCATGTGCATCGCCACCGAGACGTTCATCAAGGAGGCGCTCTCGGCCATCTTCAACCGCACGCGCAGCAACGGGCCCGGCGAGCTGGGCAGCGCCGGCTTTGGCGGCAACAACTGGGTGCAGACGCGCAAGTACCGGCGGCAGCTGACCCGCGAAGAGGAGAGCGCCATGCGCGGCGAGACTCAGCGGGACAAGATGGGGCTGCTGCCGATAGAGGCCAAGGCGGCCGGCGAGCGCGGTCCGCTGGGCTTGGCCGAGCTGCGTATTGCCCTGGAGATGGGCGACTGCGGCCTGACGCAGTTCCCCGTCATCGGTCACTCGCTCATGTACAACTACCACGAAGGCGAGCTGGAGAACTGGGACGACTATACCTGGATCGACGGCCAAGACCACGAGCCGGCCCCGACCGTTAACGGCACAGCAGGCACCCAGCAGGCCATAAATGGCACAGTGCCGCTGGTAACAAGCGCAGCAGCCGTAGCAGCAGCATCAATAACGTCTTTGGGGGCAGCAGATGTTGCAGCAGCTGGAGCCATTGCCGTCGGCGGGTCTGGGGCTGCTTCTGTCGCGATCAAGAGCAGTGTTGCGGGAAGCGATGTGCTGATCAAGACCGGCAGCAGCCTGACAAACGGAGCCGACTTCCCCGACCTCATGGACGTCGACAGCACCGAGATGTGGTGGGAAGGCGCCGACACGTTTGACGGCGACCTGCTCAACGGCGTACTCGACTCCTGCCTCGCGGTTGGCTGAGGGTGCTGGCGACGGTTGGCTGGAAGCCGAGACGGCTTCAGTATGTGTCGATGATCGATCGGTTGGATAGGGGAAGACGGTATACGAAAAACGGGACGACGGGGCCATAATGGCGGAACGGCAAGACGACGGGAGCTGAGGTGTGCGGCGTTCTTTACTTCTGTGCTTTTTTTTGCCCCTTTTCTCTTTCTCTATCAAGAGTATCCCCGAAAGGACGGCGCGGGAACGGGAGTGCTTGTTTTGTTTTTGTTTTCTCCCTATTTCTCTATTTCTGTCTTGGCTTTTCTGTCGGTTTGTCTGCCATCCTGCGCCGTTGGGCATAGCACCTACGTTCTCTTCTCTGGTCCTGCTACGCGCCGTGGTCTGCTCCTAGCAGGAGGCGGCGTTGTTCTTGGATCGCCTTGTCATTATCTTGCCCCCCCTTTTTTTTACTCGCTCTATTTTTGTTCTCTCCTTTTTTTCTTGGTTTCAGCATCAAGATGGCGTTTCCCTCGGTCGATTACCTGTGGCAAAGAGAGCCTGGCTTGGCTCGTTCTGTTTCTTGTTTTGCTGTCCAACAACATCCATGCTTTCCACCCTTTCTCGCCTTGTTTTGTAAGATACTCCTTCCTGCCCTTTCTTGTCTGGCAGGCCTTCTCCCCATACCAAGCTGCAGTCTTTTGAGTATACAGATCCGCCGCGGCCGTTGTGTATGTTCGGAGTCTCCCAACCCTGATAATGATACTGTACATTTGAATACGATAAATGGACAAGACGCATGGAGTACGAGTGAATGCACTTCCATCGATGCTCTGCTTTCTGCCTTGCGATGCGTTTAGGCATTTATGCACTGTAGCCGATATCTACAAATCGAGGGGGCTAGGCGGCACAATTACGGGGCATCAATTTGCGCGAACGCGTATCTTGTAGGGGAGATCCACCAACGCGTTTTACGCGTTTCCACCTCTGAAAACTCCCCACACCGATTACCACAACCTTCTCAGGACTGAGCCACTTTCCACCTTTCTTAACTTCCGAGTAGCGAGCTTCTCATGGGAGGAAGCCCGTTCTCCAGCATACGATCCGTACAACATAATACCGGAACAGAGATATGTTACTGATATAACCGCCAACCTCGTTACAGAACAGATTCATCGACTTGGACCAGCTGCGAGCAGTCCTTCCTACTCTCCAATGACCACTTTGTCGAGGACGCCGTCGCCGGTGGCGTCTGGCTCTGACTCGGATTCGGTCGTGGCCACACCGATGACGCCCCGCTCCAAGCTTCGGGCCCTCTATGCTACCATTGACGGTAGTGACAGTGACTCCGAGAAAGAAGCAGGGACCAAGAAGGACAGCAGTGCCGACAGAGAAACTACCACACCCACCCGGAAAGCCAATTCCAAGGCCGTCCGGTCAAACAACGCAGCATCCCCCGGGCCAGGCATCCCAACAGTGCCTCGCAACCTCGCAGAAGCAGATGCAGCTGTGCTGGGAGCATCGTCGCCCGGCGTTCGACTCGCTCTTGGCAAGGTCAGCTTAGACAGCGACGATGACGACAAGGACTCCCCTGTTGGGCCACGGGGCCGCTTTGCAGCCCGCATGCTGGACGAGCCAGCCAAACAGCCGGCAGCACCTTTGGCGGACAACGCGCGCGAGCGGGTCAAGCGGATGCTCGAGCAAGCTGCGCAGGCCGAGAAGCAGGCGTCGGTCGAGACCGACGGTGACGACAATGGAAACGACGCCGAGGATGAGGACGACGACGATATCAGCGCTGTTGCCCGACCGCGGAAGCTATTAAACAGAGCAGCACGCCAGGGTGCATCGCGCGAGGCGTCGCCCGCAATGTTCATGTCACCGACAAAGCCGGTAGACCGAGAAGATTCGCCGGACATGTTTGTAACGCCGACAAAAGGGGGCGCTGCTACCTTTGACGAGGCCGCCTCTTCAGCGACCAATCCGGGCCGCCCTGCCCGCTTCCAGGCTCTCGTGGCGAGGAAGCGTGAAGAGACACGCAAGCGCGAGGAGGAAGAGCAGCGCAAGAGGGCCGCCCGGGCCGCCCGACAGGCAGCAGCTGAGGAGAACGACAACGATGATGACGACCTGCTGATGCGTGACGACGCGGACGATGCCGTCTCCGATATCACGGACGACGAAGGAGGCCGGAGGCTGACCCAGGATGTCCGGCCGACCCGAAAGGCAAGTCGGAAGGCGCTGGAGGAAATGCACCGAGAGACGCAACGCATGGCCCGCAACCTGCAGCTGGGCCACGAGGCAAAGACGAAGAAGAAGATGACAAAAGCCTCGCTGTTTGAGCGCTTCAACTTCAAGCCAGAAGGCGCCGCCGCCGCCACAGCAACACCGGCAGCACCGGCAGCACCAATAGCACTAGCCGCCACAGCCACGCCCATAGTCTCTAGCCGACCAGCATCTCCCACATCTCCCCGAAACGACCAGGACGGCAACGATACGGATACACCTCCCAGCTCACCCCCTGTGGCCTTGGACAACGAATCCATGCTGAAAGCGGCCACGGCGCCTGCTGCGTCTGACAAGGGCAAAGTCAAAGCAGTTGCCACAGAAGAGACGAACGAGGCCAAGCCAAAGCGGCAGATTCGGGTCAGACTCCCAATCCATACCCACACCGTCCTAGTCGACTCCGACTCCGACGGGCTGGAAATTGTCCAGTCAACGAAGAACAGGGTGGATATTCTTTTCGAATCCGCGCCCCTGAAGCGAGAAAAAGAGCCTCGGTCTATGCTAGCGCTGCGTCGTCTTGCTCAGATTGGCTCTCCCGACAAGAAGCGGAAGCAAAAGGAGGCAAGCAACGACTTGACGTTGGGCGAACTGCAGCAAGTTCTACAAGGCCGAGCACGGCATCAGGCAAAGGTCGAACGTGACGAGCGAATGGAGAAGCTCCGCGCCAAGGGCATTCGCATCCAGACTGAGGAGGAGCGCGAAAAGGAGATGGCCGAGGTCGACGACATTGTTGCACGAGCCCGTCTAGAAGCGGAAGAGATCATGCAGCGGGAGAAGAAGGCGGCCAAACAAGCCAAGAAGGAAGGAAAAGGAGGTGTCAATGACGACGACAGCGAAGCCGATTTACTTGATTGGGACGGCAGCGAAGACGATGAGGATGGCGAGGACTATACGCCCGAGGAGGAGAAAGAGGTCGAACTTTCCGGATCAGAGGACGACGACGACGACGACGACGACGACGATGCCAATGCCATGGGCGAGACCGTGGAGGGGGTCCTGATTGACGACGATGCAGCAGAATCGGCAGATGAGGCCGCAGAGAAGCCAGAGGACGACAAACCTGAGGACACCAGCCACTCTCACGATGAAAGTCGCGATGCACTCGAAGCTCTTCCCACCCCGATACGTGTTCGGCCGGCAAAACGCCGCAATGCGGTGCTGACTTCGGACGACGAGGATGAAGATGTTGCTTCCTCGCCCGGCCTTCCTGTGTTGGCGGAGGCGAATACGCCAAGGCCCAAGGCCGCCTTTGCCAAATCGCCGTCAGGACCAAACATCAACAGTGATTCGCCTCGCGTGCCAACGTCAGTCCTACGGTCTGCGACCAAGAGCTTCATCCCAGGCCTGCCTGTAGCTCTTGGTGGGCCCGCCGGTATGGGCCTGACGCAGATATTCGCCGGCACGATGGCGGACGACAGCCAATTCGCGGGCTCTGCGGGTGGCTTCGGCTCCCCATCACAGTTCATGCCGACTATTGGCAACGTCTTTGCGGAGCCGAATCTAGGCGGTGCCAAAAGCGGCACTGATGACCAGGATTTTGTGCACAGCAGTCAACCAACCCAGGATTGGGTCAAGCAGGTTCAAGAAGGTGGCTATACAGGTAGCCAGGCCGTCAAGCTGGACTTTAGCCAGTCACAGGCCCATGGCCTGGGTAGTCTCCTTCGCGACGTCGATGCGAGCCAGTTCTCCGGTCTGATGGAGAGTCAGGATCTGCCATCTCAAGAGTACACGCCAATGAAAGTGCGCTTTATCGAACACCAAGCATTTACAGCCGAGACGGTTGTCATGTCACGAGTTCCGCAGCCTCAACTGGAATCTATCGCTCAGTCGCCATCACCTCCACGGAGAAAGGGCAAGCTGTTCCGGAAAACAACAGCAACAGAGGCTGGCGCCAACGAGGACGAGGCAACAAGCGGCAATGAAGCGAGTTCAGAGGCCAAGTCGGCATTCAGTATGCTGAAAGACGCCTCAGCAGCCAGAAGGAAGCAGGCGGCAGCAGCGGCCTTTGACCGAAAGAAGAGCAAGGCCAAAGACTTGGTTGAGGAGCAGGCTGAAGAGTCTGAGGACGAGTATGCTGGACTTGGTGGTGCAGATGGCGAGGACAGCGACAACGAGTCCCTGGCTTCGGTGAAAGACCTCATCGATGACAATCAAAAAGTGACAGAGGCGGACAGTGCGAAGCTGGCTGCTTTCTATGCGTGAGTTTTGCCCTCTTTCTGTGGACTGTCTCAGCAGGTGACATGGCAGTTAATCTTTCCATCTCAGTGATCGGGAGCGTGAGAGCGACGAAAAGCAGGTAGAGAAGCTTTTCCGCGATGTCACAACGGGAATGTTGCGGCGTAAACGCGGTGCGGACTACGACTTGTCGGACTCGGATGACGATGGCGAAGCACGTCGACGGATGAAGCGGCGGCAGTTTGCACGGATGCAAAAATCGTTGTTTTCCGATGAGCGGATATCGAAGGTAGCAGAGAACCCACGGAACCTGGCTTTCCTGAAAACGATCGAAGACTGTGGCAGCGACGACGAGATGGACTTTATATTCGACAACGCTGCATCGACCGCATCGATATCAACAGCCACCTCGACCACGACTCCCACAACTGCAGCTGCAGTCAATAGTGGCGGCTCCAAAGTCGTCATTCCAGGCAGCCAGCCAAGCGTCGAGCCAGAAAGCGTTTCGGAGAGACGAGCAAAGCGGCGACAACAGTCAGGCAGCGGCAAAAAGCCGTCCAACCTGGGAGACATTCGCGAGTCGCTATCCAGCCTCTTGGAGGAGGAGACGAGCATGTCGGTAGTGGCAGACACGGAGTTTGGATCGGACGAAGAAAACGACAGCATTCACGGGGCCACCAAGGAGAGCCGACAGGCGGACTCGGAGCCACGGCGGAACAAGGTCAATGTGGTGGACCGCATCAGCCTTCAACGGGCCAACAGCGGCACACATGCGGCAGTTGGCCGCAATGCTTTTGATGCTGGCCTTGGTGGAGGTCCAATGGGCCCGACAGGCTTCAAGGCGCCGGCACTGCTGCGACGGGCAACCACCAACTCGCTGCTGTCTACCACGAGCAGTCGGAGCAGCAGCAGCGGTGGTGGTGATGGAAGCGGTGGTGGGTTTGCCGATCAGGGCAAGATCAAGAAGAATGCCAGCAAGCAATCTGGCATCAACTACTTTGCACGGGAGAACGAGCGGCGGACTGCCATGGCAGAGAGCGACAAGCGGCGGCAGGCGAAAAAGGTGCGAAGTGCAGAGGGCCGCAGCCGGATTGTCGGCGGGCTATTTGGTGCTGGCAAGTTTGAGTAAGGAGCCAGCAGAGGGCTGATGACGGCGAATGTCACATTTGGGTAGAGGAGGAGTTTTGGTGTATTGGATGCTTCCGGGTGTCTATCGGTGTTTGCTGGTATGTACAGGCGTTGGGATGCAACGGAGGACCTGCGCATGATGGGGCGTTCTGGCATATTCGTTTTGGCTTAGGTAGTTTGAGTTGGTCCAAATATAGCGGTCCTTGCTCTCGATTGAAGACGCGGGAACTGTCATGTTGATTGTCATGAGGTGAAGAGCTGGTGTCGGGCAGCCTCTAGCAGACACCGGTTGCTCTTTCCCAGTAGTCGCAACTGCCCCGCAGCCAGTCACTTTACGCGTCCATTTCGCGTGTTGCCAGTTTTGCAGCCGTTTCCCAAGACATCCGTTTTAAGGGCAACCTTCAAAACCAGCATCGCCAAGACGCATCGTCGTTCCACGCGGGGTGTTCTGGTGGTTTTTGGATGGCCTGAGGGGCCGACCGATTATGCCTCCAGCCGTGCGCTTTTTGCTCTCCTTATTTCTTCACTCTCTTTGAGCCGCTTTCTGACAGGATGCAGACGCCCAATGCGACGCATTTTGTCCTGCCCAAGCGGCCCGACCGGCCGGCGGCAACGCCGACACGTCCAAGGTACGAGTTAGGAGCCGGCGAAACGCCGGCGCCAGCCACGGTGCGAAGCAGCCAGTCTCGGCCGACGCCGCGGTTTGTGCCATCGTGGACGCTGTCGCAGAGCACGCCGGCTCGGGCACGCGATGAGATCGACGAGGACAGCTCGCCTCCGCGGACGGCATGGAAGGGGGCAGCCGATGGCACGACAGGACAGCCACGGCCAGCACAGCTGACACAGCAGACGCAACCGACACCCTCTGGTGCTAGGACGCTATGGCAGCCGAGATGGCAGTCGGCACGGCGCCCACAGGTGCGGGAGGACATTGAAGACGCAGAAGACAGCGATCTGGACCTAGACGACGACAGTGGCGATCCCATAGACGGCCTGTCTATAGCCTCCCAAGAGTCTGATGAGGAACAGACAGGACAGGAGAGCGGAAGCGGGGAGCAGGGAGAAAGCGGAGACGAGCAGTCGCGCCAGCAACCGCAGTCACCCGCACGGCCATATAAACGGAGGCGCCTGTTTGTGTCGCCAGGAAGAGGCGGGAAAAGTAAAAGGAACGTGACCCGGCAGCAGGGACAGCTGGTGGACGATATCGAAGAGGGCAATGACGATTGCAGTGATGCCGACGACAGTGACAACGACGACAATGCCGAGGACACGTTTGGAGATTACTATAGGAGTCGCCAGATGTCTTATGACGAGATTGGGGAGATTCTGGAGGATGAAGAGCTGCGCCATGGCCGGGAGCCGGCAGACGAGAAGGCCGATGTGTACGATGCGGAGGAGGAGGACTATATGACTCTCAATGCGACGCCGAGCAGGAGGAAAACGGAAGACAGACTTGAGCAACAGCAGCAGCCCAATTTCCAGAGAGCGCGACTGTTCCTCACAATGGGGAGGTCTCGAAAGAGTGGCACTACGGCTACAAGAGATGATGCGGTGGATTCGAGGGATGCGGGCTCAGAGGACAACGGCGATGAGAATGGTGAAGATGCCCAAGGCTACGGTGACTTTGACGAGAACAATGAAGACACTCGCCATACGAGCGCAGACTGGCAGCAACAGCAGGAGCACCGAAACCCGCCGCCAGACTTCTTCTCGCCACGGAAGCGGCAGAGGAAGCGCCGACAGCCTGTGCAGCAGAGAGGCGGCGCTGCAGCAGCGCCAGTCTCGGGAGATGGTCAGTTTGTTGTCGGTGGGCTGGCGGCTGAGCTGCGCAACTGGCTGGTGCAGATCAAGGTGGAGGCCCGGAGCAGCGAAAAGGTGGGTGTTCGCACTGGCAGCACCGGGATCACAGGCACCACAAGGCCGCTGCGGTACGTTGTCGAAGAGACCAAGCTGTCGTCGGGCATGTGTCTCGTGCTGGGACGACCAGAGACTGAGGTGGGAGTCGAGGCGAAGTCCGGCACGGCTGTGCGCCTGCTTCTCGCCGGAGACCGAAGCCGGGAACCGGCATCGGCGCTGGACAGCGGCAGGATCGTGAAGATTGTGCCGCCATTCTGGCATGTCGTGATTGATGGAGAGACCTGGACGGTGGCCAGCAGCTGGGCCGTGGAGTGAAAGCCACATTCGCATACAAGCATAATATGCAACAAGGCGACCGAAAATAATTCTGGGATGCAACCTCTGAGCCTCTCCCGTCTACAAGACTGCAGCACACACTCCGCTGCGACTATGCACGCTCCTCTCTTGCGGCGACTGGTGGGATTGACTGCGGCATCCCGGCGCCGATGGCTGTGTGGCGCGACACCGTCGCCGCCGCCAAACCGGACGGACGTGGAGCCGCTGCGCATCCTCTTCTGCGGCTCCGACGCCTTTAGCTGCGCATCCCTCGGGGCTTTGCACGCCGAGATGCAGCGACAGGATGGGCTCCCAGCAGACCGCCGCGCATCACTGGCTGGCTGCATCGCCTCGCTCGACGTCGTCGTCCGGCCGGCCAAGCGGACCGGCCGCGGACTCAAACAGATGGCCGATAGCCCAGTCAGGACCATGGCCTCGGAGCTGGGCCTCTGCATCCATGAGCGGGACACCTTTACGGGCTGGCAGGTGTGGACAGACCGCCGTTCTATTCCTCCTTGTTTGTATTTCTCTCTTCTAACCGGCCGGCGCAGCCTCCGTCCGTCAACATGATCATTGCCGTCTCCTTTGGCCTCTTTGTGCCGCCACGGATCCTCGGTGCAGCCCGCTACGGCGGCCTGAATGTGCATCCGTCGCTCCTGCCAGAGTACGTTGATGCGCCCTTGTCCCTCGTCTCGGATCCTGACAGCAGACACACAGCCTGCCTGGAGCAGCGCCCATCGAGCATGCCATCCTGGCCGGCCGCGAACGCACCGGCGTGACCGTGCAGACGCTCGACGACCGGGCCTTTGACGAGGGCCGCATTCTCTTGCAGGGACCCGAGGCTGGAGCGGAAAGGGGAGCTTTCGGTCTCGTCATCCCGCCACGCTGCACGGCCGATGAGCTGCACCGCCTTCTGGCTCCCCTGGGCGCCGGCCTCCTCATACAGGTGCTGCGTCAGGGACTCTATCTCCCAGGAACCGTCTCTGCTTCTGCTGCGGCCAAGAACCTACCGCCCGGCCTCGTTCCCGTCCTCGCATCCAAGCTAGCCAAGGCCGATCAACAGGTGCCGTGGAGACTGCACCAGAACAGCCAGTCTCTACCAACAGCAACAGACATTGACAGGCGTGTTCGTGCACTTGGCTCGCTCTGGACACACTTGGCGCTGCCGCAAGGCCGACAAAGCTCGCCGATGCCTACGCAAAAACGCGCCATTCTCGGGGACGTCGAGCTGGTCACGTGCCCGGACCAGATGGCGCCGCTACTCTCAAGGCAGGCCGCCAAAGGCAGTCTGGCCGAAACCAAGGACTCGCCGTGCGCATTCCAGACGGCCACTTTTGTCCAGAGAGACGGCCAGCACCAAACTGCAGTCACCCTGCCATTTACTGTATCTACCGACGGTAGCGAAAGCATTATCCTTCCTGTAGGCATATCACCTCAGGCCTCGGACTCTTCCCTCTGCGTCCGCATCGGCACCATCAAGATCGAAGGCGACCGTACCAAGCCTGCAGCCCGTGCCATCGCCGGCTTCTCTCACAACGGAACACCGCTCGGACAGGTCACCTGGGACGTGGTTTTCCACAAGTAGCCAGCCCCATCACAAGATATACAAAGCACGACTTTCGGGAACCAAATTGATGACGCTAAGAAGCTATGATACAGTAGTATAGTGTGGGTTCCTTCCATCATCCACACAACACATTGTCGTGATGTTTTTTGTGCGAGCCGCCGTGCAATGTATGCCACCCGCCTTTTCTTCGCCATGATGCACTCCGGCCTCCCAAGGCGTGAATAATTCGTCATCATTAGTGTCCCATCCTGAGCCGTCCCAGACGTAAGAGCGTGATACCCCTCCCCCGATGCTACCCTGGCAATAAATTGGTGATATAAAGACAGGTTGAAAGAGAAGTGAACAGGGAAAAGGTGGGAGGGGAACGAGGGACCGGCGGTATGCCGAACACAATTTACGTGCTCTTGGCATACTCGGAGCCGACCGACGAGTTGGTGTCGGTTGCATGCAGCAGCTCCTCCTCGTCCTCGTCGCGAGGCCCATGGATGTCTTCCTCAAAAACCGGCTCCTGTTCGTTCATATCGAACTTGGTCTTGAAGTTCTTAATGTCCGTGGTCATGCTGCTGCTGTTGGAGCGGCGACGGGCATTGGTAAAGTTGAAGCTCTCGTCAACAACCTCTTCGCCCATGCTGCCCCAGTTGCCCTTGCCACAACCGTTCTTCTTGGTCTTCTTTGGGTCCGTGTCGGCGAACCCATTTTTGGCAAAGAACTTGGGAAGATGGTCCTCCGGCCCGTAAGCCTCGGCAAGAGCACCGTGCACACGGTCGTTAAACTTGTGGGAGCGAGTCACTGAAAGCCGTTAGCTTCCGGCCGTTGTATAGTGGGCAGCATGAGACGAAAGTCAGAGGATTTGCAGTCACTTACTGATGATGTGTTGATGAGAGTAAGAAGAGATTGTAATGAAAGTTGATAGAGCTGATGACTAGATGGGTCAGGGGCTGGCCACCTTTTATGGAATTGGAGGAAAAGGGGGGTCAGAGCAAGACAAAGGGAAGGAGCTGCAAGTCGGTTCGGAGAAAAGACCGGTGCAGATTAGCTTACGAGAGTGGTCCTGCTACTGGCGTATGAAGATGGCGATGAGTGTTTGCGTTGCAGCAAAGTATAAAAAGCAAGACGATAAGCTAGAAGGATGCCCTAGATTGAAGGGGATATATGGGAGAAGATATGGGGACAAAGAGCAGCGAAGCGTAGAGGGTGGAAGCAGGATGAGCCAAGGGAGACGAGTGACGAGGTGTGGTATCGGGCGATTGGGTGCTGCAGAGTGATTGGAAGACTGGCAAACTGGCAGACTGGCAAACGGCACAGACGCAATGATGGGTGGTAGCAGTTGGCGATGAACCGAGAAGATGGTGTGAAGGGAGAAGATGGAAGAGGTGGCAGCGGGAAAGAAGAGGACGGGGACCACTTGCTTATAACGGCACGGATGCAGATGGCAGGGAGCTCACGAGTGCAAGATACGAGTACGAGCGACATCTTACGAGGAAAAGGCAAAAGGGGAAGACCTGGACTCTCCTTCGCGTCCGTTTACTGACCCCCCCCCACCGAAAAACGGTCAGGCGGGCGATTTGGCTGTGACGTCTCCCCAATCTGAACGCCTCTGGCGCCCATCGCAGTCGCGTGACCCTTGCGCAACGGAGCGAGAGGGGCCCGAGAGCGCCGATGGCTGACCGGGGAAGGTGCCACCGCATTCTGCACACAGGGTCCTTTTTTCTGGTTCGGCTTGCTGGCCTGCTGGCTTCTGTTTACTTTCGAATGGACGAGAAGGCTCGATCGACGGGGCCGGCCTGCGTCTCCACCCGGCTGCCATGCCAGTCTGGGAGTCCGGCACGGGAGGCAGAGCTCTGTCGACACTGTGCGGCAAGCTGCTGTTCCCATCCCGCGTGTTCGCACGCTCTGTTGGCCCCTCAGTCCCCAGTCCCCCATCGGTCGCTCTGCGACGCGCAGGACGACAGCACGAAGCTCGACAGCTCGATAGCTCGACAGCTCGGCAGCTCAACAGCCCAATCGATTGCCCATTGTTGTCTCACTTCACCCCCCTTTGCTCCTTCTCTGTCTGCTGCTCCCGTGTCACACAAGTGGCATGAGCTCCTTCTAAAACCCGGCCCACTCCACCTCTGGTGCACGCCACGCCCCGGCAAAGACGTCACCACCTCGTTCTACCACTCGCTTCCTAGGGCGGATCGCTACCCTGGCAATACCCCGCAAAATCGGTACGCGCTAAGGGGAAGTGGTGTGGATAACTGTTTACTCGTATTAGCGTACTCCGTACACACACTGTGATTAGGGGCACTTGGCCGCCCTGGAACGCCTGGGACAGTATGTTTGCCCTCGCAATTTCACGGCGTGGATACCGTTACATTGTCCTGTTGTGATGGAGAGCCCCCCATCGAAATCCGTAGAAACCGCGTGAAGAAACGGTGCCGGCTCCGAGGCGAGAGCGCGTCGACGGCCGGGCTACGAGTACAGCCAGCCGACCGTGGACAGCTTGGATGCTAGCTCGAATTCAGGAACAGGAAAAGTGGCAAGGGAGATAAGGTACATTATACGGCTGGATGGTGTCATTGGCACAAACAAACGCTTGGGCAAGTCGAAAAACGCACAGCAGATGAGTCAATGGAGCGATGGGGCAGTGGCTGACAGAGAGGTCATGTGTTCGGAGCAGGGTCCAGCTATGGAGTTGCTGGAGAGGCTACCGGCAATTGAGAGCCTCCTGCAGCCGCTAAAGCAATGGCGTGACTAGCCGAGAAAGCAGCTTTGACATGATAGCTAGCATTGCGACATCGGACCGGAAACAGCTTTGGTGCAAGTATCGTGGGCCTAAGAGGTCACCCGGGCCTCTTACAAGGGACACGGTTGCAAAATCGGAATCTGCCTTTGACTCACTGACTGCTGCCTATTCGGCGACAGCTTATGCCGTGCCATGGTTTGTCGGCCTTAGCTTGAAGCGTTCTTTCAGTCATTTCTTCCACAGTAGCAGAAGCCGGCTGGATGCCCGCGAAATGGGAAGCGGCAATACGATATCTTATGAGCTCGCTGACTGATTGTTCTTCATTTTGGAAGAGTGCAACTACAACAGCTTGATAATAGAAAGCATCTAGTACTTTGGTTGACCACAAACCCTAACAGTAGTGTTCCAATGGTGGATACAGCGGATCACTTCGTTCTTCTACCACGAAGACACATAGCTAGAGCAGTCTATATGTCCTCAGACCATGTTACCGCCGGGTCTCTTTATGCCAATCCGGAGGAGCCGATGCCGTCATACTGCGCAAGAAGAGACAGGCAGCAATCCAAGCCAAAAGATCAGTCAACAGAGACTAGTCGGCCCCTATCCCATATGTCCACGCCGTTTCCAAAAGCACGATAGATATACAATCTGGAGCAAGCACACTCCAAAGCCAACATCCTGGCTTACCAGCCTATTTGTGCTTTTCCACGCCGTCCTCGTGAACAGCTGTCCGGCTCGCTGCCGTGTTCCCGTCGGAGCCCTCGGCCTCGTCCTCGCTGTCGGCTCCTATGCTGTATCGCGAGTCCAATGCGGGCGTGGTCACGTGCAGGTCGTCCAGCTCGCCCTCGTCAAAGTCGCCGGCCTCCAGATCCCGGTTCGACCGCTTGTTGCGAAAGTTTTCCAGCGCAGTGCCGCTCGGGACTGACATGCTGTTGCGGCGCCTATACGCCGGCATGTGCGTGTCAGACGACGAGGCGGCCACTCCCCGGTATCCAGCTCGACGCCGTCGGTCACGCCATACAAAGTAGCCCCAGGCTGTGGCTGCCGCGGCCACAATGACCAGCACGATCTCACCACTCTTGCGGTATGCCGCCCACTTGGCCGCATCGACCTTGGCCTTGTCGCCGTCCTGGCCGGTCGTGCTGCTGCCGTTCCCGGCTGCACCGCCCACGGTCGTCGTCGGTCCAGGCTCGCCATCGAGGCGCGAGTCGGTCGGCTTTCCGCCAATGCTGCTGATATCGACCCCCATAAAGCGATCCAGCATGTCCCGTGTGCGCCGCGGATAGTCGAACGGCACCATGTGCGACGAGTTGTAGAACAGCACGTACGTCAGGTTGCGGGCCTCCTGCCAGAAACCGGCGTCTTTGCCCTCAAAGGTCCACTCGCGGCGCGGCGCCCAGGTGCCTGGCGAGAGCTCAAAGCCCTTGCCGCCGTTCCAGGCCATGTTGCCAATCATCGCCTCCGTTCCCAGGTGGTTGCAGATCAGGTCTTCGGCGCCCGAGAAGAGCATAATCGGCATTTCGGCCAACAGGCCCGGGAGGATGGCAATGGACGGCTTCGACACGCGATCGCGAAACTGCGAGCCGACGTTGCCGTTGCACTCCTGCCACCCCGTGTTCTTGTTCGGGTTGATGTGCAGTGCCGCGATCACGTCGTTGTTTCGCAGGTAGCTGGTCAGCTTCGGCAGGTCGGGCGGCCAGCTCATGCCGCAGCTGGGGTATGTGTCGCGGAGGCGGACGTCGTACATGTTGATGCAGTCGTTGCTGTCACCCGAGTTTCGGCGCGTGACCCTCAGCAGCTCCTGGAGGATGCTCTCGCACTCGCTGATATCGACCGGCTGGTCTTCCGGGCCGCCAGCCACTGACATCATCTTGTCGCAGACTCGCCGCTGGTTCTCCAACCTGTCGGAATCGCTGCTCCCCTTTGTCACCAGCTTCTTGTCGTATGCATAATCGATGTAAGACTCGTACTGCTCGGCGGGGGAGATCCAGCCGTTGCCAATCAGCAGGCCTTTCAGGGCCCAGACGTGCGGTTCCGTCGCGTTCTTGTTTCGTTCGACAATGTGCTTGGCAATGTAGGGGATGTACTGGCCGGCAAACGATTCGCCGGCTAGGTAGAGCTGCCATCCTGTCAGTGTCTCTGCTGCAAGATCGCACGCGCCATGCCAAGACATACATCGTCGTGCTCGTACTCTGGGAAGAGGGCGAACCACTTTTCGAGAAAGACGATAAACTGGTCGGCCATCTCGTCCAGCTCGTGGACGTAGCTGTCGGTGTTGACGTAGCTGAAGCCGGTGCCGACGGGGTTGTCGACAAACATGACGTTTGCAAACTCGTTCCACGCGCCGTCGTTGTACTCCAGCGTGTGGTCGTCCTTGAGTCGGTAGGGCCCGATCTCCATCAGCGCACCGTCTTCTGAGCTGCAGCCGGGCCCGCCGTTGAGCCAGATGACGGTACGTTGCCGGTTGGCAATGTGCTTGTTCTGGAAGTGCCAAAAAAACAGGTTTCCGTTATGCTCTGGCGTGATTTCGATGTGACTGGCAGCAATTCACCGATTAGTTCTGTTGTCTGGCCCTGGTTGTGGTTCGCCAGCCTTCCAGTCCGCGATCGAGTCCGCCACCGCTCCGCCTCGCTTACCCTGCATGCATCTTCAACAGTGGCCCCTCTGGCTGCCCTGGAAGCGAGTGCACAAAGTAGTCACCCGCGACAGGGTCAGCACGTGCAGAGCCGGCCCAGATGGACGTGACGGCCGCGACGGCCGCGACGACGGTTGGCCATCGCTGCCATGGTGTCGACCGCGCCATGGCGTCGGACAGCAAGGGTTTCTGAAATGCGATTTGGAATTGAGGCTTCCAGGAAAAAAAAGAAAAAAAGAAAAAAAACAGTCCCCCACGAAGCTGGCGGCGTGGACGAAGGAAACAAACGGTCTGCCGGCCCCTGATCAAGGCTCGCAATGCGCTGGAAGCGGACAAATCAACAACGACGGTCCATGCGGTGTCCGATCTGGGCAGCGAGCTCGTATGTCCAGGGAAGAGGAAAAAAAAGAAACCGGTAGGGGCCCGCGAGCAAAGGGCTTAGGTGTCCTGTCAAGAGAAAGTGCAACGGGGAGGGCTAACGGCTGACGCAGCAGGGCCACAGGTGCGAGCAGTGCTAACAGGGCGCCAGGAAGGAGAGTGCCAGGGGGCATTAAGTGGGGCCCGTTTCCGGATTGGGCGGGTGCCTTTGCGGCTTCGAGGCAAGTGCAGGGCGGCGTGGTGGCTGAAGACGGAAGCGGTGCTGAATAGAGCCTATAACAGGAAGCGTCAGGGCCTGGCTCCGGACTTATGAATACGCTTCGACGCGCGAAGGTGCTGGTGAGACGAAGCTTGGATCGCGTACGGGGTAGACTACCCAGTACGGATTACAGCTGACCCACATGATGTTACATAATCAGAAAATATTTCCTGTTAACACGCTGTAGATGGAGAAAAGCTTCAGTTTTTGGAGCAAGCGATTCGGGGCCGTTTTTAGGACCTTTCAATTGACCTCTGATTGCGTGCTGTATTGAGCATTCTGTTCCTCTTGTCCGTCTGTCGACTCTGATCTCTCATCTCGGGCCTCTTGGTCTCCTTCCGTCTCACACCTCCGGACTCTCACCTCTCACCTCTTTCCGTCGCCGCCATGGCCAAGACATATGTCGTCGAGCACCTGGACGAGGGCCTGGGCGCCTGGTCGACGCTCGAGTACGTGACGATTGCGCGCGAGACCGGCGCGCTGTGCCTGTCGTCTCTGCCGCCTTCGCTGGTGCTGCCGGCCGAGCTGACGGCCGTGGCCGGGTTCCGGGCCGAGCAGCGCAGCGTCGAGGAGCTGTACGGCGGCGATGCGACGCAAAAGGCACGCGTGTGTCTGCTGGACCCGGCGGCGGCACAGGAGCTGGCGCCGGCCGACGGCGACCTGTTTGACGTCTTTCTGTTTGGCGGGATCCTGGGCGACGATCCACCGCGGGGTGAGTGGAGGTGTTGGTCTGATGCTCGATGCATTGTCTCGATGCTCTGTCTTGATTTCACAGCTGACTCTGCAGATCGCACGTCTGAACTGCGCAAGAAGGGCTTCCAAGGCCGCCGACTGGGACCCAAGCAAATGACCACCGACACGGCTGTGCGAGTGACTCGGATTGTGACTGAGCAGAAAGGCGCGTTTTTTATTTGTCTCGCGTCTTTTCCCTTTTTCTTTTCTTTTCTCTTTTCTTTCCTTTTCCTTCCTTTTTCCTTCCTTTTTCTTCCTTTCTTCTTTCTCTTTCTCTCTCTTCTCTCCTTTCTCTTTTTCCTCCCCCCTACTAACCCTCCACCCTCCACCTCCAGTCCCGCTCGACAAAATCTCCTACATCGACTTCCCCGAGCTCAGGTTCGACGAGCACGAGAGCGCACTGATGCCCTTTCGCTACGTCAAGGGCGACGACGATAAGCCCATCATGCCCGAGGTACGTTGTCTTCTTCGACGGCCAATTGCCCTCTGCTCCTGCTAACCCGTCTCCCAGGGCATGCCCGAGCTGATCAAGAAGGATGCCGACAATGCAATCGACGACCTATTTTAGAGTTAGCCGACTGGTCGGACCCCTCTTTCTCTTCTAATTTCGGATTGTCCAAAAATAGTACGCCTCTTGATCTCTCTTCTCTCGCACGCTCGCTTGTCTTATCTCTCGCCGGCTTTCGGCCAACCCCGTCGCCCCATTGTCTATTATAAGTCGTAAGACCCGATCGTGTCTCTTCGGGCCAATCATCGCAACGTCAACTTGCACTCGGGCCAATTTGTCACATCTTGCAATTCGCAACTCCTCCTTCCAACTCCTTCAACCCGCCAACTCTCCTTCCAATCCATCCCCCCAACCATGGCACTCTCTCCTCCTCCGCTCGAGATCAGCCCGCCGCTGCTCAACACGGCCAACCCGTGGGCCACCGACCTGAGCCACCTTACGGCCCTCTACGACTGTCCGCACACTGGCGCCGTGACGACACGGACGTCTCTCGTCGCCGGCTTCGGCCACAACCCCGACGTCCACCAGTTCGCCCTGTTCGACACCACAGCTCACGATCCCGCCGCCACGGCCGCCAAGACGGCCAGCCTCAACAATCTCGGCTACAGCCCGCTGCCACTCGACAACTATCTCGCCTTTGTCAAGGAAATCGCCGCGAGGCCGCAGACCCGACAGGATGCCCGCAAGAAGGGCTTCCTCGTCTCGGTCACCGGCCAGCCCGACGACGTGGCCGAGTGCTACCGCCGCATCGCCGCTGCCCAGCGCGACCTCCCCGACCCCGACGCCGTCCCGCTCGCCATGGAGGTCAACCTGAGCTGTCCCAACATCCCCAACGCG
Source organism: Leptographium lundbergii (assembly GCA_001455505.1). Classification (NCBI taxonomy): domain Eukaryota; kingdom Fungi; phylum Ascomycota; class Sordariomycetes; order Ophiostomatales; family Ophiostomataceae; genus Leptographium; species Leptographium lundbergii. The sequence continues at coordinate 558,952 of LDEF01000003.1, forward strand.
CCGCCGCCGGCCTACGACGGCGCCGCCCTGCTGGCCTATCTCGCCGCCCTCCAGCACGTCCAGCACGACATCGCCGCCGCTGCGCCGCCCGACCGCCTGCCGCGCATCCCCGTTGGCCTCAAGACCCCGCCCTACACCCACGCCGGCCAGTTTGCCGTCCTCATCGACGCTCTGCGTGCGTCTGCGGCCGCTGCTGGTCCTGCTGGCGTGTGTCCCATCAGCTTCCTGACCGCGACCAACACGCTCGGCTTGTGTCTACTCCTAACCGCGGCCGCTCAGTCCGACCAGACCACGCCAGCCCTTCCCGGCACCGGCATCGGCGGCATGGCTGGCGCTCCGCTGCATCCCCTCGCCCTCGGCAACGTCGCCACCCTGCGCCGCCTGCTGGACGCTGAGCCCGCTGCCCTGGGTCACATCCGCATTGTCGGCGCCGGCGGCGTGTCCGACTCCGCTGGCTTCGACCGCATGAAGAGTGTCGGTGCCTATGCCGTCGGTGTCGGCACTGCGCTGGGCATTTCTGGCGTCGATGTCTTTCGCCAAATTTCTGCCGCACGATAGCAAAAATCTTAAAATAGCGTGACCAGATAGCTAAATAGGCCACTGCAGGCCCAGGAATTTGCTTTAATTGGACCCCTTCCAGCGGGACGTCTTACTAAGAATACTCACTCCCTCGCATTGGCTGCTAGCACCAATCAGGCATGTCATATGCAGATGCTCCTATTTCCCTCTGTTAGTCTGCGCCCTGCGACATGCTTACCAACTTTCAAAGATGTCCAGTCTGGCACTCACCGTATCTCTTCCATGGACCTGTCGTCTCATCAGCTACTCCAGCAAGCTCTCGCCGTCCATATTCCTGGTCTGATCTGACCTGACCGGATCGTTGTCGACTCTTTACTTCTCGGTCGCTCCCTGCTTTCGGCATTTGTCATGGCTGCAGCGCCCAAATTCGGCCATGCCGATGCCCGCGATGCTCGCGAAAGAGACGCTCTGTTACCGGCTGCCGGGAGCAGCAGCCCGGCCAACGGCGACCACGGCAGCAGCGACAACACCGGCGACTGCGACACCTCTTCCGACAATGCAACTGCCACCCAAATCAGCGCCAGTCGTGCTGCTGCCATTGCCGTCAACATGAGCGTCCTCCTCTTTCTGCAGGCCAGCAATACGAGCGGCATGACCATGGCCCAGTCCGCCATCGCCGACGACCTCGACGCTTATGAGCACGCCATGTGGTTCTCCAGCGCCTACCTCATCTCCGTCGCCTCGTTTGCGCCGCTGGTCGGCCGCCTCGCCACCATCTTCCCAGCCGGCCATCTGCTGCTTGGTTCTGGCATCTGCTTTGCTGCTGGAGCCCTCGTCACTGCTTGCGCCAACTCCCTGTCCGTCTTTCTGCTCGGCCGCGTTATCATCGGCATCGGTGGCGCCGGCGTCATGACCCTGTCGCTTATCCTGGTCCTCCAGCTCGCCGATCGCCGTCGCCGAGGCCTCTTTGTCGGCCTGGTCAACGCTGGCTTCACCGTCGGCCTCGCTGCTGGTGCCATTGTGTATGGTGCCCTGCTCCCAATCATCAGCTGGGTAAGATCGTTCTGTTCCCCCCTGTTCGCTGCCCCGAACTGACACCGCCTTGCAGCGTACCCTGTTTCTCGTCCAGGCGCCCATGGCTCTGATCGCTGGTGTCTGGATCTTCTTCAGCTTGCCGCACCTTTCTCAGCATGTCTCCGATGGAAAAGGCCGCTCGGTCTGGTACAAGCTGGCCCGCATCGACTATGCCGGCGCCTTCCTCCTGGTCCGCTTCTTTCCCTCTTCCTTTGTCGCCTGCTATCCGTCGTACTGACCGCCCAGACCCTCACCATCGTCCTCCTGCTCTACTCCCTGTCCGGCACCTGGCGTCCGACGGCCATGTTGGCATCCGTCACCAGCCTCGTATGCTTCGTTGCCACCGAGTACTGGTTTGTGCCAAACGTCTCCGGTGGCGATCCCATCATCCCGCTCGAGTTGCTGCGTTCCCGCGGCGTCCTGTTTTCCTGCCTCGCCCAACTCGGTGTCATGGCTTCTCGCTGGTCCGTTCTGTACTATGCCCCCATCTTCATCTTGACCGTTCAAGGCCAGTCAGCTGCTGTCGCCGGCGCTGCCCTCGTCCCAACTAATGCCGGCTTTGGCGTCGGTGGCCTGCTGGTCGGATGGCTTCATATCCGCCGTGCTGGTGATTTCTGGCTGCCGAGCGTCGTCTCCATCTTCTTGTTCTGTTGCTCGCTCTCTGCCGTTGGTCTGCTGAGCCGTGCATCCGATTCTTTTAGCGCCGGCTGGTATATGCTCTCCCTCTTCGCCAATGGCCTTTGCACCGGCGCCTTCCTCAATTATACCCTGGCCCATCTTCTGCACCTGACCCGCCCTTCGACCCATTTCGTTGCGACGAGTTTGTTGGCCACCTTCCGTGGCTTCTCTGGAAGCTTTGGCACCTCTATCGGTGGTGGCTTCTTCATGCGACAATTGGGCGTCCAGATAGCCGCAGGTTTCACTGATCTGGATGGCGGTAACCTGACTGACGCACACAACACCCTGATTTCCCGCCTGATAGGAAGCCCGGCCCTGGTGCATGGCTTGGATGGAAACGGCCACCCTGTGCTGACCGATGCCGAACGCCAAGTTGCCGTTGCCGGTTATGCCGCTTCGCTGGGCACTTTATACCACGCCGCCGCAGTCTTTGGTCTGCTCATGCTAGCAGTCCAGGCATGCACTGGCTGGGCCGAGCCAAAAATACACACCTCTGCAGAAGGCGGTGGACTCCAGCAGGGTGGCGAAGACGACGACGAAGAAGACGAGGAGGAAATCCTTGAGGCTATTGCTGAGCATAACGGTGCCATGGAAGCCTGAAGTCAGCATATCTTTCGACCGCATAGAAATTTAGACAAAATAGACTGTCACAAATGCCATATGGAACGATGTAGTATATATCAAAGAATAGATTGTTTCGCAGCTCATAATCAAAAATGGTTTGTGCACTACTTTTTCCAATTTTCCCAATTTTTTGTTCCTGTCAAGGAGCCCCGTTGGTTGGATGACCAGCTGGACGATGCGCTATTAGTGGTGGTGTTGGCAAATGTGGCCTACCACCATTACCCTCTGGTTTAGTCACTTCTCCCGATGGCTCTGGTTCGGAAGCAGCTGCGCCGGATTGAGTTGCATCTTGCTGCAGCCGGGGTCCGTCTTCACTAGTTTGCTCGGCTCTACAACTCAGACGTCGGGATGGTGCTAAAGGTTTTGTCGGTGCCAACTTGCACAGCTGTCCAGCATCTCTGAAGAATGTGAGGTATAGCGGATAGACGAAAGCAAATGTCAAGAGACAAACGACCACAATGAAAGACGTCCGCACGCTACCTCCTCTCTCGATGATGCCGTACATCACAAAAGGCCAGAACAGAGGGCCCGATGCGCCGACTGTCAACCACGCAGAGGCCCGTTTGGTACGCCTTCCTTGACCGCGGAGGCCAATGGAAAATATGAGAGGGTAGATAGGCCCCTCGGCGAAGAAAAAAAGGGACACTGGAATGACGACCAAATTCGCATTCGCTGCCGGTTGTAGCACCACGGACAATAGAGCAAACAGAGCCGAGAGCGCTATCGAAACGGTCAACATCGTCAGAGGTGAAGGCAGCCAGCGGCGGCCAGGGTGCTTCGCGGCCAAGTACGAGAGATAGCCCACGGCAAAGCGTGATATGGCAAATGCCGTGCGACTGATCAGTAAGTAGTTGGTAATAGACAGGGCCAGGCCAACTGGGTTGTCGGTGTTGTCCGCCGGATTTGAGCTACTCGTGACCAATCGAGACACAAGGTTCCAAGAAACTTCCGTCAAAATGAATGCGCTGCTATCATTGGCCGTTCTTATATCGGGTAGCCATGATGTTACCAGCGCATCAAAATAGAGGCTCATGCATTCCTGCGAAGCCACATACATCCATTGGGCAATAACAGCGAGAATAAGGCAGACAGTTCGTAGCTGCAGGCCGCCAAATATGGTGCGCTTCGTAGCATCGACCGGTAGACGACTGACGAGTTTCTCAAGCTCAGCATCGTGGACCTCGGGTAATGGCATGTAGTAGAAAAACATGGCCAAGGCAGCACAAAACAGCGTGATAGCCAGATATGTCCACTGCACATCCAACAAGCTCATCGAGCGGGCTGAACTTTCAGAGTCGACACTGGCGAAAAACACCTTCTGGGCCAAAAGACCGCTCACCACACTGCTGGCGCCCTGTAGCCCCTGGGCAAGCAATAGGCGCATCTCCGAGTATTCCATCGGACCACAAAGTGCCAGAAACGGATTTGCTGCCGTCTCCAGAACGCTCAAGCCAAACCCGACAACAAAATTGCTGATCAGAAAGCCCGGGAACGAGGTAAGTACGGCGCTCGGCCAGAACATGATTGTTCCTGTACCGTAGATGCAAAGGCCCACTATGAATGTGGCCTTGAAGCCACCAATCATTTCTTTGTTTGGGTTGGCGTGAATGTGTGCCAAGGCGGCAGTAGACAGAGAAGACAAAGCTCGGCCGTCATGCCGCTTCTTCTGGGCTGCGGCACTTCGGCGTCTGTGGTGTTCATCATGGCGCAGAACCCATTCGCCGACAAGAAGAGGACCGAAAAGGTAGCCACCACCGAAGTATGCACTGGTGAGGCCCAGAGTTTGTGTCCTGGTCATGTCGGAGACAGAAGAAACGGCATTGTTGAGGGTGTTCAAAAGTCCATAAGAAAAGCCCCATAGGAAGAATAACACAGCAACAACAATGCAGAATTGCAGGGATTCGGATACTGACGTATCCAGCATCCGCTTCGGCTTTTTCATGGCAACAAAACCAAAGTACAGTGCATTTTCCCTATTTGTTGTTTTGGTGGCAAAGCTCGTTCCCGTTATCATTTGGTCACCGGCTGTGTCTGGCGACAAGAATTGAGAGTCTCTGAGCTCGTTGGCGAAGGTACGCGGAGGCACATCTGGGATTTGTTGTGTTGACGGCATATTCGGACGCTCGGTCTCAGTTTGGCGACTAGAATCAAGAGGTGATGGGTTGTGCGGTCGGTTAGTAGTCGTCATGCGGTTCGCGCCAAGTGTAGTATCCGGGTTCATGCTTTGATCCGGGCCTCGAGACAGCCCTGGCCTCACAACCACGCTGGGGAAGGTTGCTGATAGTGGTGCCCTCGAGGTTTCGGAGTTGGATGCATCGGTAACTTGTGGTGGTTGCCAAGACTGCGTTTGAGACCAATCTTCCTGCTGACGGCTAATATTGTGAGATGGAGCGTCGGATACTTCCGCCTCCCTGGTCCCAGAAAAGTATTTTAGAGTACCGTCCGGGTTCATCAGTATAATAGGAAGAATCTTGGCGACGAGCGGTTTTAGCGTAGGGATGCAGGCGCAGGTGATGCCAATGTTGACTTCGACGGCTGACCACATGAGCGAGAATGCCGCGTTCCAAGAAAACTCCGCGCTGTCAATGACCAATGATGCGGTGTTTGAAGAGACGTCAGTTCCAATTGATGAGATGGCTTGCTGTAGGTAGTAGATTCGCACAACATCCACAACTGTGACAAAAACGCCAAGCGCGAATGTGAAGACAAGAATGAACTTCTGTCGTGAAGGAAGTCGCATGGCTGTGAGAACTGGCAGCGGCAATGCCAATATTGCCAGATCGGTGAGGATGTTGACAGGAGCAGAGCATATAAACTCTGTGAGCAAAGGAATGCATTTCCCCGAGTTTGGCGTAAAGGCAGCAGTAATCGGGTGGCATTGGAAGATATTTAGGAAAGTGAGCACAAAGCCTGCTATATTGACGATGGTCAGGACGGTGTATGAGCATAGCCGGAGAACCTTCTCTGTGTTTTTGGAAAGGCGCAAATAGAAAACCAGGATGGATGTCTTCGTGGCCATAAGAGCCGGGTTCTGGAAGGTCAGCGATACAGGTCGAAGGGAGGTACACACATTAGAGTTCAAAGGGTGCGCGTACATATAGGATGGAAAACACATATTCACATCTCCGCAGAGCGGAAATATGTTTCGAGGAAATATCAACGTCATGGCGCCCAAGACCGTAGCGAGTGCCCAAATCGATAGTGAGACTCAAGCCAAAGGCCAGGAGCCAGGCCAGTGTGATAAAGTAGTCATCCCAAGCGATACGACGAACAATGCCAATGCGGCAGATCAGTCGCGAAAACACAAAGAGCGAGCTCAAAACAAGGGTGGCAGTAGTGACAGTAAAAACTACTGGCCCTCGGTCTGGGATGGACATAGACTGGCTGGTCATGACTCGATGGCGGTGTGTCCCGACACGATTGAAGGCAAATAACGCCACGGTGCTTCGTTCAAACGATTCGTAAAAAACCCCTGTTGAACTCAAATATCAATACAGGTCAAGCCATCGTTTTTCTGGATAGGCGCATCTGCATTATAGAGAGTGTCGGAAGCCGTTTTCGCGATTGAAAGCCGAAGATACCGTGCACCGACATGTGTCAACATGTGTGTGGACAGAAGGGAAAAGTCTAACTTTCTCTTCAGCGCCAGTCGCACGCCCAGACGCAGGTTGTTCGGCGATTAAAGAGAGACGTGAACTCGGTCTCATAATCTGCCGTGTAAGTAAAAGAAAACACGGGCGATGATGCTGGAATAGAAGGAGTAAAAAATCCAGTGGTGCTCGCTTTTTGTTGAATCAAATGTACGGTCTGCGGGCAATTGTAGGTGAGGAACGAGCTCTCGCGACAATCCTGGTCAGTCTGTAATATTAAGAAAAAACAAGGTGGTAGCCAAGCGGGGGACAACATCCGGATGGGCAGGGTGACAATGAAAAGAAAGCCAGGCCTATTGCCATGCAAAGACAGGACGCGCGGGTGATCGTGAGGAGAAGATGGGCTCAAAGCTCAACTGCGGAGTTGTTTCCAGCCCAAGCCAAGATGCGAAGCAAGGGACAACCATAATGGATTGTGGGGGTTGCCAAGGTCGACAGACAGACGCCAAGAACCCTTTGGCCACGGCCAGATCGAATCTGCGAACCCGAGAACAAAGTAGCTTTGACAGCACAAATGTGCCGGCTACGTCATAACCCCGCGTGGTAGGGTTGCGACTACATCGAATCCATGTTAGCCTTGGCTGTTGGGTCTTGTCGCGATGGAAGGGATGCACCGAAAGCGGCAAAACAGAGGGCGCAGAGTCTGTCGATCCCCGCCTGTTTTGCACGTCACAGGCCAAATGGTTGCAATCACCTAGTCCCATCCAAGCTGTCGGGACAGCAGCCACGAGCAGTCGTCGTAAAGAGACTGCGCCGGCGCCTGGCTCGAAACATGATTGACCGGGCAAAATCCGGGTGCTGAATTCTTGGAATCGGTTAACATTGGCCGTCTACCGTCTCATTCATTGCCCGACATTGCCCAACGCCCGCTTTAATCCCCATTTCCGGAGAAATTGACACCGCTTGCATTTGCCACCTAGGAATGTCGCGTTGGAAATTAAATCTAACATGCGCTCCTTATGCAAACAGAGCGAAGTAAGCGTCATGCTGGAAAGTAAGCTGGGCGGCATACTTTGGACAATCAGATCGATCTGCGAATTTGCTAGGTGCCGCATTGGTAATCTTCGGCACGATCGGAAACGATGTCTCACATAATAACAGGAACCTGTCAACGGTCAGAGGGAAATGCGGCCGAGCTGTGCGCCGTATCTGTGCTGTCGAGGAGATGAATGACGAAGAGAGGATGGTGGTGAGAATGGTCTGTTCCTTTTTACTCCCCTTCATATTGGCCCCCACGAGTGCCTGATAAGGAAGGAGCTGCCCACCAAGATTACGTGGACTGCATGCCTTCTGCAACTGCGCAGTCTGATAAGTCCTGAAATCATCGACAGCTTCGTAGATCTGCATGCCAGACACCTTTGCAGACACCTTTGCACTAATGGTATATATTTCTGAATATGGACGACACTGTGCAAAATCAAGCACTTCCCGAGAGCCAAAACCATTCATAGGACATCAAAACGAATCGTAACCATGTTCGCCTCATTTTCCGAAACCTCATTCCAGTATCAGACGTTGCGCCAAAAATCAATCAGGTATATGTTTGCGCTCGAAAGCAGGGGCGTTTAAAGTCTCGAACCCCCAGAGGCTCGTAAAAACCCTCCCAACAGTCAAACGGCTACGAGCTGGGTGCGCCTGCCAGGAAAAAGTCCAGCTCATTTCCAGGACCACGCGCATACTCGTTCTCCGCCAGCTGCTCGAGCAAGCTGAGGAACGGATCTTTCTCCTCGCTTGCCGTTGTACCACCGACGCTGTCGCCATTGCTCTGGCCTCCGGGACTCTGGAGAGAAACGCCAACTGCTTTGATGGTTCCCGTATCATCCTCTGGCGGCCATAACGACGGGGTGGAAAAGGTGTTCTCCTGAAGCGAACCAAACATGGGGTCGTATCCGCTAAGCCCGCCACCAGTCCCGCCCGCTGCCGAGGGCCCGGTAGCTAAGGTCGAGAAGTTGAACTCGGGGCTAAACGGGGTTGCCGAAGATTGCTGCTGTTGTTGGCGTGAAAACCCCGCGATTTTGGCTGTTGGGGGTTGTGGTCCAGTGTGAGAGCGATCGGCAAAGTTGTCGGAGTGGGGCAGGACCGGAGCCATGGAGCCAGGAGATGCTAACAAGCTCTCGGCAGACGATGGCAAGAATGATGAGGCGTATTGTTGCTGATTCTGTCCTGAAATCGATATTCTGCGGGCTAAAGAGTTGGATGCGGTGATATTCGGCGCTGCAACAGAGTCTGTGAGCTTCCTCTTCAGATTCGGACGGTCGACAACGGCATTCATAGTGTTGCTTTTGGCGTGGGAAGAGCTGTTTCCGCCACCATGCACTTTGCCGTTACTAAGGTTCAGCTTCGACATGTACAGGTCATGGCCGACGTGCCGGTCAGGGGCGTAGTCCACAACGATGTCGGTCAGACTGAGATTTGCAGAGTCGAAATTGGACGACAAACTCGCTGGCCCGGTGATGTTGGAGTAGCGGTCAAAGAAGTCGTCAAGATGGAATACAGAAGTGTAGCGCATCGGGTTGGTCGCCAGGCTCTTGATAAGCTCCGTGTGGGTGTTGTAGATCGTCTGCAGCGTTTGGCGATGGTGCTGCACAACAGCCCATGCATACCGCAGCTCATTCAGCTGCTGCATCTCACGCGACAGGAACTCGGCAGAGGAGGCGAAGACGCTCATCTCGTTTGAGTTGGTGCCTTTGTTGTAGTGGGCTCCGTGGATATGTACCGTTCCGGCAGTGCAGATGCAGTAGCCGACGAAGCCTGGCCACTCGACATCGGGCATTTGCTTTCCGAGTTCCACCAGCTCGGCAACGGCATTTGCATGCAAGAAGCACATGTTTGTAGCCTCAATCTGCCATGACTGATGCTGGCCGGTCCCTGCCAGCTCGGCCAGATCGACGGGCAAAAAGGGCCGGTATATGAGACAGTGGATGAGATGGTAGACGAGCTTGCTGAGGACGAGAGCGGTCGAATCGGCCTGACTAAAAAGCGACGCAACGCTGGAGAAGATGTCCTGTGTGCCCGAGGCCCAAACGTCCAGGTCGTGGCGAATCTTGGAAAGGTTGGAGAGCGAATGCCAAGGAAAGTGGGAGTCGCCCTTCACTCCGCCAGCAGCCATGTACTGGTTTGTGATGCCTAGAATGCGCGTGATATCAATCAACATTCCGCTGCTCCCCTGAGACTTTTTGCCTCCACCGCCGCCTTGGAGGTACTGCAAGTTGGAGTCGCTCTGGAAGAAATCTCCTTCGATCGGTATAGAATTTGGGGATGGGGACCAGCAAGGCAAGCGGAGAAGAATGTTTCGGTCGCCGATGAGTGAAGGCCGCCTTGAGCCGCAGGCCATGAAGCGGTCGAGGAGGTAGCTGGTCCAAAACAGCCTCCTCCGCATCTCACGTTCGGCGGGCATGATCCTTATGTGGGCATCCATCTCGCGGTGAAGCTCCAACGCCAAAGCCATGCCGATTGCGCTAGCTGTAATGTGTTAGTCTCTTGTGACGGAGGGGAAGCCGCAGAACAACGTACTCAGCAGCATGTACGCCTTCTTTCCTTTGCCGGAAGCATTGAACGATAGTGTGAGGAGTAGGAGGGTTTGAAGACCGTCTACGGTAGGCTCGTCCATTTCTATTTCGGCTCGTGCGCGCTGCGCGTAGGCTTCGCCCATGCTGACAGCTGCCTGGTAGCCATTTGGATGTGGTGTAGATCTGGGAGCATTAGCAAAAGCTGCAACATGGGGCAAAGGGGCAATGGGGACGCAGCACATACCGAGATGCTAGGCCACAGACAGCGTTCAGCAGGTAAGAGGGTATCTGGCTGAGCTGTAGCCGTTGACGAAACGACGATTCATCAAGGATCTGAAAGGGCTTTGCATGGAAACGCCTGAAATACGTTTCGAGCAACGCTTCCGTCTGCACCACCGGATTTGGGTCTCGACCAGATAGTGGCAATGGGTCACATTCTGAACTTTTGGCGTCGTTGGCAAAACATTTGCCGGCGCTTGGCGAGGGATTCTTGCGCTTTTTCAAATCTCCTCTTGGCCCGGTACCAGACATGTCAGCGTTGACCGTCTCCGGAACGTCGCTGATGGAGGAAGAAGCCGTCGCAGCGTTCTCATCAGCTGGCGATGGCCCATTTCCAGATCCGCTTTTGCTGGCTCCGCTACTGCCAGACTCGTCCTCGGTGCTGTGATCTTCCCTTTTTTGGTCCTTTAATTGCTGTTCTAGCCCGTCAACCCGTTTCAACAAGGCCTCCAAGACGTCTGTCTTTGGTCCTCTCTTCTTTGGGACAGCATCTATGGAAATCAGTCCGATATCGGCCCCCGATCAGCCTGGGTTTCTTTTGGCCATAGGAAAGTAGAGAACATACCATAAATGCATGGACATTGGAAAACCTGACAAGCCTCGCAGGCTGGACGTAGCCGGTTACACTTGATCTGACCACAGACATGTTAATTGGGGCCCGTGGTGTCCCACATATGAGCAAAACGTACCTTGCGCTTGCGGCAGGATTTGCAGTTCATCGACTCCCGCGGCTCGTTTGTCAAGCGGCGCGTGGGCAGCCTCTCGATACCGACCTGGGGCCGGGACATGGCGGCGGGTTGGGAACTCATTGGCAGAATATTTGCTACCGGCTGGTGGTCTAGAACAGAGACGGACATGCCTGAGATCAGGGGGAATGTCTCCGGGTTTGTCTCGGCATTCGTCCGGTCGTGTGATTGTTGAGTTGAGCGGCGAGGCAATTAACAATCACGAGCCAGTCGGCGTCGACAATTGCAATACGACGCGAATCACGCCCCGTTACGACGTACAGTCGGTGAGTCTGAGGCCCCGCCTGCTGCTGTTGACAACTCCAAGGCAGGCCTTTTCTAGATAGAACGCTGCGCGTTGCGCGACGACTTGGCCAGCGCTGCTGGGACGAAAAATAAGGTGACAGAGCTCGAACAAGGCCGGGAACTGGGCCGAGTAAGCAGACCAGTTTCGAAGCGCACGGTCGACTATTCTCTGTCAATGGCCATAGCTAGCTGAAGAGAAGAAATCCTATTGGAGCGCGGGCAGAATGTGGATGAGGGAAGTGGGCTGAAATGGCCGAGAGCTCATGTGCGTTTACGGTAGTTGTGTTGGTGGCAGATAGCCAATATGATCGAGTCCATCGAAGGCGGAGCTTTACGTCGTAGAGGTTGAAGCTAGCAGAGGAACGAAAAGAGAGAATCCCCAAAATAATATGGCGGGAAGATGAAGATAACTCGGATTGTGCGATTTTGCCAAATCCTAGTCACGCACATGGGGCCCAAGAGCGTTGCTTTGTGGAGGCGGAGACGCAGCAGAGCCGGGGTAGGAGTATGCTAGGGTGGAGGTGGCCGTAAGATGGTAGGGGTGAAAGCCGGACGGCCTGGAGAAGCAGACAGAAAGGGGAAAGGGGGGGGCGTGTTTGAACAGGCGAGAGGGCGAACGTTGCGATTCGTGAGGAGGCACAGATATGGACAAGCAAGGGAGAAGAGACGAGGGGAAGGAACAGCACGGTATTCGTACCAATGGAACCAGAGCCGTGCTCTGCCTAAAAAAGATGATGGAGTGCGGGAACGTGAGATTCGAAGCGGAGTACTGGCCACCTAGAAAAGAAGAGGGAAAAGGGAGGGTGGACAGAGGGGGAAGTCAGGTGCCGTTTGTGAAGAGGCCTGGCAATAAAACGGAGCGCTAGTCGTAACTGTCGCTAAATAATTAGCGCCTCCGCACCGGTGCTGAACCGGCTTTGGTTGAGCTGGGAGTGTTCGAGTTGATGTGGCCGTGTTTGTCCTCGTGGGCTGTAAACTGCCTCATCGCTGTTTTTTTCGCACGCATGGTCGTGTCTTGCCTATGCCAAGATGTGGATCGGTGTAGACTAGAGCGCGGCCCCGGGAACATCGGTCAAAAAGCTTATGCCGAATACCACAAAACTAATAATCATCTGCTGTGTTGTTCGATTTTGGTGTCCATTTTCTCTTGTCCCTCTGCGGCAAGCGCTGCACTGTCTGTCGCATATTTGGTCAGCCATGGCAGCGGTCAATTTTTCTATGGCTTGATGTATTACTCGCCCGGTCTAGCAGCTTGTCCGAGGGCGATCTATTGCGGCGCACCCAAAACAAAACCTGGCTTGTTTCGCTTTGGCAGCCTTCATTTTGCGTGTACCAATTTACGGCGGCCATGAGAAGGAAATTACTACTGTATAATGAGACATCGGCCTCGTTCTTTCCTCAACAGCACTGCCTTTTTAACAGTGGGCAAGGCAGGACGCACCTTCCATTATGAACCGATCATGGCGAACTAAGTGCTGATCTGTATCTATATCATCTGATCGAGTGACATACTCGCATCTATACGACGTATGAAAATAACGATCACCTTTAGGCCACCATCAATTATCCTGTCAGGCCCACCGAGACAGCTGCAATAAGCCCTACGTCTTTGGGATCACGCCAGTTGGCGTATTCGCCTTGGATAAGCAACCTAGGTGCATCTCATTCCATTATTGTGAGACTTGCTAGACCTTACAGACAGATATAAACGAGGATGTTCCTATTTCACATAGCCTGTATGTTCTCGTGGCGTTTCTGGATGCTCCGATGTGGCACAAGGAGCATGAACATAGCTAAGAGAGATCAGAAGGCAACCGCCTTGCAAACTCAGCCGTAGTCATAGACATCTCTCTTTTACCCCCGATTGTCCCGTATAACCCCCCCAGACTTGTAATTTTTCGCAAACAGGAGGTGCATGTCCTGTCACATTTTCCCAGTACCTGCCGTGCTACTGTGCGCATTGCGGGAATGTCGTGTAAGTGATTGGCTACCCAAGGCTGCAGCTGCATCGATGTGCGTTTTCAGGCTAGGTACGGACTACTCTCCTCTTTTTTTTTGCTTTTTTTGAAGATTAATGCCCCGCCGTATTTGCTGCAAGCTTGGACATACCAGGGGACGGACCGAAGAATGGGAGGGAAGTGAGTTAGGGATCTTTTATACGTCCCGCTTATGTGGACAACCAACGCCCATGGGCTACCAGACAGAACACAGCCCAACTTGCATATCCATGAAGGCGGGTCTCTCTTATCGCACACTCTCCCCGCCTGTATCCTACGTCTCAACCGTGCGTCCTCTGGCTGCCGTGAATAGATATTGTGGAGGCTGCGAGAAGTCGAACTGCCGTACAACACGACCGTGCACCACGGTAGGGGCTGCGAGACTCCTCATCGTTGTAGGTACGGAGAACTCCGTACAATCGCGCCAAGAAATGAGACACCACCAAAGTGAACAGCACAAGGGCATGTTTGAGAAGGATTCCAGATTTGTGTCTAGTACATTGCCTGTTCTACCAGGTAAATTTGGATGGCTCACCATTCATCGGCATCTAGCAAACGTGAACCAAGGTGGTCAATAAGAAAGCGATGGTATCTACAAGGAGGTAAGGAGAGACTCTATATACGACGACCCTTATAAATGATTTGTCGAAGAGGCACGTCTTGAGCCGTGGAACGAAGGCTGAATGTGGCAGCCTTGTAAGTGAACTGCTACCTTTCTATTTGCAAAGACATCTCTGCAAAAAAGAAGAGTATGAATAGTAAGGTACGAGTACCTGCAAACCGGGAAAGTGGGGCTGTACTCCGTAGAGTTGGCCTATAAGTGCGTGAAGACACAATATTCCCGACAGTGGTAAGATAACAACTATCTTACATGTATCTTATGGCTGAGCCGCTGGTTTGACACGTTTGCTGCAGTGTGCACTCTGTCGCTTGTTTTAATCCCGGTACCTTGCTTCTCCGCTAGACTTTCCACTTACTCGCTATGCTATGGGAACCCTAACAACCACTTCCTTGGACTATCTGCGCAGTTGCTGTTGGTGATGGATGTGGAGAGGAAACGCGGCTACTCGCACTGCTCTAAGATACAAAATAAAGAATAATGATAAAAACTCCACCAGTCAGCGGGCTTGTTGCATCGGGCAACAGCCCCAGCTAGGAATAGTAGCACGCTATTATCGTCGTATCGAAAATGGCGTAAGACACCTCAAGAACATAAGTTGATACTACGATGGTCAGCGGACTTTACTCCACCAACGTATGTATACGTCTGATACAGCCCGCTTTGGTTCAGTGAGATACTTGCATCTGGTGTGTATACTTGTACCCTTGACCACTCGGATTTAGGCCTTGAAAAGATTGCCAGGCGTACAGCCCGACGTACAGTTTTGAAGCCTACCGCTGCCAAGAGTGTGAGGCTTGTGTCAAATAGAGAGCCATCAATATAATGTATCCCAGCGGTTCGAGTCTGAGACACCCAGCTATCTGTAGTACGTTCCTTGAATTTCGCACAGCTTCGGAACCATGGATGTCGTACATAACTGAAACGCTCAAAACTCAAAAGAATATATCCCGAACTATTATAAGGACGCGAAGGTCAAATTTGCATAAAGATGCAAGCAATGTCCAAGGTATATTGTGTGACAACGCATCGGATAAATGCAAATGTATCACACTCTGAAACTTCAAACACATGCTAACAACACCGGAAATGCATCGTCGATGGACAGCGTCGATAGTAGACAAAGGGTTATACCATGCCAGGGGTTCGCATAAGAATCTGCATTTTATGCAAATCCAAGGACCGATGGTTCGTGATGTGATGCTTTTCTATCTCCAAACTCAACCCAGAAGTTTCGTAATCCAAGCAACCGAGTCCATGGAAACACCATAAAAAGCTGATCAGAAGGGACCTCGGCCGCCAGCTAGCTGGACAAAATTGTAAGGAACATTCTGTCCAACAAGCAGCTTCAAAGTCTCAACAGTGGTGAAAGCTGCAGTGTCAGCAGAACCATAGACAGCAAATCCGCTTTGCTCGGCAACAACGCCGGGGTCCCCTTTTCGTCGAGCCACAGAACCATCGGGTGCAAGATCCAAAAACACTTTTCGCGCGTTGCTCCTGTGGCTAGTTGTATTGGCAGTATCAGGCACTTGGCCCGCCGTATTCGTGCCAAAAATCCGCAAGAAAAGCCCAACCAAAATGCCTTTCTCGGGACCAAGAGCACTGATGACAACAAATGGTGACGCAGAGTCATCGTGAGCGCCTACGCTGCGGGCGCGCTGCAAGCTCTCCAGTGAGTTGAAAGGCTCTATGGTGAGATCACTGGCCAGTGCTGCTGGTGTTTTGAAACCGACGGTGTAGATTTTGCTGATACAAAGGGCTTTGAGGGCGAATATCGCGCTCGCCGCATCGTCAGACGCTGATGCGAGAACAACGGCTGTGCGGTCAAAGTATGCAGACGGCGCAAGGTCCCGAGTCAGGGTCCTGAGAATCCCGCGCCATGATGCGTTGTCAAAGACCAGGTCGGTGCTCGGGGGCAAGATTCCCTTTCCACCACCAAACCCAGTGCCAGTGCCGAGCGGGTCGTTCTGGTAATGATATGGGCTTGATGGCTCGGAGGCCTCGGCAGAATTCGGCGAAGAAGGTGCTGGCCGCACTATGATCGTATCGACGATGCCAATGGCACGGGCAGACTCGGTGAGAACAGGGCCCATACCATCGTCAAGTGAGGCAAAGAAGGTGCTTTTAGATATAAGGCTGGAACATGATACAGGGGGGTTCAGGTAAGCACCGCCAAAATGCTTCTGATTGCACCAGGCCTCGATGCTGGAGGTGGTTTTAGGTTGCCGCTCTACGACGGCAAAGTTGTGAGGCAAGCCCAGCTCGTTGAAGCATTTTTCATAGAATGGAGCCTGTGGTGTCCCAATCCGGCTTGACGAAGTGAGTATGCCGTATATGTTTTTCTTGGGCAACTGACCTAGCAGGGACAATGCAACGTTGAGCTCAGCAGCACTCATCTGGCCAGGCGCGGCAATCACAGGAAGCAGAGGGTGCGTGATGGGTGTGAAAACGTGGTTCTGCGTCCGCGAGAACTGGCCCAGCTCGCCCATGTTCATGGCAGAAAGTGGAGGAGCGTCGGGATACTCGGCGCGCATTTTGGATCGAAAATACTCGAGCTCAAAGTTTTCGTTTCGGTCACCGATGGTAGCGATCATTTTGATAATGTCGGAATAGTGGCAGGACTTGGCAAATATAGCTTGGGCTTGGGCCGATGACCACTTGAAAAGGCCCGAGAAGTCATGGAAAGCACCCAGAATGCGACTATTTCCCCGGTGCTCGTAGATGGATTTGCGAATTCGCTCAGGAAGCCACAACTCGACGTCGATATACTCGACACCCCATTGGATGGCCCGGGTGAGATACTCATAGAATAACTCTGGGTCCTCCATTGGAAAGCGGCCGTTCTCCCGAGTACAGCGTGTGGTGAAAATGATGGGAAGCTCGGTATGTTGTCGAAGTAACATGACTTGCTCACCCACGTAGCTGAGACTGGGTACTGGCGCAAAGCGGCCATCGCCCAAGGGTTCCTTGAGAAGATCGACTCGAATTTCGACCGCATCGCATCCGACAGTCAAAATGTCCATGTTTGGCAAGGCTGCGCGGACATCGGGGAATGTGGTGGAAATGAAGAAAGTACGCGGCAAGGCCATGAGAGTTTCGTGGTGGTTGATCTGGCCGAGGGTGAAAGAAATGAAGCGGGAGAGATCCCGTCGAAATAGGGGAGTGTTGGTGTAGAGAAATTCGTAGTCGCACTCAGAAGACAGCAGGTTATCCGGGGGCATGCCTACGCTGATTGGATGTGCGTTGATTGCGACAACAACGTCTCGTTGTCTCGAGGCTATATCGAACTTGGCATTCTCAGCCAAGATGCCGATAACCCGCCCCCGGTCTTCGAATGCTATCGATGCGAAACTGGGCCGCGTACAGTATGGCTTGCCCAACACCTCGGCAAAGACTGACACGATTCCCGACTGGTCATGACCATAGATGATGACGAGTATGCGCGTGTCCCCCTTTTGTGGTCCGCTTCCAAACTTGCTGCTGACGGCATGGCCTAGAGTGGGTGTTGATGTCGAGGAGGTTGTTTGAACCGAGATCGCCGTGGCTGCAGGACCGGCTGCAGGAACAGCTGCAGGGACGGCCGCGGCTGCAGCTTGGTCAATGTCCATAGCATCATTGCGGACAGATAAGGCAGTCTTTGGTGTCGACCTCTGCTGTACGGCTGCCATATCTGCTATCTGCCGCGTCTACCTCTGCTGCCCTAGGGAGCAAAACGAGGATGAGGGGATGCTGCAAGTCCCTGGATGCCCAGACGGTCCTGTTGTCCTGGATCTTGGTTCCCTTCCGTTGAGGCCCACTTCGCCGTTCTAGAATCCGGGCTGCTAAGGTTGATACTCACTGTGAAGCCAACCACTAACACGGACCAGGACTGTGATCAGGGCGCTAAATCGTCACCACGCAGCTTGCTGTCTGGCCGGGGCTTCACTCAAAATAGACAAAGAAATGAACAGAGACGTGCAAGTCTGTGACGCAACGAGCCACACTCGGCCAGGTCTCGAGCCAGTACCGGGAACGGTAGTTCAAGGGCCGAAGAGAGGGTGCGGAGAGGCGGGGACAATCAGAGAGAGAATGAAAAGGGACGTGCAGAAATACAAGTATAGATCCAAGAGAGGAGAAGGAGGGAGGTGAGCCAGTATAATACTAGTGGAAAGACGAGAGGAAAGCGGGTCGACGGTATTATGTTCCAACAAAAATGGGACTGGTCTGGTAAGATTAGGTAGATCTTCCGTATCGCAACCACTTGGCGCCAGCAATCTTGAGGATGAGGACGGTCACTGGTGCGGGACGATAGCACCTCAGCCAGGAGAAGACATAAGGCGTGACAAAGATGGATTAGGAAGGCCAGGGGTGGTCTCTCGAGGAGGAGGCTTTGAGAGAGGGAGTGCTGAGAAAGGTAATTGGAGGATCTTTCAGGAAGTTAAGCGAGCAAAACGGCCGGAGAATTTCCCAGGTCCACACAGGATGGACGGCACAGCCCAGCCCAATGGAGCGGTCGCAATGATCCCCAATGACCAGATTGAGGGCGTAGTCCGTGGATCTTTGTTGCTCGAGTGTCCAGCACAGACACAGCAAGGCGGGCCAACCTCGTAGATGTGGTGTGTGGGTAGTGGGATGTAGACAAGCGGCCCTAGTTATTTCGTCGCGGGCGGAAACAGAGCCTCTTTAGGTCTGTCTCGGCCTTGTCGCCTCGCCTATGTCATACCGGGAGTGGTGGGGGCAAGTGCGATGGCCAGGAGAGGAAGGAGAGACAATCGGCTGAGGAAGGCGCGATGAGGTTGGTAAAGGGGAAAAGAAGGACGTCTGTTATTAGATGCCCTCTTATTTTAGTCTTTCCGGGGAATTGGGCCTAGTGGGACAGTCGTATATTCGGCTGGATGGTTTTAACAAATGCGCTCAGGATATCAGAGGCGTTTTGCTGGGACCAGCGCACTCGCATGGGCCGATCGTAGGCGCCAGGGCGGAAGGAGGTGAGACGACCAGCCCAATATTTCGCCGATTATGACCAAGTCTCTCTGGACTGTTTTTCCCCTTCGGTCCTCCCCTCAACACAAATATCCCCTAGCTGGTAGCGCCAAGTCTGGTAGGCAAGAGCGATGGGCCAGTGTGTAGAAGTGGCAACAGCGGAGACGCTGCTTAATCCCGGCCAATAGCAGTAGATGCTGTCAAAGGCCTCACAAAATCTGTCAGCGTTATACGATGCTGCAATCTATCTTACTTGTACAACAGCTGAAAACAGGCGGTCGGCCATTTACTATCGGGGCTTCGAACCGTTGCACTACATATGCCCAGATCTTGTTCCCTGCTAGCTTCTCTCACTGGCATATCTCTCGAACCCCGACGCCAAGATGGCAGGCTACTTGCACCGGGACGGAGATTTCCGGTATCAACTCCGTTTTGCGACCGCATCCTCTCTGCCAATAGCAGCCCGACGAGCGTCGGCGTGCAGCTGAAGGAGAGACAAGTCAGGCATAGGCTCAGCAGAGCCCAAATCCTCGAATTGGAACAGCTGGCTGTCAGGTGGTGGGCCGGTGCACGAGATATGCAGCGACACCCTGCTGTTGCACCTGTTCCTGCCACAAGCCCGGGACGATTGGCGGCCGGGCAGCCATCGATATTATGCTAAGGCTGACGGTGGCTGCTTGGGCGTACGGAAGACCGAGATCAAGTCCGGTTGCATTCAAAGGTGTCACAACACAGCAGGGGCTGAGCCCTACGGCTTCTGTCTCCAGCGAGCAAGAGACACTTCTTTCCGAAAACGGAACAGCCGGAAGGACGAGAAGCGCCATGCAGGGCCGAATGCCTACGCATTACCAGACGATAGAGAGGGGAGAGGGGAGAGGGGCGTCGTGGACTACGAGGCTGGGGCCCCACACGCTAACGGCCAAGAGGCAAAGTCCCTCATTGGTGAAGGACGAAATATTCTCCGCCAATGAGACCGGCCGCCAGACAACGGAGGAAGCGTCACCATTGGAGCAGCCGTGCTGACGATACCGGACTGGCAAGACGCCCAATGTTGCACGGAAGAATGAAGATATGCTCGGATGGCATGTCTGTGGGCTGACCAGAAGCACGACGCGGGAAAGACCGTGGGCAGCCCATATACGGCAAGGCGAGGGTGAGAGATCCCGTCGGCGTCTGATGAGCAGTAGCACGCAAATGAGCATCACTGGACGGCAGATGTTGCTGTGCATAAGATGTCTACGTCATAAGCTCCATTCCTGCCACGGCTTTAGGCGATTTGCCCAAGGCAGTGCCGTTGCACAGCTATCAACACATCGGCGTTAGGCCTTAGCCACAGGCTTTGGTTCGCTGTTAATACCTATAGCATCTTAAAACCGGTTGCGAATCGCTGGAGGATGGATGACGAGGGACAGCAGTTGTGAAGCAGGAAAACGATGGAAGAACACAACGCGACAAGTATAAAGGTCGAGCTGCTTCCTGGACTTCTTCTCAGCAGGCAACGGACAAGCTTCCAACCGATCAGCGACAATAGCATCAACAGCCGACTCAACCTCAATAATACGTCGTCCCCACAATGAGTGTCTTCCCCACAGCGCCGGAGCCGGCGACCGAGCTTGGACGGCTGCGGGTGCTGTCATCGACGTGTGGCCTGCGGGTTTCGCCGCTAGCGCTGGGCGCCATGTCGGTCGGCTCGGCCTGGTCATCGGTCATGGGCAGCATGGACAAGGAGACGTCGTTCCAGCTGCTGGACGCATTTGTGGCGGCCGGCGGCAACTTTATCGACACGGCCAACAACTACCAGGACGAGGAGTCGGAGCAGTGGCTGGGCGAGTGGATGGCGGCCCGCCAGAACCGCGAGAGCCTGGTGCTGGCAACCAAGTTCACGTCCGACTACCGGTCGCATGCAGCCGGCCCAGGAAACGTGCCCAACAGCCAGGGCAACCACCGGCGCAGCATCCGGCAGAGCGTCAAGGCATCGCTGCGCAAGCTGGGCACCGACTACATTGACATTCTGTACCTGCACTGGTGGGACCACACCACGTCGATCCCCGAGATCATGGACACGCTGCACGCTCTCGTCCTCGACGGCTCCGTCCTCTACCTGGGCATTTCCGACACGCCCGCCTGGGTTGTCTCGGCGGCCAACACGTACGCCGAGGCCCATGGCCGCACGCCCTTTAGCATCTACCAGGGCCGCTGGAACGTGATTGTGCGCGACCTCGAGCGCGACATCCTGCCCATGTGCCGCCACTTTGGCATGGCCATCGCTCCGTGGGACGTCCTCGGCGGCGGCAAGTTCCAGACCCGCAAAGCCATGGCCGAACGCAGCGCCAGGGGCGAGAAGCTGCGCAGTCTTATCGGCGGCGAGCAGACGGCCGACGAGGCCGCCATCAGCCTGGCGCTCGAACAGGTCGCCGCCGAACACGGCATCGAGTCCATCACCACCATCGCCCTCGCTTACATCCGCGCCAAGGCTCCTCGCGTCTTTCCCATTGTCGGTGGCCGCAAGATCGAGCATCTCCACGACAACATCAAGGCCCTGTCCATCAAGCTCACGGATGCCCAGGTTGCCCTCCTCGAGCATGTCAAGCCCTTTGCGATCGGTTTCCCCAACGACTTTATCGGCGCCGACCCGTTTGTCACGGGCAAGCCGAATTTCCGCCTGGAGCGCAGCGCCCACCTGGACTTTTCTGACCCTCTGGTGCGCCGGTAAGGTGTCGTGTGTTGGTCACCGTCGGCAGGCACCGGATGTGCTGCAAATTATTTGCAAGACATGCTGGAAAGAGAAATATTTTTATAAGAACATGTGCTACAAATCAGAATTCGCCGCCCGAGACTGTTCCTCTATATGCCAGGATTCTTTCACTTCCTATATGCCAACATTCTTGCCTTCTCCCTAATCCCTCTTGTAGGCCAGCTTCCCGCCAACCCAGGTCTCCCGGACCTTCATGTCGCGCAGGTCCTCCAGGTCATAGCTGCCGATCGGCTTGTCTAGCACAACCCAATCGGCAAAGGCGCCTGCCTGGATGACGCCTGCCAGCCCTTCGAGGAAGGCCCCGTACGCCGGTCCCTGCGTGAACCCTGCGAGCGCCTCGTCCAGCGTCAGCGCCTCGTCGGGATACCAGGGGTCGCTCGTCCCGTCCGCGTTCTTGCCCGTGTGCGGGCTGCGTCGAGCCACGGCCGCGTAGATGCCCTGGAACGGGTCTGGCGGTTCAATGGGGAAATCGCTGCCCAGGATCGGTCGGTTGTGCAGCAGCGACTTCATCCGGTACGCCTCCTCGCGCGTCCGCTTGGCGCCCAGCCGCAGCTCGGCGTACTTCATGTCGGACGTCGCGTGCGTCGGCTGGATCGACGGGATGATGGCGAGCGAGTGCAGCCGAGCCTGGTCGTGCGGGTGGATGATCTGCGCGTGCTCGATGCGGAAGCGGTGCTCGTGCTGGCACTCGGCCGGCGGCCGCGAAGGACAGAGATCGACGAGCGCCGTCTCAAAGGCGTCAATGGCATAGCGGTTCGCCAGATCGCCAATCGCGTGGATGTTCACCTGGAAGCCCGCCTCGGACCAGTCCCGCGTCAGCGAGAGGAGCGTCGACCCGTTCACCAGCAGCGAGCCCGACATGTCCGGCCGGTCGCTGTAGGGCTCGATCATGGCGCTGCCCCAGCTTCCCAGCGCCCCGTCTGTGATGCATCGTCGGTCAGTAAGGGCACAAGGCCGTCGTAGCAGGGCCGTGAACGTACCGGCAAACAGCTTGACGCCGTAGATCGTCAGGAACTCGCTCTTCGTCTGTCGCAGCCCGGCCACGTCGTCGGGGCAGAACGTGTTGCGCTCCTTGCATTCGATCATGGCGTTCACCCGGATCGTCCAGCCCTCAGTGCCGGCCAGCTCCCGGTACAGCTGCAGATCCTCGGGAATCACGCCCGCGTCGTGCATGCCGACGAGGCCAAGCGAGCTCAGCTTCTGCATCGCTGTCCGGATGTATGTGGCCTTAACGTCGCCGCCTGGTCGGGGCCACCGAGACATGATCAGGTCCATGGCGTTGTCACAGAACACACCCATGCCAGGGTCGCGAATGATCTCGCCGCCGGGCACGTTGGGAACCTCGGCCGGCAGGAGATCGAGCACAGCCTGGGACACCCAGATGCAGTGGCCGTCAATACGGTCCAGCATCACGTAGAGGCCCCTGAGCTGCTCATTGCTTTCGAGAAGTGCCTAAAGAACCTGGTCAACAAGCAGACAGGCGGAAAAGAAGGAGAGAGCACGTCTAGAGTCGAAACTCACAGCAGTGGGCATGCCACCCATGGCCATCTGGTCCCACCCAAAGCCTCGTAGCCATTGGTCCTTGGAGCCTATGCCTGGGTGTGTGCCGATGTACTCTAGGAGACGCTTTCGGATGTCCTTGGCTGCCGTGGA
The DNA here is from genome assembly GCA_001455505.1 of Leptographium lundbergii. Lineage (NCBI taxonomy): Eukaryota > Fungi > Ascomycota > Sordariomycetes > Ophiostomatales > Ophiostomataceae > Leptographium > Leptographium lundbergii. Next base: position 582,302 of record LDEF01000003.1, read on the forward strand.
CCCAAACAGATCGACCGACTGGAGAAACTCCCCGTATTGGATCAGATGTCCGTGGCCGTCCCAGAGACCTGGAATGACATGGCCAGAGAGGCTCGGGCTGTCCAGCTCATTTTCGGGGGTGAAGACCTCTGTAAAGTGTCCGTCTACGACCCGGAAGCACTGGGCCGACGGCTGGTCGTCGGCCAGCGTCTTGATTCCCTCGTAGCAGTACGTCTGCGGTGCGCTTGACGCTGACTGTAAAGACGTGTCGAAAATGGATCCGCCACGGAAGTAGGTCGCAGCCAATGTCACGGCGGCAGCAACTGCCGGCAATGCAAGACTCGTTAAGGACCTCGACATCTCGCGCGGCTGACGAGCGGCTGATGCCATGGTGAGCGTGCGTCGAGTAGTGGGACGTATATTCCGAGCCTCCAATCTTTACATCACCTGTTGCCTGTAGGATGTCGAGTTGTTGCGTTTTCCCTCTCCTCAATTTTTGGATTTCAAAGAATTCGCTATTTCAGTGAAAACTAGAGGGCATACCTGCCATTTGGAAGCGAATCAAGTGGAGCCAGCCCGGGAAGGTGCGAGGACGCTGTCGACTGGTGCTGATAAGAAAAATATTCTTTGCTGGTCTAGTCTGACAGCTTGTTTGCTCAAATGCCTTGTAGGAGGCCATAACGTGAACTTCAGGAGATCTTGTCCAAAGTCGTAGGCTTTTATCAAAGTCCGGCAAAGAACGCAATTGCTTCTTCCAGCCGACAATGTCGTTTATACAATTCACACAATTAAAAAGAGGGACTGAAAGTATTCTTAAGAGACTGGACAGTCGTAAACTCATCATTGTAACGCACCCGCTCCTACACTAAATAAACCAGTGCGCTGTGCTGTCTATGCTGGGGTACTATGCCATACAAATTTCCACAAAACCCAAGACAGGATGTGGAAAAAGAAAGGAGAAAAAAGAAAGCAGAAAAATAGAAGAAAAAGAAAAGAAAACAGTGACAGCCACGGGCTGATCTGGCGTGCCCCCACAGTCTAATATCCAGGGGTAATGATCTCTAGCGCATTACTAGGAGAGAGCATTCTCTCTATACTGCAAGATCCATCTATAACGTGTCTCATACCCTGACGGTGTTTCCCATTACAAACAGCAGCACCACGCCGTTGAGGACGCAGATAACGCCAAACGTCGTCCACACCAGCAGGCTTGTTGCAAGCCGCGTTCGTTCGTTTTTGGCCATGACCATGCCCAGTGCTGCGCAAGCGAAGCCCAGACTCGCCACGACACCCATAATCACGCCGGCGTCGACCTCGACGCGCAGCCGATGGCGACCCGTGCTGATCAGAATGCCCGTCACAGCCAGCAGCACAACAGCAGCGGCAAAGCATCCAAATGCGCCGCGGAGAAGGATCGTCTCCCGATAGCGGGCCATGCGCTGGTCGGCGATGGACGGCAGCGTTGCGTAGTAAGTCTCGTATCCCTGTGGGAACTCGTGTTCACTGGCAAACATGTCGTCCTCGCCGCCGTCTTCCCTGGCGCTGTCCCCGTCTTCGCCGTCGTCGTCGTCGCCGTAATGACTGACGTCGTCGTAATGCCCGGGGCCCAGAGAGGCTACTCCGGCACGGGCGAGCGCCTTGCCATTCTGTCGTCGCAGCCGTCTTTGCGATGCTGACTCGTCGGCATACAGCGTGCTGTTGGCTCCGTAGTTGACGCCGCTATCAGACAGTAATGGCGAGTGCTCGCCACCGCTGCCTGGCAGACGCGCGCCCGTAGCTCCCCGGACGTTCATCCACTTCCTAGCCTTCTCGATGGGAACGGTGAAAAAGGACACGAGCGTGGCCATGCCCGGGAACTCGGACTCTTCGTCGGGATGCAGATATAATGCGTAACCGCCGCTTCCGGCTCCACCGACTTCGCCCGACTCGCTCCCATCATCGTATTCGTTCCAGTAGTGCGTTTGCACGGGGGCACTGGTGAGGGCCTTTGGACCACGCTGTATATGCAATTGCTCAGACCCGACCGACGAAGAAAGCGCCTGCAGCGTGGATGAGGAAGACGAAACCTGGCCACTGCCGCGTCGATGTTGTCCGGCCGGTGTGGATGGCCGGCTGTTGGATGCGGGCGAGGAGGTGAGGGGAGTGGTGGCTCGGATGGTGGTGAGAAGCTCGTCGCATTGGCTCTGGAGGTGGGAGAAGTCTCGCTTGGTGAAGCTCTTGGGATCGGAGAGGACGTTTTCGCGGAAGCGGGCGCCGAGAGAGCTAGAACCAGTCCATTTCTGGCTTGATTAGCACGATGCAAAGACGGGCCGGAGAGAAGCTTACCCTATACTTCTTCAGGATCTTGCGAAACGCGACAACTTGGGCGTTCGAGAACCGGGCCAGGTCCCGGGTCTCATCGCTCAGCTGCGCTGCAGTGCGCTCGTATTTTGCAAGGCGGCGCTGACGCTTAAAAGTTGTGGCGCCGCGCGCTGACGAGTTGCAGCACAGAATCAGTCGGCTTATCTGGTCAGTCAAGTACCCTGCTTATGGTTAGCAAAGTAAGGGCCACGGGAAATAGACACAGGGAAAAATAAGAGAGCAAGAGCGCGTACGGAGTCGTCGGTTGATCTCATCTGCCTTTGTGGTGACAAAGAGGCCGACGCGGTCATGTTGGCGGTACAGTTCGTCGTAGAAGTCGATTTCAAAGCGCTGGAGAGAAGTGTCCTTCTGTCCGGGAATGGGGATGGCGGTGGCCTGGTCGCGCGTAGTATGGATCTTGATAAACTCCTTGAGCGTGTTGTAGTCAATGTTATGGAGGCTCCATTCCGGCACAGATTCGGTCTCCAGCTGCTGGCCGTACTTCATGATCGGACAAAAAGGGGTGCAGGCGCTGCTGCTGCTGCTAGCGAAGTTGTGAAGAGCAGTTGGAGTCGAGGTCAATTAGGACAACAAGGACTTCTGCCTGGTCGGTCCGCCGGTTGGGGGTGAATCGGTGAGAAGGGGGCGATAGGATCGTGATGAAGACGGAAGAGGCGGCAGATAATAGAGGAGATAACGAGACGCAGGGGCCAATGACAGCTGGGCGCCCCTTTACAGCCGGCGAGGCTGTGTAGTATGACGCAAGACAAGTGCGAAGCTGTGCGTGCCTCGCGGAGAGAGGGAGAGGTTCGAGTTTGAGCTGGAGAGACACAAGTTCATGACCGCACAGAATTGTCCCAAAGCTGCTGAACACGAACAAGAAGTCCGGGAGACAGAGCAGCAACTGTGGGAACGAAGAAGGAACTGGGGGATTAAAAAAGAGGGGGGACTTAGGTTGCGGCAGCTGAAGCACAGTGGAAAGCACGCCAAGTGGGCCCGGTCAACGACCTGGTCTGGCCGGTCTCCACCAGCAGCACATGTAGGCTGGCTTGGCGGCCCCAACAGTGCAAAAAGCTTTCAGGCACCTGGTCTGGCCGGAATCAATGTTCTTGTCTCGGGGCTTAGCCCACGCGAGAGATCCGCTTTGCTCCACGGAGGCCTGCAATGTGTCTTACTTCGTGGCCATATTATTCATCTCCATGCCCCGATAGGTAAAATCTTACTCCGTACTCCGTACTTGTCGGCACGCCCTACTCCGTACACAGCATGCTTTTGACATTCACCGGCGACGTCATTCTCGTTACTCATCGCGAATAATTGTCCGCAATGGTCTTGTCCTTCGTTTATGGCACAAGCGAGTACTCCATCCACGTACTTCTTGTTTACGTCGTACGGGGCGCCTGCATATATCCGGCCTAGTTCATTGGCAAAATATTCTCCTGTTTGCCACCTTTGTAACCCCTGCCGTGTAAAATTTTACAAGTCAACTACCTCGGCCGGTATCGCGTCCTTTGTTGGAGCCAAGACCCTAAGGATATTTAACAATTCCTAGTTATCTTATCTCGATCCCGCGTGTACTGTATCGTGCTACGGCATGTACAACATACATATGTATGTACATACAAGGTCTTGTAAGTGCCATTCAATGGATCCGGATACGATCACGGCCGAGAAAAGCTATATACGAGGTATGTACTCCGTACGTGTCTCTGACACTGCTGTTCTGCCGGTTGCGCCCGTGTTATACGCGTTGGTCCGTAGTATTCGCAATGGAATGCATTCATGGGGACCCCGAAGCATCGTAACGTCTTAGACCGAATGCGGTTGGCTTATGGTGGTCAGCGCATAATATCCACCTGCCAAAAACAGGTCGGACGTTCCTACTCAAAAACTCTGCGTACGGCAGATGTTCTGAAAAGGCCTTCTATCCCCACCAACTTGCAGATCTGCAAACGGCTGTATTACATAGTACCAAGCATTATGTATTATGCACAGCTTCCCCACCATTGTTAGGAGGAGAAAAAGCGCATATTATCCCGGTTCGTGATCTGCATCTCAATCTGTTGGAAGTTGCGCTGGGTTACTAGTAGATCGTGAACGTGACTCTGGATGACCTCAGATGCCGACCACCTTGCACACGATGGTCGGAGATGACGTATGCACTCGTACGGGCATGAAACTTTGCGCCATTCGCACCGTCTTAATGGCCTGAGTCCATGGGACTAGACATCTGACATCAATTGAACAACAACCGTTCATTAATAATGCTTGTATCTGATGTGAGCGTTCACCGCTTTCTGGTTTTGGACATTTCAGCCACAAATGGTGGTGGGGCAGATTATGGCTAGAGCTTTTGGCAAAATTTCACCGCCTTCGATTTTTTTTTCCTATGCGTTGCCAAAAAAAGTAGTCCAATCTGAGAACTCTTTCTGTGGTGCACGGAATGGTTGAACAGCTTTGTTCAGGCGCAAAGCACCCATATTACACATCTTTCGGGTCATTCCTGGCCATCCTGACACAGCCAAGAGCATATATCTGAAATATCGCTTGCTCGAAAGATGGCTGAGTCCAGCACGTCGTCGCTGACTTCAACTTCACACACCCTCACGATTGGGCCCTCAATGGCGCCCGGGTCGTTTCCCAACCTCAGCGACATCTCGTCCGCACTTGCATTTCGCGATGCAATCCGGAGATCTAACCGCCAGGCGTTTCTGAAGCCTTCAGTGGCCCTGCCAACCGCTTCTACGCAATTTGCACAGGTAGCTTTGGGCTCGTTTGCCAGCCAAGTAAGCGACGAACAGCAAGAGCGGCTACGACTACGGCACGCCGCAAATGCAGCTCTGAAGAAGCGCAAACGGAGTGGGAAGGACACGGTGGCAGACAAGGATGTTGCCCTGGCAAACATGGCGGGCCCTGTCGGACCTATCTTGAAAGTGCGGAGGGTATATGTGGATGGGTTTGAGGTGCCCCAGATCTGGCAGCAGTCGAACCGGATTCTCTCGGCTAGTCTTTCCCAGGCTAAACATGAGCTGGAGCAGCTCGAGAAAGAGGATGCCACGGACTCAGAGGCTGAAAGCAATGCAAGCGACCCGGATGGGGAGCCGGTTGTGGACAGCCAGTCTGTAGACGATGAGCTGGAAGAAGCCGACGATGAAGACGAGGAGGTGGAGGTGGAGGTGGATGAAGATGAAGATGAGGAGGATAGAGAAGATGGCTTTGACGAGGAGGAGGACGAAGAGGACGAGGAAGAGGAGGAAGACGTCAACCAAAAACCTCTTGTTGAGGACAAAGACGGCCTCAATGACGGATTCTTTGACATTGACGACTTCAACAAAAAGTCGCAGTACTTTGAGGACCAGGACGCCAGAGCGAACCCGAACACGGATCAGGTGAGCGAAGACGAAGAGGTCGACTGGCACGGCGACCCGTTTGCTGTGTCTGAGAAGAAGCGGAAGTCTGCAAAGGGAGGCCACAAGGCACAACAGAAGGGCGGACGGGACCAGCTGGACTCTGACGAGGAGGAGGAAGACGAGGACGAAGAGGACGAGGAGGGACCGATTTTCGGCGATATGGACCTGGACGCGCCGTCTGGCGAGAGCGACGCGGAGCTGGACGACGAGGACGGCGGTCTGGAGAGTGGGATGAACATGGAACTGGGCGGCGAAGAGATCTACTACAAGGACTTTTTTGCGCCGCCACCAAAGAAGCGGGAGGAGGGAGAACCGTGGCAGCGGCCGCCGCCGTACAAGCCGGACGAGAAGGACGTGCGGCGGGCGATGGCGGACGTGAAGCGCGACCTGTTTGAGCAGATCTCGGAGGCGTCGGGGTCGGACGAAGAGGACGCGCTGTCGGACGTGTCGGCCAGCAACCCGCGGGCACGACGATCGACACACGAGCGGCGACAGGCCAAGATCCTGGCGGAGATCCGACGGCTGGAGGCAGACGCAGTGCGGCAGAAGGACTGGACGCTGTCGGGCGAAGCGTCTGCGGGGGCACGGCCGATGAACTCGCTGCTGGAGGAGGACCTGGAGTTTGAGCACATTGGCAAGCCGGTGCCGGTGATCACGCAGGAGGTGACGGAGGACATTGAGGAGCTGACGAAGCGGCGGATTCTCAGCCAGGAGTTTGACGAGGTGCGGCGGCGCTACGCCACGGGGCTGGAGGGAGAGGCAACGCGACGGGGGCTGGTGGAAATTGACGACCAGCAGGGCAAGAAGAGCCTGGCAGCACTGTACGAAGAGGAGCACCAGCAGAGCGCGAACCCGGACACGTACGTGAGTCAGTCGGACGAGCAGCTGGCAGCCGAGGAGCAGGAGGTGGACCGGATGTGGAAGGACCTGAGCGCGAAGCTGGACGCCTTGAGCAGCTGGCACTACAAGCCGCGGCCGGCAGCACCGACGCTGACAGTGGTGGCCGACGTGGGAACAGTGGCGATGGAGGACGCGCAGCCGGCGACGGCGCAGGGCGTGAGCGGCGGCGAGAGCATGCTGGCGCCGCAGGAGGTGTACAAGCCGGGAGCAGCCGGAGCGCAGGGCCGGAACGGTGGACAGGGTGGCAGCGAGGACAAGGACGTGGTGACGGTGGCCAAGACCGGCTTGCCGTTGGCGCGGGACGAGATGTCGCGCGAGGACAAGATGCGGCGGCGGCGGCGGAACAAGGAGCGGATCCGGAAGAGCGGCTCGGGTGCGGGCGGCGCGGCCGTGGTGGCGGCGACCGAGGCGGCAAACGAGGGCACAGCCAATGCGGTCACCAAGACAAAGTCGCAGAAGCGCCAGGATACCATGGCGACGCTCAAGAAGGCGGGCGTGCGGGTGATTGGCCGCCGCGGCGAGATCGAGGATCTGGACGGCAACAAGCCCAAGGCGGCCCGGACGGTATCGAGCGGGAATTTGAAGCTGTAGGTGGTGGAGGAGAAGGAGAAGCAGGAGAGCTGGAGAAGGAGCCGGTGCTTGTTTTGTCTATACGGGTAGAGGAACTATATGCATTCTGTTTATTGCATAGTCCGGGTTACGCAAATATGAGTGTAAGCAATGCATTGTAAGTGAGATGTACTCGGGGATATAAGAACTATATGCATATTCCGTTTAGTGCATCACGGGGAGTTCAAGTATGACCGTAAGCAATGCACTGCGTAGTGAGGTGTACTCTGGAGCCCATTAAAAACTATATCCATATCCGTTTAGTGCACCACGAGAAGTTCAAGTATGACCGTAAGCAATGCATTGCGTAGTGAGGTGTACTCCATATCCGTTCAGTGCGTTCACGGGTTCAAATATGAGTAAGCAAATGCATTGTAGCAGTACCAAGTGAGATATATCGAACAGCGCCTCGCATCCAGAACCCAACTCGTTCGCCTAGAGAAACCATGACCACAAAATATGTACAGCACCACAGGAGACGCCCAACGCCACGCCAGACTCTTCCATTTCCCGTCCGAACCCGATCCGTCAGCCTCTTCAGTTGTCGAGCCAGTCGAGGAACTCGGGCGTGAAGTAGCTGACCAGGATGGTGGCGCCGGCGCGCAGGATGCTCTCGTGCGACTCCATGGCGGCACCCTTGAGGTCGAAGACGCCGGCCTTGGCGGCGGCGTGTATCATGGCGAACTCGCCGCTGACCTGGTAGGCCGCAATGGGTAGGTCGCGGCCGAGGTCCTTGGCGTCGCTGATAATGTCGAGGTACTGGCCGGCCGGCTTGACCATGATCACGTCGGCGCCCTCGTTAATGTCGCGCACAATGGCACGGCGAGCGAGGCCACGGCCACCGGGCGGCAGCTGGTAGCACTTGCGGTCGCCAAAGGACGGCGACGAGCCGGCGGCATCGCGAAAGGGGCCGTACAGACAGCCGGAAAACTTGGCGGCGTAGGACATGAGCAGGACCTGGTGGGCGAGGCCCTCCTCGATCAGCTTGAGCTTGATGGCGCGGATGCGGCCGTCGTTCATGTCGGACGGGGCGACGCAGTGGGCGCCGGCCTGGGCGTAGGCCATGGCCACGTCCGAGATCCGGTCGACCGACATGGCGTTGTTGAGGCTGCCGTCGTCGCGCAGGATGCCGCAGTGGCCGTGCGACGTGTACTCGCACAGACACACGTCGGCCACCACGTACAGGTGGGGGAAGCGCTGGCGCAGCAGCCGGATGCTGCGCACCACCGGGCCCTGCGGGTCGTCGGCCGCCGTGCCCAGCTGGTCCTTGGAGCCCGGCTGCAGCGGCACGCCAAAGAGGATCACCGACCGCAGGCCCTTATGCACGAGCGGCTCGAGAAAGGCCACGAGCTTGTTGAGGCCGCGGCGGTGCTGGTTCGGCAGCGATGGGATCGGCGTCTCCTCGTCGTCCAGGTCTGAGACGAAGAGCGGGTAGATGAACATGGACTGGGAGAGATGTTAGTCTGTGGCCGAAATGGGCCGAAACGACAGACGAGCCGAGAAAACCAAAAAAGCACACCTTTGTCAATTGCCGCTCGGCCTGCCAGGACCGTGCTAGCGGGTGGCTGTAGCCGCCGTGCAGCTGGCTGGAAATCTCGCCCGCTATGCTGACGCTCGTGGCCGCCGTGCTGGCATATGACATGGCCCTCGACACGTGCGATGTATGCGACGCCGTGTCGTCCATGGTCGAGGCTGCCGAGGCACCGGCACGTGTCCGTCGCGAAGACGGCGGTGCGTCTCGCAGAGCAAGGTCTTGCACGAGGCTGGAGAACGACATGGTCGAGACCGTGTCGGTGGCGGGGGGGCGAGGATGAGAGTCGAGAGTCGAGCGCGGTTCTGCTGGGATGCAAAAGTGGTTCGATGTTGATCGGCTTTGCGGGTGGCTCAACACAGAACAGAGACAGGAATCCGCTCGCAATGGACAGAGACGAGGCACGCGAAAGGAATTGGACTGGCCGACAGCAAGAACGGGACTTATAAGGGACAGGAGAGCGGACTGCGAGATAGGAGCACAGGACGTGAAAGGGAAAAAAAACTGCGAAGGCGGAGAACAAAAGCCGAGGTGGCGAGAGGCCAGCAGCGTTTATCTCGCGGACCGCCAATTGGCCCTCCTGACTGGTGAAACGCTCCTGCTGGCTCTCTGGGGTGTCGGTTTTTTTCGGAGAGGTGGGGTATGTTAGTCATCCGGCCTCAGCGGCAGCAGCGAATCGGGTGCGTGCTGTTGGAGATCTCACTTGCATTTCTGGCGGACAGGCCGACACGAGTACTTTCAGCTAGGAGGACAAGCCAACTGCAACTTGCAATGTCCGTGGACAATGGCAATATCTCATCAGCGGAGGGACAGCCAATTTCCGGACATGTTGTAAGACGCGACGCGGAGTACCGTCCACTGCATTTGTTGAGGCGTCCCAAGATGTATCTGACTACGGAGTACGTGATACGTGGTAAGCAAGAGGCCCCACTCTTGATGGATTGTCGGGTTCTGGTCACAAACCCAGACGTCCGAGTACTCCGTCGACAGCCAGCGAATCGGCCTACAGGTATCGTGTCCCAGCCGTCGACTTGGGAACAGGTGTCAGACAGGATCTGCGTGAAACAAGCTTTGACCGCCCGGCCAGTGAAACAGTGTTGGCGGCGTTTTATGCTATGTACATTTCTGCTCCACAGTTGTTGAGCCGTCCTGAGAGACGGACTTCGTACTCGTACTCGCCGACCAGAACGTCCACGTCGCCCCCTCTCAGGGCGCCGTCGTCAGGTTCGTCCGGATCATGGCCAGGTCGGCGTCCGAGAAGCCCAGGCTCTTGGCGTAGCCGACGAACCCGTTGGGCCCGTACTGCTCGTCCAGCGCGTGCAGAAAGGCGTCCAGGCAGCGGACCCGCAAGTTCAAGAGGTTGTGGAAGCCGGGCGGCGCCGGCGCCGTCAGGTCGACGTCGTCGGCCGCCACCTGCGTGTTGGCCAGCACGCCGGCACCCGAGCGGGCGAACCGTTCGAGGTCCGCGCGCACCGGCTCGTTGCCGAGGCGCGAGAGCACGTAGTCGAGCGCGACCGTCTCGGCCGGTTCGCCGGCCAGCGTCTGCAGCAGGGCCGCCGTGATGCCGGTGCGGTCGCGGCCGGCTGTGCAGTGGAACAGAAACGGCTCCGCCGGCCGGTCGCGCACGTGTGCCAGGATCGCCCGAAACGACGGGCTGTACGAGTCCAGCACGTCCAGATACATGGCCGCGTACCCGGCCTCGCCGAAGCCCTCGGCAAACGGCGCCAGCGTCACGTGTGGCGTCGCCTTGGACGGCTGCTCCCACACGAGCGTCACCGTCTCGGCGAGCGCCGGGTCCGGCGCCGCCGTGTGCTCGCTCTGCGACCGCAGGTCAAACACCCGCCGCACCCCCAGCGCCACGATCGTCTGCTTGCCCCCGTCGGTCAGCCGGTGCAGCCCGCCGCTCCGGAACGCAAAGCCCGGCCGCAGCCGCGGACTCGTGGTCTCGCTGCGTGGCACCCGCCCAATGTCGCGCGCGTTGAACGTGCCCTCAATCGGGATGAACGGCGTGCTCGATAGCACCGGCGCTAGCTGCTCCGGCGTGAACTTGATCGACACGTCCTGCTCGCACAGCGCCAACAGCTCAGAGGCCAACAGCGCAGTGGCAGCCATGACGAAGGACAGACGGCGGAAAGACGGCGGGAAATCGGCGGGAAATCGGCGGAAAATCGACCGCACAGCCGATAAGACGGTCTGATTGATGCTGACGGGCGGCTGACGGGCGGCTGAAGACGACAGAGAAAGGAGGTGTAGCGAGAAACACTGAAACACAGAAGCTGCTGTCGGCTGGGAATCTTGCCAATTGGAACTTTGCCAAAAGTACGGAGTACGGAGTACAGCCAATTCGTGCCCGAGCGGCTCGCATCGGCACCCAACAAACCCAACCCGGTCTCCGCTCCAGTTTTGCCTCGGCGTGGCTGAAACGCAGCACTACCGCAGCATCGCTAACACATCCGACATGAGTTCCTCTCCAAAAGGCTTAGCAGAAACACCCGCCACACCGCCTTGCATGCGGTGTAGTATTGTGCTGTAATCACATGCTAGTCAAGGTCTAAAGCGTATGAAATTTGATATCACAAATAGGAACCCACGTTTCGGCTCCAGGCCGTGTCGCCTGCTTCTTTAGGCTTTCCTATATCCACAGCCAATGTGGTCCCCAGGCTGATGAGAGAAGATCATCCAATGCAGCAAACGTGTCCATACCGGCCAGATGGGAGTCCGGGCCCATGATCCTTTCGGCGGTGGCCCAGAGCGCATAGAGGGGGCAAGCTCCGCTCTCCATGCCCCTGGTCCGGCCAAATGGCACAATATTATACCATGCATAAGAGTCCACCCTCTGGAACCAACCGGCTCTCTCCCCAATCTTGGCGCAATCCGGGCTTCCTCTGCCGTGGGGAGAGCTCGACGCCACGAGTTGTGCTGCGCAGCAGAGACAGCAAGCAGCAGCATGTGCATGGTGCATCTCGCGAGTGCCCTGCCTCGCTCACAGCAGCTCGTAGTCGTCCAGCTCGTCCCGGTACTGCATGATGTGGCGCTTGATCTTGCTGCCCACCGTCCAGGTGACAAAGTCCTCGAGGTTGCGCGTCACCAAAAAGGCCGGGTCCGTCACTGTCTCCGTGCCCACACGTACGTGACCCTGCTCGATCATCACGGTGGCCGCCTGGATCGTGTCGGCCATGTGCAGCCGCGTCATGACCACGGGCAGCCGCCGCCGGGCAAAGGCCGACACCGTCGCGTGGTGCTCCACGCCCGAGAACTTGTCCTTGTTCGACAGGATGCCCATGTCGAAGAGCTTCTCCATCAGCAGGTCCTCGTGGCGCTTGCGCACCGCGTTGTCGGGCGGAAGCAGGCTGAGCCGATGTGCCAGCTGGCGAACCGAACCGCAGATCCGGTTGTAGGAGTGGTAGTCCTCCGGCTTCTGGATCATGTAGCGGCGGACCACGGCTGACGCTCGGTGGTCATTGTCCTGTTTCCAGGTCGTGAAGTCGACCTTGCCTGTGGAGGGTCAGCGCGGCGCCTTACAAAGAAAAGAACCGAGTGGTCGTCTTACGCAAGAGCTTCTGCTCGTGATGTTTCAGCTTCCGGACCATGGTGACTGCGTGCTGTACTTACAAACGGATGCTTGCAAACAAGTTCAGTCGTGAATTTTTTGCAGACAGCCTTGGAACTAAAAAAAAAATTGGGTATCGGGTCGATAAGATAAGATACTGTGGAGTATATTGCTGACTCGTCATGGTAACCAATATATGCTCAGCGCTAGGCTGTCTTCCACTTCCTTCCCCAGACAATCACGTCTTGCACCAACGAAGCGGCCTTCTTTCAGTGATTCCAGCCATTCCAGAGCAGCCACGCGGAAGACCGATCGAAAGCCCCTGCATCTGAACCACTGCAATTCACTGCAATCATGGCCACACCGTCCTTCTACGAGCTCTACCGCCGGAGCAGGTAATTTACTCCTGTGCCCTGGCGCGTTTGCGCCTTTGTATGCGGATCTGACCATGGTCTTCTTTGTCTCCTTTTCTGTATAGCATCGGTTATGCCCTGACCGACACGCTCGACGAGCTCATTCGCGAGAACCGCATCGACCCGCAGCTGGCCATGAAGGTGCTCCAAAACTTTGATCGCGCCATCGCCGAGACGCTCCAGGAGAAGGTCAAAGCTCGCCTTTCCTTCAAGGTGAGATGCGCCAGTGCGAGATGATGCCGGAAAAGAAAGACGTCGTAGGCAGAAGGGGAGGACATGCATGCGCTGATACAATACAGGGCTCTCTGGACACTTACCGCTTCTGCGACGAGGTCTGGACATTCCTCATACGCAACGTGCAGTTCAAGATGGAAGGCGGAGGGGCACCAGTTTTCGTAGACAAGGTCAAGATTGTCAGCTGCAACGCGAAGCCAGCTGTTCCGTAAGGTTGAAGGGCTGCTGGCACGATATCCGCCGTCGGCCATGGGCGAACACCAAAAAATGCACTTTGGAAACGGAGTTTAGGAGTTGGCATTCCCCCTTTTTTAGCTTCTCTTTTTTCATGTGTCACGCATCACCGATTCTCAACCCCACGGCAGCACAAGGATGCTGGGCGTATGGGGGTCTACAAGGGAATACGGAGTACTGGAGCACGCCGCTTCCTCTGCGGTTTCAAGCTGCTGCGCATGCGTTAGGTTAATCAAGTGGCCTGCATCTGATTGTCGACTCTGACTGTGATTGCAGTATGCACTAATGTACAATGTCTGCAACATGGGCAAGCGATCATCTTCCCTTTACCGCCGATACGATCACGCTCTCTCGTCCAGGAAGATGTCGTCAAACCGGTCCATCTCGAGGCTGATCGCATGTGGCACTCCATACGCAGTCCTTTGGTCCTGGGGCATATCCTGGAGCATGCCACGAAGAATGTCGTCCATGGACCGACCGCGGGCCCGACTGGCCTCGGCCACCTCCCAGATGCGCGTGTCTTCTTCGTCGATGCACCGTTTCGCCAGGGCTGTCGCGGCCTTGCGGCTGATCCACGGCCGTGAGCGAAGCCTGGCCTCGGCAGCGTCAAGTTCGCTGCCATTGTCACTGCTGCTGCCAATGAGGTCAAACACGTGCTTCAGGGCCAGATCCAGCGATCCGTTCTCGGCGTTTTCGTACACCAGCAGGTTGACGACGCCGGCGTCCGGCTGCAGCGAGAAGGCGCGCATCTCGCAGAACAAAAAGTTGAGATGCTGCACGTCCGAGCAGCCGCGGAAAAGCAGGTGGAACGTGCTGCGGTCAGGGCCGGCGGGACAGAGCTGGCGCACATGGCGGTAGAGGTCCAGCGCGGCCTCGATGCTGGTGTTGTCGGCAGCCGCCTGCTGGTCCTGGCTGGCGGCTCGGCCGCGGTGCAGCATCGCCTCGAGCACGACGTTAAAGGCGGCAATGGGCACGCTGCCGTACTTGGTCTTGAGGTCGAAGAGCGAGGCCACGGCAGCTTGCACGGCCGCCTGTCTCGGGGCCTCTGTCAAGGAGGCGTCCCTGGTCAGGCCCAGGTAGATGGACCGCGTGCTGCCCTCGTCGGGAACGATGCCGGCATTGTGCATGATGCACAGCGCCTGCAGAGCGAGACTGATGCTGCCGGCAGACGCGTAGCAGTCTAGCATGGCCTCAAAGTGCGACATGCCCAGCTTGGTGCCGCGGGCCGACAGCATCTGCATGACCTCTGCGGCCAGGGCGGAATCCCGGTGCCGGGCGGCCGTGTTCAGCACCTCCAGCCCCATGGCATCCGACGGGGTCAGCCGGCCGGGTCGTACGGCTCGGTGCCATACGTAGCAGAGGCCGTCGTAGTGGCCCTGTCGACAGCACGCGTCCAGCAGAAAGTACCACACGTTGAGCGACACGCTGTCGTCCTCCTTGAGCAGCCGGTGGTTGACAATCTTGAGCGCGTCGTCCAAGAAGCCCTCCTGGCCGAGGACGAAGATGTACACGTCCAAGAGCCACGGCGGCACGGCGATGCCGCCGCTTCCGGAATCCATCATGGCTTCCAGCTGGTCGAGCGCCCGCTCAAACTGGCCATCCCGCAGCAGCCCGAGCGCCACGCTCTGCACGCCCTCGGGCGAGAGGTCGATCCACCGGTCCTTCATCTCCTGCAGGACCGCGTTTCGCAGCATGTAGTCGGGGTGCACGGCGAGGACCTGCAACAACACGTTAGCGAGACAGTTCAGCCGCGAGCGGGCGAGAACGAGCATACCGACAGGGCGCCGTGGTACAGGCTGGGCGTGCCCTCGATCTGGGCCTCCTTCAGGGCTCGCAGCACGTCGCGCACCGCATCGGCCGACCCGGTCGTGTGGCAGTTGGCCCGCACCAGAGCCTCGTAAAGCACCGCCGTCGGCACCTCGTGGCGGTCTTCGACGAGGAAGCGCACAAACGCCTGTATCCGGTCATAGGCTGCGGGTGCATACTGCAGCTGCCGGAGAGCTGCATAAATGGCCGGCGTCGGCGCCGATTGCAGCTCGCGCTGGTACGGCGGCCGGGCTCCTAGCAGCGAGCGCACCCACGGCAGCTGGTCGGCCCTGCTGTTGTCCGGCTCCCTGTCGGGGCCGGCGTGCTTGTATGTCCCCTGGCCGGCAGTCCCGTTCGGCGAGACGAGACCGAGTCGTCCAACTCGCACGTGGGCATCCGTGTGCACCTGCCGGACGGCACCACAGCGCCGTAGAAGCAGAGGGCCCGCGGCGTCATGGAGTGGCGGGCGTTCTGCAAGAGTCCGTGCTCCGGCTCGACGGCGCGGCCATACCGAAGGTGCATTGATGACCCGGAGAAGCGAGGCGTGGTCAATGGCCGGACAGAGACATCGCCACAGGCCGTCCACAACAATGCGGTTGCCCGACATGGGAATGAGAATCCGGTACGTATGCTCGAGAGCTCCCTTCTACCGCCGTTTGGCGTGCATCTGTGCGTTCGTACTCGTTTGTCTCAATGGCTGCAGCTGAGGAGCTTTACAAAAAATTACGATTTCTTGCTACACTGGAAGTCACGTGCTTACACCGATATCGAAAAGGCAGCTTACACTACACAGACATGCGGACATCATTAAGTCAATCGAACCTCTTGCTTTTAGGACGCCATTCTTTATGGTGGTTTGTTTATGGTCATGATGTTTGGTTCCACGTAGCTTTATCTGTATGTAGCCAAGAGAAAATGTGAGGACGAGCCCCTTCATGCCTTTGCCCCGAACCAAGTGCAACGACACATGGCGTTGTGAAATCACGCCGTTCTGATAATTCTGACAGAACGGCAGAAGGGGTATGTTCGTCAAACGACCTAGCTGCAGCAACGCTGGCAACTCAGCCCAAGACACTGCGCAGAAGTCGTCCACGCTCCCGCCAACCAAGCCCAGTTCTCCCACAGGAGTGTCTATGTCGGTCCCATGCACGCTTCTTCTATTGTGCCCGCCCTCTTCCCCGCCCGCCCCGAGAGCCTCCGCGGCCACCGCGGTCGTTTCTATCGCCACGGTCGGCCCGGTTTCCACCACCCCGCCCGCTTCCGTCCCCACGGAAACCTCCACCTGGTCCACCGCGGCCTCCGCGGAATCCAGACTGCTGGCCGTGGTAGTGGTGTTGTTGTTGTTGCTGCTGCTGCTGCTGCTGCTGCTGCTCCTTGACAGCGTCAATGATCTCGTCGGGAACGCGAAGATATTTGATCTGGCCACAGGTCAGCCCACTGAATATTGACCGAGACAGGTATAGCGAAAAACAAACGCTCGGAACTTACGTTGTTGCCCTTCACGTAAACTTCTGGTATGCGCATAAAGCTGTCGCCATCCTACGTGGAAATGTCAGCAGGCTGCGTCTCGCCCGTGTCCCTCCTCGTCATCTCCCTCCTTAGCAGTCGAACGTACGGGGCTCGTCTGCACCACTCCCTTCAGGGTGAGGTTCATCCAGGTGTCGCACTGCACCAAGTGGCCGTTGAGCGTCTCGCCGTTCTTCAGCTCGACCAGCATCGGATGGCCCTGGGCAGCGCTAAGCAGGCCGAGTGGTAACTGAAAAACGCAGGTGTCAGCATGCCGAGAGAGAGGCGGTGGGGGTGGAAGAAAATACCATTGTTGCGGTAGAAGCCTTCGCGAAGATGGCCTTGTTGTCGCGGGATGTCAAAGCCTAGACGTCGTCCGTTGTGAATACGGCCCAAGTTGAATTTCGCGACTTGCGCCAGAATGCAGATTTTGTGGCGGTGATCTTGTGGCTGTGACTGACCGTTGGGGCATTACGTCGCTACGGAGTACAGCTTTCCGCTAAGCCCCACCTACCGATTTGGGAGCTACGAGCATAATTGCTCTATTAATTGCACCTGGAGGGGAAACGCCCTGCACAAAATGCCCCGTGATTGAGCAGAGTTCGAACGAGGGACAATCATCGATAGAAACCAGAGATGAACATATAGCATACAAAGAAACACCAGATCCTCCAGAGGCGCCAAGCCTGCCCTGCCTCCAGAGAAAAACACTAGATTGTATAGAGGTATTCACCATATAGACAGAAAAGAAACAGTGGCAGCTGTTATCCCAGTAGCTATTCGTGGGCTGCGAGGCGAAAGTGATTTCATGTTCCTGCTTACGACTGGGCGGTCTCGCGGCTCTTCCGGTAGGTAGCCTGTGACAAGACAGGGTTAGTCGCCGACATACTGCGACAAGACGGGGGCAACACCAGAAAACTCTCACCTCCTGCTCGACCTGAAGACCTTCAATGGTGGGTGCCAGCTCGCTCAGAGTCTCGTACGCCTTCTTGTAGAACTCTGCCTGGGCAGCGATCAGCTCGGACAGGTTGCGCAGCGGCTCGGGCGTGTCAAGAACCTGCACATGTCAGCGGGGTGAAGAGAGGGTCGGGGATCCATTTACGACGCACATTCTTCATGACGCCAAAGGCCTCCTCGGTCTGCGTGACAAACTCGTCCTCGGCCTTCTCGACCTCCTCCTGGGCCTCCGGGCTCAGCTCCTGCTCGTCATGCACCGGCTCGCCGCGCTGCGCCGTCGGGAGCTTCCAGGTGGTGCCCTTGGCGTGGGCCTTGACGGCATCCAGCGACAGGCGGGACTTCTCGACGTTCTTCCGGGCGCGCGAGGCAAACTGGAGGTTCGTGTTGAGCGTCGTGTTCCAGCCGGCAATGAACTGGCTCTGGATCTGGGCGTCCTGGGCCAGGCGCGCCTCACCGACGCGCTCCATGGCCAGGGCATACTTCTCGAGCGCCGTGGCCAGGGGATCCTCGCTGGGACCGGTGTGCTGCTGGTACAGGGTCTGGCTGCTGGCCAGAGAGGCGCGCGCGATCGCGTGCGCAAACGTCTTCGGCTGCGGCTTGGCCGTCGTCGGGGCGGTCAGGGCCGCCTGGGCCTCGGCGGTCGACGATGCAGACGACAGAAGGCTGACCTTCTCGCTGACTGTGCGGCCGAGGTCCTGGAAGGTCTCCTTGAGGTTCGGCGGGTAGTCGTATGGCTCATGGCTGTACTGGGAACTGCAAGCGGGGAAATATAGCGCCGTAAGTAACCGCTCTCACACGCCGACGAAAAGGAGAAGAAGCAGACGGGAGGTGGTGAGCTCACGTCACGGCCAGCATCTTCTGGTGCACCTGCTTCAGGGCGTCCACGCGCTTCTCCAGATCGATGTAGTCGGGTGGCATCTGAGTCTGTTTCGCTTGCCGGAGAACATTAGAACCGTACACATCAGCCCGTTAACCCGTTAGTTGCTGCTTTGCGCACCTTATCGTCGGCCTGACCCAGCTGCTCCTTGGTGTATTGGAACGTCCGGGAGGCGAAGGGGGTGATCTGGGCCCCCAGGTTGCTATTGAGAAACGACGCATCGGTCAGAAATAGATCGCGGGCAGCCTGAACGGCAGAAAGAACGGTGACGAAACAGCAAGACGGAGAGCACGAAGCGAGGGGGAATAGGGGTCCTCACGAAAAGCTCTTGCCAATGTTTTTGAAGTCCATGGTCGCGGTTCTTATGGGAATCGAGGGGAAAATGCGGTAGGTGGTGGCTGCGGATGTGCAGATTGGGTTTCGATGGGGTTTACTTTCCGTTGGTTGCAAGAGGTTCAAAAAATGCCAGTCTCCAGAGCGCAGGAGAATAGGGAAGGAAACGGATGACGAATGGAACCTGCTGCAGCTGGTTTCTGCGAATTGTACGCTATACGAGTAGTCGTACCTCTAGCCACAGTTGTGTCTTCCCTTATTAAGGTCGTTGTCAGGGAAGCGAGTTGCGCCTATCATTTAGGGGGGTCACCCTGAGGCCATGCCAGTCCTAAATCGGAATAGAAGGGTCTCTTGCATTCTGTACGGCGTTATTGTCTTGAAGATACGGAGTACGGGTTACAGAGTACGAAGATACACCTAAAAACCACACGTGACTACTATCTCTAATGTGCAGCCTAGTCCAATATGTGTTTCTTGTCGGCCCACGACGGCTCAATGTTGCGGCAAACGGACTGGTAGTCCCAGATGCCCTTCTCGCCCACGTTCTCCCACGGGTTTGTCCAGAACATGGTCCAGTTGACGCCATCGAGCTTCCAGCTGCCGCGCGACCGCTCAAAGTACCACCGGTTGACCGGGTTGTCCTTGCGACTGCGCCAGCAAACACCATCGGGCAGGCAATCCCGCACCATGGACGTGAACACAATGTCGGCCACGCCGCCGGCGCCCTGGCTTTTTTTCAGGACGGCAAACTTGTCCAGGTACGGCACCAGCCGGCCTGTCCGGAAGGCCGTCTCCTCGTCGAGACCAGCTGGCCGCTCCCACGTGAGAATGGCACCACCTTCGTACTCGCCGGCAATGATGACGCCGGCCAGAGAGTTTTCCACGCGCCGGAGATAGTGCTTCACGTCGAGTTCGCGGTCGAACGAGTCGTTGATGAGGTGCACTAGGCGCGGCAGGTCGATGCATGTGTCCGTGAGCCGGAGACGGGGTCCGCCAGGAACCGGAGGTGTCCAGGGAGTCTTGCGTGGGTCCGGAAAGACAGTCAAGGGCATCCCGCGCTTGACCAGCGTCGTTTGGGCCATGCGCGGCAACGTGCTGTCGCCCGCGGCTCCGCTGGCGGGCCTCTTTGTCTTGGGCTTGATTCTTCCCAGCGGAAGAGACGACGAAAAAACAGGCCGGTCGGTGAGCAGATTGTGGATGAGCGGGTTTTGGCTGCGACGGGTTCCTACGCTTCCGACGTAGCCAAAGACATCGGCGTCATCGGCAGTATCCCGTTCGGGCGAGACAAGGTTGGCCGCCTCGGCTGGCGTGGTCAACAGCGCAGACGCAGACGAAGGCAATAGTGCTAGCGCCTGTCTGGCAATGTCCAGGTTGGACTTGTGCCGGCTGGCGACGTCTTTGGGCGACACTGTTGCTTCCAGAGAGACACGGCCAGTCGACCTGGGCACCCTCAGCTTCATGCTGTCGAGGGCCAGTTTGGCCTGCTGGTACTCTTCCTCGAGGTTGAGAAACAGGTGGGCGCCGTTTGGCCGCCGTTCTGAGGGCGTTCCACCTATAGGATCAATCACGATAATCCGGTCGACGACGGCTGCGGTCCGCGGAACGGCGCTCTGAGCTTGGGGCTGTCCGCTGTAAAACTGGCTTTCGTCGGCGGCAGTGCCTGGCTGCAGTTGGATCCCGGAGAAGAATTTGGTCAGTGCGAGAACGATGTCGTCGGCGGCCACAGGGCTAGCCTTGCATTGCTTTGTAGAGAATGCATAAGGAGGAATGACGACAATGTCTCCATTGCGCAGCGGTTGCATCAGGGACTCTGCTCTGTCGATGAAGACCTGTCCGGGCACAAAGGGAGAGCCTTTGAGGTTCTGATGCTGTGTCTTCACAATGCTGTCGTCGATGGACACGGACGAGTCAACCAGCGATGTGACCGGATCGCCGTACTGGTCGATGGCAGCAGCAACACGGAGGGTCTCGTGGGTTACGTAGTCAAGCCATCCGTGCTGGGCATGGCCATCTGCCGTGGTCCGACCGATGACGATGACGCTGATGAGGCCCAGAGCCCGCAGCTGTACAAATGTCTTGGCCAGTTCTCCAAGAGTGGTATCGTCGAGGCTGTCGGGGTCCTGCAGCTTCACGATGGCCACGTGGGGTCGGTCGGCCGTGACTGGTAAAAGGACCTTTCTCTTTTCCGGTCCTTGGACAAAGCGTGGGCTGCTGCTGACGGAGCGAATACTGTCGACAGCATAGTACGGGCCGTTGGCTTCTGCGATCTCGGGAACATGTGTATGGCTCGGGGCTTCGGCCTGGGTCTGTCGCCGGAGCTGTAGCTTGAGGTGTGGCGTCTTCTTCGACACGCTCAGCGCCTTGGACACACTGTCACCGCCAAAGGTCTGGAGGTATTTCTTGGCGTCCCGTTTTGTCGGCGATGAGGAGAGTACGGACACCAGAAAGTCCTATGAGAGCGATGAGCAGCTGTGCAAAGCGGGCTTGTGCCGGGGCTACAAGCCAGGATCATAGTCTTTCTCACCCGTTCTTGCGACCGTTTTTGCCGCTCGCTGTGTGAAATGGACTTGTAAAACGTCGTCGGATCGATGGACTTACCGCCAGCATTGGAAGGCTCCGCGACATGGCCGGCGACATTCCGGTTGCTGCTAGGCTTCTTTGGCGGGGAGTCTGAAGCTGCATCTGAGCTTACGGCGGAAGTGCTGAAGCTCTTGCATGTCCTTCTGGCCCGAGTCTGTAGCCGAGGTCAGATCTAGTAGCTTCTTACCGGTGTGTTGAGGACGAACCTGAGCAGAAACGGCCTGTTTCCACACTGGACTTCGCAAGACCATGGCTTGGGTTTTGAATTCAGAAAAGCATTGTAACAGTCAAAATCGGCTCTGCGGCACGGAATGAGATGCACGCAGATGGACGGTAGTATTCTGTGTGTACTCCGTAATAGGTCCTCTGCAACCAGTAGAAATTTCAATTGCTCGCAGGTCCCATGACGATAAGCCGCGAGGTCCGCTTTCGCACTTCCTTTATGCGGCAACTTCATCACGTGCCGGTATCAAGCCCCGCATCTGCTCTGTATGTTGCTTGATCCTTGTCCCTTCAGGGCGCATTAGCGGGCAGCAAAGCTGCCGTATCGGGTGACTAAGCTAATATAGGCTACAAGGCGAGATTGTAATAAGTGGAATCAGGTTGTTTGAAAGAGTTGCGCTTGGGAATTTCAGTAATCGTTACAGCTGTAGATCGAGTGCTACCGTTGTGTGATCCGAAAGCATTCCTGTCTACGCAGAAAGGGAAACCTTGACAGTCCACTAGCGATCTACAACCGGTCTCAAGACCGGGCCGTCGCCTTCCACAGAGATGTGATGTGCCGAGGGCGTTGAAGCAGCGGACATTATCTTCACCATGTTGGCAGACGACAAGGCGCTGATGCCGCCGATGCAGCCGCAGGGCAAGCTCTTCATCGACAGCTCGACCGTGCATCCGGACACGTCGAAGAGGCTGGCAGCGGCGGTGGAGGCCCAGGGGGCGGCGTTTGTGGCAGCGCCCGTGTTCGGAGCTCCGGCTATGGCCGGGCAGGGCCAGCTGGTCAGCGTGCTGTCGGGTGCCAGCACAGCGATCGAGCGAGCGCGCCCGTATTTCCAGGGCGTGACGGCGCGGGCATGGACAACAGCCACCTACGGCGTCTGTGTTGCGGAATATCAGGTCGAGATGACCCACCAAAATGGCATTGTCCAATACGAGTGCTTGTTCTTGCCTTGTGATCGACACAGAAGTCTCTTGGGAAGCTGCTAGCGACACCCCCGCTACAGCTCCTTCCCGAAACCCCGTTAGCGCGAATTGATGACCGCATAATAAAGCCCAGAGTTCCAAGTCTCACGCGATTCCCTTCTCCGGCACAGACGATCATTACAGCATGTCCTAACTGGATGCCCCGGGTTATCTTAGTTCCTTGCACACGTGCGCAATGAGACAGCGAGTCGCGGCGGCGGCAGCGGCGCCGGGACGGGGTCTACGGATGCCTGCCACTGGTCTTTGTCGGGTTGCTCAACGCCAAGTCGACTACAGCGGATGTGTCGCAAGAAGGAGCGCAGGTCGAATTGGAAGTGGAAGGACTCTTTTGGGAGCAGAGAGCCGACGGAACGTGTTCACGTGGGCGGCATCACGACAGCAGCAGAACAACAAGAAGAAGCGGAAGAATGGCGTGACGACAGGCGTGGCTGTGGCTGTCTCTGGCGGCCTGGTCCTCTGGGCGGTGTATCCACGCCAGCGGAACAAGGCAGAAGCAGAGGCACGGCGCAAAGCTAAAGAGACGGAAGCTGCAGCACGGGCAAGCACGGACAGCAGGCCAGCCGCATGGACGGCCTTTACGGGCGCGGTAGAGCGGTTCTCCAACGTGGCCGACATTGAGTGGAGCAACGTGTCGGACCGGATTGCGGACCTGATCCTGCCGGACTGGTCGAAGCTGGTGCCGGGGTTTGTGCGGAAGCTGCAGCGCGAGATGTCGGTGGCGCCAGGGTCGCTGGCGGACGAGATCTGGCGCGAGGCACACGACCCGCTGATCAACCCGGAGGTGCAGTTTGCGGCGCGCGTGCGGGTGTCGGAGGACCTGTGCAACGAGGAGAAGGTGTTCCGCAAGCACCGCAAGCTGGTGACGGCAGCGGCACTGGAGCGCTACCTGGGGCTGGCCGAGGGCGAGGTCGACCCGGACGACGTGCCGGTGATTGCGCTCTGCGGCTCGGGAGGCGGGCTGCGAGCGCTGGTCGCCGGCACGGGCTCGCTGCTGGCCACGGCCGAAGACGGCCTGTTCGACTGCGTGACGTACACGGGCGGCGTCAGCGGCTCGTGCTGGCTGCAGGCGCTCTTCTTCTCGACCTTTGCGGGCCAGCGCTTCGACCGCATTGCCGAGCACCTCAAGGCGCGGCTCGGCGTGCACATTGCGTATCCGCCCGAGGCGTTGGCCCTGCTGACGACGGCGCCGACGAACAAGTACCTCCTCAACGGCACGGTCGAGAAGCTCAAGGGCGATCCGAGCGCCAACTTTGGGCTGGTCGACGTGTACGGCATCCTGCTGGCGGCGCGGCTGCTCGTGCCCAAGGGCGAGCTGGGCATCTGCGAGACCGACTTCAAGATCTCCAACCAGCGCCGACACCTCGGGCGCGGCCAGAACCCCATGCCCATCTACACGGCAGTGCGGCACGAGATCCCGGCGTTGAGCGCGGCCCAGGAACGGTCGAGCACGGAGGCCGAGAAGGAAGCGGCCAAGGAGCAGGCCAAGACGCAGGCCTGGTTCCAGTGGTTCGAGGTCACCCCGTTTGAGTTTTTCTGCGAGGAGTTCTCGGCCGGCATCCCAACCTGGGCCATGGGCCGCAAGTTCCGGGCTGGCGAGGACGTGCCGCCAGACGACGGCAGCTATCACCTGCCGGAGACGCGGCTTCCGCTGATGCTGGGCATCTTTGGCAGCGCCTTTTGCGCCACGCTCAGCCACTACTACAACGAGGTGCGGCCGGTGGTGCGGAGCCTGACCGGGCTCAAGTCGCTGGACGAGCTGATCCGCGGCCGCGACGAGGACCTCAGCAAGGTGCACCCGATCGAGCCGGCGACACTGCCGAATCCGGTGTATGGAATGGCGGCCGATGCGTTGCCGACCACCGTGCCGGCCGGCCTGCTGGGCCGCGAGTACATCCAGCTGATGGACGCCGGCATGTCCAACAACCTGCCGCTGTACCCGTTTATGCGGCCGGGGCGCGGCGTCGAGGTGGTGGTGGTGTTTGACGCGTCGGCCGACATCAAGAAGGACAACTGGCTGAACGTGGCGGACGGCTATGCGCGCCGGCGCGGCATCAAGGGCTGGCCGGTGGGCGTGGGCTGGCCGCAGTCGATCGACACGCCGGCCGTGGCGGCCGAGCAGCTGCGCCAAGCACAACAAGACAGCGCGGCTTCGACAGAAGGCGACGACAGCCGGCTGGCCGAAGCCGAGGCCGAGGCCCAAGCCAAGTCGGACGCCGACAAGGAGCCCAAGACGGAGAAGCAGCGGGCGCGGGCGGCGGCCAAGGAGCTCGGCTACTGCACCGTCTGGGTTGGCTCGACGCAGGAGAAGAAGAAAGACGTCGAAGGCGAAAAGGACGCAGACGAGGTCTCACCAGCAGATGTCATAGACGAAGCGACGCGCTGGCGGCTGAAGGAGCCGGATGCCGGACTGACGCTCGTGTATCTGCCATATCTGGCCAACGAGAAGCGGCTGCCCGGAGTCGATCCAGCGACAAACGAGTTTATGAGCACGTGGAACTTTATCTACACGCCGGAACAGGTCGACGCAGCCGTAGCGCTGGCGCGTGCTAACTTCCGCGAGGGCGCCGAGCAGATCCGCAACACGATACGGGCTGTATACGAGCGCAAGAAGCACTTGCGGCTGCAGGCGCTGGTGCAAGACAGGAGAAAACGGCTCCGGCGACTGGTCGGGCTGGACTCGAACGATCACTTTAGTTAGCGGTACGGTTTAAAACATGAAATGTATATGTATGTAGGAAGGTGTATATGGAGGGGGAATAAAGGAAAGTACTCGGATTTTGTATGGATTGCGCCTTCTGTACAGATTACTTTTCTGCTTTTCTACGGAGTATATAACAATATAAAAATAATAAACAATAATACACGTGACAATGAATTCACAAGTGGGCAAATGCGTCTTTTTTGTTTTCTAGCAATAGATATGACACGATATAATCATACACGTCCAGGCATATCGAAGTCGTCGTCGTCGAGCCTACAGGATCTCGCCAATGTCAATGTAGGCGGGATCCCAGGGGGCAGCGCCCTCAACCAGCATGTCGCTGGGCAGGCGCACGTCCTCGCCGGGGCTGTAGAGGTACCAGGCCTTGAGGCTGTTCATGGCGGCCTTGGCGCGGGCGTGGTCGAGGCTGGCGGCAGCGCCCTCGCCGAGCTTGTCGCTGCCGCTGTAGATACCGACGACGAAGACGGGCGTGCGCGACTGGCGGCCGGTCTCGGCCTCGAGCCGGGCCACGGGCGGCTCAAAGTTCTCGCGCGCGCAGAGATAGGCGAGCTCGCGCGTGGGCAGCTTGAAGCGGAAGAGCCGCTCGAGGTCGAGCTGGCGCGACAGCACGTGTGCCCGCACAAACGCCCGCACCGCCTCGCGGCCGCCGTGCGCATAGACGGCGCCGGTGACGGCCCGCACAAAGTTGGCGTGCGCGTCGTCGGCGATGTGCGTCTTTGTGCCGGCATCCATGGAGCCGCCGAGGTCGAGGGCGCCGGCCTGGTCCTGGCCAGCCGACTCAGCCTGTTCCGTCTCAGTCTCAGCTCCAGCCTCAGCCTCAGCCTCCTCCTCCGCCAGCATGTCGCCAAAGTCGTCGTCCAGCACGACGCGGCTGCTGATGCCGTGGCGCCACTTGTACTTTTTCAGGTTCTTGGCCTCGGCCCGCTGGTAGCCCCAGCGCCGGATCACCTGGCGGTCGGCCACCAGCGAGTACTGCAGCAGGCCCGGGTCGACCTCGGCGCCCGGCGCCGCCGCCGCCTCCACGCCCCATTGCCGGGCCACGTCGGCCAGCGCCTGCGGGCCCGCGTACGCCTTCATGGCCGCGTACAGGATCACCATCGGCAGCCGCGGGTACCGACACACGAGCCACTCGCTGACGTGGTAGTGCATCAGCGTCGAGCCCAGGTACGCCAGGCTGGCGTTGTTGAAGCGCGGGCTCGCGTCGGCCGACGCGTCCACCAGCGCCCGCGCCAGCGTCTCCAGCGGCAGCCGCTGCGACAGCCCCAGCCGCGCGTGCAGCGCTGCCAGCTTAGCCGACCCGCGCGCCCGCTCCGGCGCCGGTGACGGATACGCCGGCGACAGCGCTGCCTCGGGGAAGATCTCGGGGAACCGTGGGTCCGTGCTGGGGCCCAGGCCCGGCGCCGTGTTCGCCGGGCCGGACGACAGCAGGGAGGCGGACGAAAAGGACAGAGGCGAGGAAGACGAAGACGACGAAGACGACGAAAGCCGGAGGGGGAGGCCAGCAGAAACGGCCGGTGTCGAGCCGAGCTCATGGCTGCCGCCGTATGTCGGGCTGCCCGTGGCCGCCGTCGACTGGCAGCGCCGCGCAACGGTCCGGTATCGCCCCCCGAGGCGCAGGCACGACGCCGCCGAGGTGTAGGTCGCCGTCGAGGGACAGCCGGTCGGAGACGGCAGCACCGAAGACGCTGCCTGCGGCCGCCCCGCCGCCATGGCGAGCCATTGTCCGGCTATTCTTTGCACCCGTACCCTCTTCATGGCGCATGCAATCTTGTGCGTCCACGGCTGAGGCGGTTCGCAGCGGATATGGGTCGATTGCTGTGCTGTTCACTCTTGCTGAGCCGCTTGTTGGAAGTTTTTCACAATCCAGAAAAATGCTTCCTTACAACCAGGTGACTTTGGACCAATCAGACAGCTTTCTCGCCGACTTGTTGTGGGCCCGGCCTGACGGCCATTGTTACTCATCCAACCAGACGTCTAGACGCACGTGCGCTTCCCACATCAGCCGTGCAGCATCAAAAGAGCCAGGCCCTTGGTTTCTGTCGCTCTGGCAGTGCTGGAGGAGATGCAAGCTTGCCTGTCTTCTGCCATTCCTGAGATTGGATCGATTTTCCCAGCAACCTGTAATACAGACATGTCCGCACCAAACGTGGCCAGAACACTTGGAATGGCACTACAAACTCGAGAAAACCCGGGAGTCTTTGAAATCATAGCCTGCCCTGTCAACGCCCATGTTCGGATTGAGGTCGTACAAGAAATTACCGAAACTCCTCTTGAGCCTCATACATGTATCTTGCCGTCTTCACGTCGGTTTAGCATTCAGTCGGCCGTAATTGGTCAATCAGCATCAAGCACAGAGCTATTGAGCCAATCGCATGCTCTAGACAGCCCTGCCAGACCCACCTCAGCCTAGCGCTAATAAACCTGAGGCATCCGCCCAATTTATCCCGAGAAACACAACGAAGTGATCCGACGACCTCCTGCGATCACAGCTACATCACTACACTCTCCAGCCCCTTTGCCTCGGTTTGCCTGATTCACAATGGTACGACGCAATGTCTCATGACTCTCCCGCCGCCGCGCATGATCCGAACAACTGCTAACTGTCTCCTTTCCAGGGTGGTGGTCCGAAGATCCCGTAAGACATTTTCCTTGCCGTCCATCCGCATTCACATTGGGCTCGACATTCGGCGCAGCGACTGCGGCCTGCCCGTTCATCCATGACTGCGATCCTTCTCGGTCCCGGCCACCGGACGACGCTCGGCACGGATCGCACGCGAGCCCCCGGCTAACCACGATCTAGGTATCCGAAGCATGTCTGGTCGCCTTCGGGCGGCTGGTACGCACAGCCAGCCAACTGGAAGCGCAACACGGCAGTTGCCGGCGTTGCCGTGTTCGCCATCGTCGCAGCCGTGTGGAAGATTGACGGCGAGCTGGAGTACCGCAGCAAGATGCCCGAGCCAGGACGGTTCTTTCCCAGCCGATAGTATGTTTCGCGAGCGAGGCAGAGGGCGCGACGCCGTGGGCGTTGGCGTTGGCGAACGTTCCAGCTTGGCTAACAATCTCCCAGCTGGAGCAAGCAGATCATCGAGTACGAGAAGGAGCAAAAGGCACTACAACAGCAGAGCAAGTGATATCGGCCCGTAGGAGGCTGTGTACATTGTCACGACGGAGCGCTAGATCAATACAAAGACGAGAGCCGATTCTGAAACGGAGGCACTGCCTTGCAAAGGCTGCGCGTAGCATGTGGGAAGTCGTCCTGGTGCCCACCGGTGGCCTGTCTCGTCTATTTTTATCGGCGCAGGCGGTCCAGCTTCCGACAGCAGGCTCCGTAGTGCCGTCCGCTGGAGAGGAGAAGGAAGAAATAAAACGGCCGAGGAGAGAGAGGCCGAGCGAGGGCTGGACGTGCTGAGCACGGGCTCCCTCCCTGTCGAGCCCCAGCGGATCAGGACGAACTCGTAAGAAGACGCCCCCCTGGCTTTGTGCACGCGCTCGGTACCAGGAAAAATTAGGGCAGTGCCTCCAGCGTCTGTCAATGTCTGCCAGGGGGGGGTCTCCCTGAGAGATGGGTTGATGCCCACCCGGACGTCACGCCGTCGCCGTTGAGGCGTACGAATCATCTGCACATATCGCTCAAGAGGGCCTCTGGTCCAAGAAATAGAGCCGACCGACCGGGCTAGTCGACCCGGCCTCTTCAGCGGCTGGTTGGGCCAGTGAGTGAGCTGCATTGACAAACGGTAATATCCGCTGCAGCCGGGTGCTTGCCATGTATCTTACATCAGAAACGTCGTAGTCTTGCGGTGCTTGCGTTGCTTGCGTCGCAAAACGGCCGCGCTGGCCGATGGGGACGCCAACCCGGCGAGCAGGCAGGCTCAGGCAGGTCCCAGGGCCCACCGCTGCAGCGCGTGCACGCACACACGAGCACACACTGCGCCAACAGCGCCAACAGCGTCAAAGTCGCCAAGGTCGCCAAGGTCGCCAAGGTCGCCAAGGTCGCCAAGGTCGCCAAGGTCGGACGGCATTGCCGCCATGGCAGCCATGGCAGCCCGCCACAGCTGGCTGCCTCGGCCGTCAAACGTCCGTCCAGGCGAACCGTCCGTTTGTGTGCGGCGGGAGGCAGTGCGCCTGTGCCGTCGTTCCCCGTCGCCTTTTTTCCTCTTCTACCTTTTTTTCCTTTTTTTTCCCTTTTTTCCCTCTCTTTTTTCCTTCGCCAGGCCAGGTACGAGAGCATGTCTCTGGGCGATGCTGATTGGCCGGCAGCCAGCTGAACGGGCTCTTGCGTGGCAGAGTGCAAAGTTGTGTTCTGATCCCGTGACCTATTATACTTGTGCGGGCGTCTGATTGGCCGAGACAGAGCAGGGGTGCCTTGCACGACTAAAAATGGCCTTCCCACTCGCCAATATTATTAGTTCAGCCGAGTAGTCATCTTATTAATCATCAGGCGTCTAACCGCTCGTAAGACAAATAGGACGGCAGTACGAGGCCTGTCGCAAGATACGAAGCCAAACTGGGCGGGAATTAAAAAAGGGCCAGGCGAAGAAGGAAACCCAACAGCCCGTAATCGGTCTGGTGTGCAAGGGAAAAAGCGCCAAAAAATGACGACAAGGGGCTATAAATAGGCATCGACCAGACATTTTACGAGCATTTTTAACGTTTTGCTCTAACGCTTTTGAGCTGTCCGCGGCCTTCTTTTTCTTCTATGCCCCCATCTCAACCCATCTCGACCTCGTTTCTCCAGCCGTCGGATTTTCTATACGACCCTGCGCTACCCTCTTTGGGCCGTGCTTGTCCATAGGTTTGTTTTTAAGTTGATAAACCCATGTGCTACGACCTCACAGTCCGCTTCTCGGACCGCCCCTATCGTATCCCTCTGTGCCCCTGTGTCTTCGCCATGCCACCCGACCATATGGTACTGCGGACTCGTATCCTTCTATCCATCAGCTCTGCTACAGCCTGCAGCACACTTTTCCGGAAGGGGCAGCATCTCCGCACTCCCGTGCCTCGCGCTCACCGACGCTCTCGACCTATCTGACCAAGCCCGAGATGGCTGGGGAGAAAGGGGGGGAGGTGCAGGCAGATCAGAAATGATAGGCAGGGCCATCGTCTCACGTGCCTGTGCCTGCTGCATTCTCCGCCGGCGGCTGTCTGTCGTTGCCTCCTCTCTGCCCGGCCATGTCTCCTGGGCGCCTCTCCCACACCCTTCAGGCCTCCTCAGGCTCTCGTCGTATCCCGAACAGTGCCGGCTTGTCTATACGACGTACACCATCGCTGATAGACTCCACCCCTTCTTACCTCTTTTGTCAGCCCTGTCCTCTTGGCCGCCCGTTTCGTTTCGTCGAGCTCTTGCCCCAGCCTCACAGCCAGCCCTGGGGCTCGTATACGTACATAGTAGCATGGCCATATGGCCGAACCGCATGCGGAGTCGTTGCCTCCCCCCACTGCGGACTTATTCCACCCTCCCCTTTGTGGCAACAGACGGAGACAGCACCGCCACCCTGACGCCGTTGTGGCATGGCCCGGGGTCACCTTGGCCCTGGGTGTGCGGACGGGGGGGTCGGAGCCGATCAGATGGGGAACAGCAGCCCAAGCGAGAGGCTGGGACTTTCTCGTTTCGTACAGGCGTCGCTCTCTCGTCTCTGCTCGTTGCCCGAGCCTCCTTCGTGTCGGAGCAGGCCGCCAGGTCGTCCCACCGTGACGGGTACGGACCATCTCCAGCGTCCCAGCGCATCGTGCCGCCTGCAGCAATGGCTTGATGGCTTGGACGGCTTGACGGCTTGACGGCCCTAATCGGCTGTCGGATAGCCGAACATCTCCCCACGGCCAGCCAGGACGGTTGGGTCGGCCTCTGCAACCGCATCGCCTGCAGGACTAGTGCCAGTAGCGACGCTGGCTCGAGAGAGGCCCTTCTCGCGGAAGCAAGCGGTATATTTCTTCTTCTCGCCCTCTCCTTCTTCCCTCCCCCCCACGTCTTTTTTCTTCCCCCTTTCCTTTTTTTGTCCTCCTCCCAGGCTCTCCTTGTCGTCCCACTCCCAGTCCCTCCCTCGGTTTTGCTGCGGCTCGCCTCTTCGTATTCTGGCAGCCAGTCGCTAGGTTGCCGTGGCCCATGCCCACCTTGCATGATGATCAACTGGCCCGCCTTGACTCTCTCCCGTACACACGGCCCTATACCTCGCGGCTGATCAGCCCTACTATTTGATGCTGGCACAGTCCTCTCCCTTTGCGCCCCAATCAGAATCGGATGATACAGCACTATCAAGGGCCTTGCTGTGGCCCTCACAAACTCGAGCCTCCCGTGGAAAAGCGTGGTCGTGGTCTTGCTGCCGTCTCTGCCTCCCTGCCTCCCAGCCGTCGCGGTCCTACATATAGTCCCTCTTCCCTACCCACTTTCGTCGCCCTCATCCCCTCCACTCACCGTCACTCGTTACAGCCAGAAGCGGCGGCAAATGTGTTGACGCGCCTTCCCGCAGCCTCTCTCGCCCAGCACCGACGCCCAGTCCGATATCCCATGGCAGCAGACGACCGGACGACCTAAGATGCCAGCACGAGAAGGACACCGGTAGCATGCCATTTTTAACTCTTCACACTCGCTAACACCACTCACACTCGCTTACCTATTCATTCGTTCTGTGGAGTTTGACTGCTTGTGCAGGCTCCAGCCCACACCAAAGACCCTCCATCATTCGCTTACACCCACCGACTGGCAAGCATCCTCTCGTTATAGCTGCTGTCGATCCTCATCTGACCGCGTCATCTACAACGCAATGGCCCCCCAAACTGTAAGTAGACAAACCCTCCGTTCTCGTCCCCGGTCTTTTTCCATTTCCAGCTTGTCCGCCTGTCTTCCCTGCTCATGTCCCTTTTGTCGGCCTGCAGGACGAAGCGAATCTCGCTCGGATCCGCGACAACCAGCGTCGCTCCCGTGCCCGCCGCAAAGAGTACCAGCAGGAGCTCGAGCAGCGCGTGCGCACATACGAAGAACAGGGCATCGAGGCCTCCACCGAAGTGCAGCAGGCCGCCCGCCATGTTTCGGAAGAGAACCGCCGCCTGCGGACCCTGCTCCACCACCACGGCGTCCCCAACAGCGAGATCGAGGCCTACCTTCTTAGCGGTAAGGTGTCTGCCCTGGGCACCACACATCCGGCAGCGGTCGGCATCCCGCCGCCCGGCTCATCGGCAGAGGGGCCGCGAGTCCAGGTGCTCGAGCAGGTTCTGATGCCTCGCAGGCCCCTTCATTTCGGCACCACATCACCGGGCAACGGCAGCCCAGCCGGCGAGGGCCGCGAGGCCTCTGTCCCTCCGCTGTCGTCTTCGTCCTCCTCCTCGACCTTGGTGGCGGCCGCACGCACCGGAGGCAGCAGCAGTGTCGGCAGCGCCCGCCAGAGCTTCCAGAGCTCCAGCACGGAAAAGGGCAAGAGCCCGGTCGCCGCTATGCCGCAGCAGACCGCAGCCGTGGCCGGGTCTTCCGAGGGCGACTATACCAGCAGCTACCGAGGCGACTTCCTCTCCACGGGCCCCTACAGCCTGGCTGCCGGTCGGACTGCGACCCCTTCTGCCGCCGGCATGTCCTTTTACGGCCTCGACGGCACCAGCACCGAAGATCTGCAGTACTCCGGGTCGCCAGCCTTTTTCGAATACAGCGTCTCGCCCCAGTATCTCGGCCCTTCCTCCTACGACCAGCAGCATCAACATCAGCATCAGCAACAACACCAACAACACCAACCACACCCACACCACCAGCAACAACCACAACATCGACAAGGCGGGGATCACGAGAGTGGCATGGGCGCCACTTCTGCCCCGCAGGCACACTCGTTTTACGGCGGCGTCCAGGATGCCGCGACAGGAGAGACATATATGCGGTCCTGCCCAGCGTGCATGTCCGGTCTGGGCTGTCAAGTCCACGGCACGTACTACGGCGCCATGGGAGGGGAATAGGCCAGGAAGCGTGCAGGCACGTTTCGGCAGAGACACGGCGAAGATAGGACGGAAAGCGGAAGCGGGACGGCGGACAGCGCAAAGGGTAATAATAGGAACAGCAATATTAGTTGCTTAGTCATCACCGGAACCCGGCGCACATTCGGAGTAAGATATCATAGCATCATAGGCAGGCGCAGAAACAAGCAAAATCACCCAATTCGAGCAAGGCTATAGTGGGTTCCATTTCTCCGTCTTCTTCCGTCGGACCCGTCAACGCCGTTTCCATCCAGTAGGCCCAGTGGCTGAGTGAAACCGCAGACCCAAAAGCAACGCAAAACAAGTACAAGCACGCAAGGGGCTGCTTTTTTTCGTCCTTGTGAAACAGAAGCGGAGCCCTGGCAGAGAGCACAAATCCAGATCAGATCCGTGCATCCGTGCATGCCGCCCCCTGCAGACAGCCCCTGCCGTGCAGCAGCCGTGCTCAGAGGAAGTAGTCGGCCACGGGCTTCTTGGCTGGCATCCCGCGGGAGTCCTGGGGCGCAGCAGCAAAGACACGGTAGCGCCGGCCGGGGCCGCTGTCCAGCCAGGGCTGTGCATCCTCGAGCGAGGCGCGCTGGGCCCCCTGCGGGCTGCGGTTGGCGTCGCCGTTGCTGCGCGAGAAACTGCCGAACCCGGCCGTGTCTTCGGACAGCTCCAGCAGCGCGGCAATGTTGCCACAGCGGTAGCAGTAGTTGGGGGCCGACCAGACCGTCACAATCGTGGCGTCAAACATCTCCTTGAAGCCCTCCATGACCAGCTGGTGCGCCCGGGCAACCAGGCTGAGGTCGTTGCGGTAGTTGAACGCCTTGACAATGTTGGCCCCAAACAGGAAGCCGGCGCCACGCGGCGACAGGCCCCAACCGTCAATATCGTCGGGATCTGACCAGAGCAGATCGCACATGGCCCCCTCGTGCGGCACCTCCTGCTTGCGGTCGAGCAGCCGGATCTTGTCGACGGTGTCGATCAGGGGACTGAGTCCACCATGCACGCAGAGCACTGCGCCTGCCGGGTTGCCTGCCGACCCGCCGCTCGATCCCGAGGCCCCCGATCCGGGAGGACCGGTCATGCCGCCGTCTCCGCCTCCGCTCCCGCTGCTGCTGCTTCTGCTGCCGCCGGTGTTGCCGTTCTGATTCCCGTTCCCATTTCCGAGCCCGAGCCCGAGTCCGAGTCCGAGCCCGTTGCTGCCGTGGCCGTAGCTGTTGCTGCCACCGCCGCCGCCCATCGAGATGTCACCGTCGGCCAGCGAGAGAATGCCGTTCGGGCCTGACGAGGCCAACTGCCGTCGCAGCTGTTGGTGGGCTGTCAGGCCGGAGCCGCGACCACCAGGGCCGCCCCGTGGCCGGCGCGTGAACCGGCTGACAATCTCGCCGTCCGAGTTACAGACCTCGATCTCGACCTGCTGGTTAACGTAGTCCTGCGCGTTGACCGAGTCGTTGGGCGGGCCCAGCATGTTGGACGTGCCCAGCACAATGGCGCCCAGCGCCAGGTAGTCGAACACGTCGCAGCAGTATCGCCACACGTTGGCGCTGCCGTACTTGCGCAGACATTCGTCGTAGAAGCCGTACACTGTCGTTATCTGCCGCGACTCGTGGTTGCCGCGAATCAGCGTCATCCGGTCCGGATACCGCACCTTGAGACAGAGCAGGAGGAGAAAGGTCTCGATCGAGTAGAATCCGCGGTCGACAAAGTCGCCTGTGTGAATGCACCAACTGCCGTGTCAGCCGCTGCTACCCTGCCTGTCCCGCTGTCATCTGCTCCCCTTCGCCCCGTTTCATCACGCGCAATCATTCGTACCCATGAACAGGTAGTTGGTGTCGGGCACGTCGCCTCCAACTCGGAAGAGCTCCATCAGATCGTGGAACTGGCCGTGAATGTCGCCGCATATCTGCGTTGGGCAGATAGCACATGGTCAGCGTCCAATGGTCCAGAAGCAGGGAGATCGTGGGCTGGCTAGCCATACCGTCACCGGCGCCGTCACTGTCACCACATTGCCTTCCTCGATCAAGAGCTCGCGCGCCTTGTGGCAGAGCTCTCGCACCTGCTCCTCCGGGATGGGGCGGCACGCCCGCAGCTGGGCAATTGCCCTATTCGAGGAGACTCGGTCAGCGATATGATGGGGATCCCGACGCGACAGTACTGTTGTCGCAGCAGAATGCAGAGCAAAGAGAGCCTTACTGATCGAGGTCACTCATGCTTGGACGAAAGTCGACGCGCGCACGGCTGGGCTGGGCTGTTTCGGTCGCGCAGAACAGACATCCACGTTATCGTCAAACAATTAGCGAGCAAACCCGATGTTTATCCTTTCATTACGGCCTCTTGTGTGATTCGCGTGCACGGTGTCAGCAGTGTCCAACATGAAGATCAAGCTTCAGCCTGCTATCATGTGGGCCCAGATAACTGCGCCACATGCGTCTGCATCCGTGGCTGATAAGGTACAGTGGGGCCTGTCAGGTTATCACCAACAGCCAACCGCATGGCAGATAATATTTCGCTGTGGGTTGGCGTTCTCGTATGTTTTTTCTGGCCCGCAACCCCGACAGCTCCATCCTAGTACTCTCACCACCGCGCCAGCAAGAACTATGAGAGCGCTGTTCTGTATGTGGCCAAGCACTCAATTGGACGAACCGAGGACAATGGCTAACAGTTGTCGGCTCAATCAGGAAGCAGGGCGTCTTTTATAGTCCATTCTCACATCCGCAGCTTTCCGAACCACTCGACTTCCCCCTCCATTGCGCCCATCTCATGGCGCCTCCACATCTTCACCCGCGGTCTCGCATGACCTCCTCGCTCTTTGCGACAACCGTGTTTGCCAGCTTCTTTGTCGTCGCCCTACCACATATCCTGCCGTGTCCGGCCCCAAGAGTGGCCTTGGCCGATGGCCAGATGGCAGAAGACGGAACAATTCGGCGGCGGAGGCGGCGGAGACTACGAGAGGACGCACCTGGCGGAGCCGTGGCTCCCACCGAGGTCCAGACTGGAGTAGACGGGATGGCGCGGTTTGCAGGCATGGAAAATAACCTCGGAGCTGGTGGGCAGCGGAGGGCTGAACGCGAGTGTCCGATACCAAAGCCGGGAGGCGTCGTTGGCGAGCTGCTGGGGTTCGGCCGCAGCGAGAAACAGCCAGAAAACACCACGGCGCAGCCTCTCCAGGTGCAAAAGGCCACTACTACATCGTCAATACCGAGGTAGCCACGGGAGGCGTCTGAACGGAGACGTTGGAATGGGCAACACGGGCTGCATATCAGAAAAGGCCGACCGAGAGCGGCCGTTTCTTGGCGTTGGGGTTATAACCAGATGGCGAATTTTGAGAGCGCGGTATTTATCTCCTCAATATGAAATAATGTTTCTTGCCTGGAAGTTCGTGTCAGCAACAACGGACGCGAAAAATACGCCCGTCATGAGACGTCACCTCGAGCCGGTTGATTCGCCTCGACTGGAAGCCAAGACCTCGAGAGGAGCTGTCGGATTGGCAAATGCACAATGCCGTCTCGTCGTTTATCTTCGAAATGGCCGCGCAATTCGGGCATGCGGTCCTCCTTTCTGGTGTATTCCAAAACAGACGATCAGATACTGACATGTAAGTCAACATCTCAGAATAAGCTTGATACTCGAAAGCAAATCAGCTCCAACTTCTACAGGCTGCAAACGGAGCGAAAAATGTTCTTCTTCCCTTCGCCCGACTTCCATTCACTCTCTTCAAGGGGAACTACCAATGCCCTGAAATGGGCACCGATGGATCGCTCGATTCTGATACCAAATGTGAGGCGGGAGATCCCCGGATGGAGTATCACGGATGCCACAAACTGTTATGACTCTATGATGCTGTTGAAAATAAAAATCAGAGCCCAGCATACCAGAGTGGTTATGGCCTCTGCCGGCACAGATGAAAGTTCCTAGAAAGATATGGCCAATGAAGCTGCCTGCTTTTGAACCATCTAACCTTTGACGCCCAAGCGCAATCTGCTACACAGCCGTGTTCATAAATACCTGGCTCTTGTTGAAGCATGAGATATCTCATCTGCTTGTTTTGGTAACTTAGTACTGCCGAAACACGAGAAGCGGGATGTCGGCCCCTGAGCGTCGATCAGGGAAAGCCGACGAGAACTATCCGCTTTAAAGGCTGACATGGTAGCCTTTTTGCTGAAGAATATGCCGGTCCAAGCCCATACCTTGCTACTCTTCTCTTAGTGCTATACTATCGCGAATTCTTGACACTTTACCATGCAGCGTATTACGCACTTATGTATCATAGAAGCAGAATTCATTCCCTAAGGGACACATCCTCCCTCTTCCCCTAGACGGCACCGGAAATTGCAACTTCGGGCTCACAGAAGCAGCCATCGTTTAGGCCTCTATATTCTTTTCTAACTATCAACCACGTAGCGTGTTGTCACATGGGCTCGATCAAGACAGCTTCCGAAGCTTAACGTCACGGTGACCCGATACAAGCCTCACATACGGTCTCCTCTTATATTTTCCCGGGACAGGCCCCTGTTTCGGCTTTCTCTGTTCAAATTGGCTGCACCTTCAAAAAAAAAGATCTCCGTATAATTGTACGATGGATCTAAGTGCGAGCTCCGTTTGCAAAACGTTCGATCCTAGTCCGCCCAGCCTTCTTCTGTTCCCAATCTCGATATAGCGAGCCCTTTTCCGCATTCACTTTGTCTCAGCAACTCTGGTTGATCCACGCTCGTCCCACTCGAAGACATACGATACATCTGACACGCTCCGTATCTTTCATTTACTACACATTCGAACGGATGCTGCACACTAGGAGTTCTTGGCACGGAAAGATCTCTCTTGAGACATGTTTGCTTCCAGAGCATGGCTTGCAATACATATATAATTTAAGATCGACATCGTCTTGTATTTTCATTCTATTTATTTCCATCAGCATAAGCATAAAAATTTCGGTTTCGCAAGTTCCTTCAGTCATTATTTATATGCAGCGATAAGATGACCCTGCACACGGCTAAAATTGCAGATGAACCTGAAAAAACCACAGATGTGCTCACTTTCGCTTCCGTTATTGCATTCATCTCCTTGGATATCTCGATGTGTGTGGCAGTATTGAATCTACACTGGCCACATAGATTTTCGACTAAAATGAGATAAACAGCGGTGCTCTTTAATCTCCAGTACCTCAATCCTGTCAACACCCTGGACTTGCAGCTGTTGTCTCAGCTTAGACTAGTCAACGACTTCAACATCCTGGAGTTCCAAAGCCTGTTCAAAGGCAGCCAGTTCGACATCAAGACCATGCTGCAGTATCAGCAGCTTGCTGTTGTCCTGCAACTGGCTGAGCTGGGCCTCTTCAACGGCTTCGACCTGTCGGCTCTTAGCTTCAACCAGCTAATTCTTGGTCTTATTAACGGTGTTAGCGGCTTTGATGTTAACAGCCTTTCTCTGGCTTGGACTCTTTACTTGCGATGCTCTATGGAGGTAGGCTTAAGGTGGAGGGTGTGAAGAACGAAGAGAGGTGAGTAAAAAGAAGCTGAATACAAGGAGAAAGCCGTTGTAGTCAACAGGTGATATGGATGTCTATTACTATACAAAAGCTCACCGCGAGACGCATTTTTGTGCTCTGAACCCGAATTGATAGTTTTGCTGGGTTCATTATTTAAACACATAACAAAAATAAATACTGAAGTGGCAAGAGGAACCATTTTAAGCATGCTCGCCTAATCGAACGGAGCCTCCAAGCAACGAAGCTGCTGTTCCTGGCCACGCAAAATCTTGTACGGTTGCAACTTCTGTATTCGGCGATTTGTTCTTCCTTCCAAATCGAGCAGCAACTCTGGATTAGCACTGCATCTTCTGCGAGTACTTCACAAACTGTCCAATTTCTTTCTCACTTCCTCTAGACAGAACTCTAGACTGACTGTTAGCTTTTCCTCTGAGCTAGCTGACCAAATACCCAACATGCGACTTCCATCTGAAGAAAGGGCTATATGGATTTATGCCCGTTCCCAAAAGAACGACAGAGAGCTGAGTGAAATCGGCGCACTGTTTACGGCCCAGCGAGCCGAAGACTTGAGGGGTTTTTCGATGAGTGGAAAATGGACGTCAGATTTTAGTCGTCTCGGCGGCGAGCTCTTCCAGAAGGTTTCAAGAACACTGCATTTAACTGTGTCCGATCGGAACTTCCGAGACAAGGACAAACATGCACCACCCTCTGGAAAGCACTGACATCAATTGGACCCTGTGACCACTAGGGTCTTTATGAAAGACCAGGACTGTGTCCTTTTGACGAAATTGCTTCTTGGCGGGCCTACCTGTTTGCATAGACGAACAGGCAGCATCCGCACTGCAACTAAAGGCACACCTGGTATCTAGGGATTTTGTTATGATGAAATACGAGTCGTTGTGCAGAGCACTCATGTTGACGACAGGGCAAAGCGTACATTTTTCTGACATGCCATTCGTTACGTCCAAACTGAGCCATGCTGTACCGCAACATGGTGACTCCTCTTGCATGCTTGGCAAATAACCTTTATGGTGGCACAGAAGGATTGAGGCAAAAAGGATCAGCATGGGCGTTCCTTCTACAGCCAACCACGAGCTGTTGCAATTGGTCAGCCGAGCAGTGCCTCAATAATCATTCCTGTATTCAGTCGAAAGCCACGTTTATTCTTGGCAACGAATACTTCCCTAGCAATAGCCAACCGATGGATTGCCATTGCAGTTTCAAATTCCGGACCAGTAATACCCACCTCTGTTCTGGGGCGCGGATACAGTTTGCGGTTTACGACTCACGGAAATTTATTATCAGGATTATGCCTTACGATACACTACGACAAACGACACATTGCTTACGGGCTTCTATGTCCGATCAGGCCATCACTGGCGTGTTTGAACGAGCACAGCGAATGGTGCATCGGTGTTTGCATCAAGTTACACTGCTCTTCCACGACGTTCAGTACCTGTCCGAGCTGGACTGGAGCTTCAGCGACGCGCTGCTGCTACGCCGCGATATGCTGAGCATGACTTTGTCAAAATGTGACGACGTCAGCGGCGGAGACAGCCTAATGCCGACCTGGAGATGGTAAATGTTTCGTGCGTCTGTTCAAGGCCCCGGCAGCAACAACAGCATCAACATGTCATCAACATGTCCCTCCAGAATGATCCCTGCAGCTCGACCAACGCCCCCACGATACGAAGAAAATTCAAGCACCCGCATAAAGGAGTCGCCAGGATGTGTTGTGCGCCACATGGAGGATTTCTTAGGCTGCCAAAGCACCGGCCATGACCGACGAAGAAGCGCTACCGTTATGGGATGGCGGGTGCGGTGGCGGAGTGCAGCGGAGCCGACGGCAGGATTGCCGGGAGCGGTGGAGAAGGAGGAATCAGGCTTTCGAACCGAAATCAACCTTGACGAAAAGGGATCATAAGACGTTACAGGGCGCAGACAAGGACCGCTGGCTGGTCCTTCATGAAGAAGACCGAGCACCAAAAATTGTATGCGGTGACGCGCGGCTAAGCTAAACCGACAGACGCCATCTTACAAGCCGTTCTGGAGGCTCTCAGCTGCGGCGGTTCCATTTTGCCCCGACCTTGCTTCTATTTATGCCGATCGCCGTTGTCTGGGAGCATTTGGCACAGGCTGTGTGTCACCCTGCTCTGAAGGGCGATCAATTGGCCTGCGCTCGTGTTGCGCAATTGGAAGTCGTATTTGCGAACAGCGACACGCGACAGACGGATATTACAAGATTATCAAGTCCATTTTTAGCGTGCTCGTCTATTAATATTATCCGCAGTTTGACGATTATGGCCGGCTCAGGTGCTGTGCAGCAGGGGAGCTGGAGGACCTAGTTCAGGCTGAGATCGTCGCCAACAACCCCTGGCTAACAGACTGGGGCAGACCAGGGTAATAAGGGGAAGGTCGAAGAAATACGCCGAGAATCAGAAAAAGAGGAGAGAGCGAAATGGGCAAGCCCAAAATAAAACAGAACGGGCGGAGACGCGAGCGACGACGGAAGCAGAAAGGCAAAGAAAAAGGAAGCAGGAAAAAGAAAGCAGAAAAGCAAAAAGAAAGAAGAGGCACGGAAGGGACGGACAGGAGCAGATTGGCATGCGAATGAAAACAGAGGGCAACAAAAGGAAAGAGAGCAACTATACTCCGTACGCCACCCTGACACTGATGCACGCCATCAAGTTCGGATGGCCCAGGAACACATCGAAACATTCGGGCAGTGAGTGGAAGCACTTCTCTCAGCTGCTGGCCGCAGAGGTGCCGGAATATCGGGTTTGTGACGTGAGCATCCCCTTCTCATCCTGGCTTCGTGTCTGGCAGCAGCTGAGGTGCACACACGAGCCCCCTGTCTGCCTCAACCGTGCCGCTGCTCAATATCCTCTTTGAGCTCTTTTCCTTTCTTTTTTCCCTTTTTCTTCTCGTTTTTTTTTCTCCCCCCCCTCTCACGGTCAGCCCCGATTATGCTAGCTGGCTGTCTCCACAGCTTTTGGGCTTTTCTCGCCGCCGAGAGCAGCAAGGCACGCTGGCTGCATATGGCTGCATATGGCTGCATATGGTTGCACACGGCACATTGCTCAAATGCACGGAGGATGGGAAGGATTCTCCCGGATGTGTTCCTCTTGGAAGATTCCCCTGCGGCTCTGCCGCTCCTTTTGGCCTCTCCGGCCTCTCATCCAAGGCCTTGAGTTCCACTTTCTACTCCCACTGTCCACTTTTCACTTGCTCGTTTCGCGCTCTGTGCAAGCATCAGCATGCACAAGCCACTATTCCCACACCCCCATTTCTAGTGTAAGACTACTACTCCGTACTTCGTAAACATCTCTCACCTGTACGGTAAGTCTGGGCCCCTGCAACCCATTCGTACGATGGCGTCCGTTCGCACAACCCATTTTGCGGTGTGCGGAGTATGGAGACACCAGTCTTGTCTGCTTCTCGATTCAGAGCAATAATGTACGAGTACGAAGACAGTACGGATTACTGCGTACACAAAAACATACTCACGTTCCTTGGCTAACTAATCACTGCCTGTGACAGCGTAAGTCAGGCTGTTCTATATATACCCCCCCCCCGTTCCCCATCACATATCCCCTTTGTTTCTGGGTTGCACTTCTCTCTGTCGACATATATTTCGTTCGTCTTTCTCTGACCGTCTTGTTTAGCTGCGCTAAACCACAACGCGACCGATCAGCTATCTTCTATCTTCTACGGGCTTCACCGCTTCTGGCTGTTGGACAGGCGAGTGCCACCAGCACCGGTACAGTCGAACAGGCAAACCCAAAGGCCAACATCACATAACACGATCAGAAAAAAGAAGCAACCCTCTTTCCGGTCTCTTCCCCCCGAGGATGGGTTGATCAGTCCGGAGCTGCTCATCGTGATTCTTCTTCTCTTCGCCGCCCGCAACCGAACTGTTCTCCGTGTAAGAACGAGCCAGCCACAAAGCTTCCTCACAGCAGAGCTGTCTCTTGCCTGATGGATCAGCTTGGTACGAAGACCGGCGTGTCCGGGAGGCCCGGGGCTGTCCGGACCCTTACACCACCTACGATTCCCCCAATTGACTGCTGTGCGGCCAACAGTCACAAGGGCGTGGTCGCTGCCGTCGATGCGGACGACTTCTCAGACGACGACTACTTCTCTTCGACGTACCGCCCGCTCTCCAACCTGCCGACGCCGCCGCCATCCAGCCGCAACTCGTCGGCTCTCCAGAGTCCCCAGCTCGAACAGGGAGAGGCCCTAGAGGGGTCCTTGCTCGGTAAGGCTGTCTGCTGTGTTGCAGTTTTTCCTAGTGGTCCCTGTTCTAATTCCGTCCCCACAGGTCCGGCTATCCACTTGGTCAACATGCTGCCGCCGGCTGCCTCTCTGGCCACGCCGTCTGTGCCTCTGGTCCAGGCCATGCTGACCCGAGCGGCGCTGCCCCTTGACACAATCGCATTGGCCGTGTGCATCCTCGACTCGCTCGACGCGCGCTTCTCGCGCACGTGGCGTCTGACCTGTCCTCTCAACCGGGACGTTGACAAGGAGGCGGACGGGGAGAAGGATGGCGAGCAGCAACAGCTGGAAAGCGAGAAAGGTCCGATGTGGATGCCTCCACAGCCGCTAAAGCGACACACGCTGCCGCCAGCCGCGGCGACTTTCGACAGCTTTGCCTTTTCGTCGCACTCGTCTTTCTCGCCTCGGTCGACGTCGTCTTCGTTCTAC
This sequence comes from Leptographium lundbergii, assembly GCA_001455505.1. Classification (NCBI taxonomy): domain Eukaryota; kingdom Fungi; phylum Ascomycota; class Sordariomycetes; order Ophiostomatales; family Ophiostomataceae; genus Leptographium; species Leptographium lundbergii. The sequence continues at coordinate 625,610 of LDEF01000003.1, forward strand.
CAGCGACACCCCCGTCACATCGACTCGGTCTTCCCCGAGGTGATCATCCTGGCGGCGCTCGTGATCGCGACCAAGTTTACCGACGACGGCTACGCGGGCCAGCAGGCAGCACATTCATACTGCGCCTGGGGTCAGAGTGACGACGCTGGCGCTCATGCCGATGCCCCCCTCCGCCGCCGGCTTCCGCTCTGGTCGGCCAGCCAGCTCTCGGCCACGGAACGGTGTGTGATGCAAAGCCTCGGCTATCGCATCCTGCCTCTGCTGGATGCCGACCTGCTGGCAGATGCACGAGACGACATGCGACGTGCAGGCACGCAGGCGGTGCGGGCACAACAACGACGTGCACAGCAGCAAGAACAGGAGCAGAAGCAGGGGCAGATAGCGGCGGCAGAAGCAGCGGCCGCTGCTGCAGTAGCAGCCGAAGCTGCAGCAGAGAGAACACGACGTCACCACATGGCGTCTCGGTCAGAGTGTCTAGGGTTCTTTGGCCGTTGAGGCTGAGAGGACGCCAAACAAACGAATGGAACGAAGACGAAAATGAGTACCGGTCATCGGGCGGCGTTGGATTTACTTTGGATTTCTCTTTTCTGTTGTCTCCTAATACTTGATGAGGAGGCAAAAACCCTCCGTCTCTTGAGGGTGCTGCGAGCACATAGCGATGGCTTTTTTTTTTTTTTTGCTCTCGCATCTCATCATTCTAGGCTGGGAAGACAGCATTTCATCTCACCGGGCTTAAACAGGGTTTTGGGACGGCTACTGGAGTTTATCCCCTTTCCCCTTCTTTCCTGTTTCGTTGTCCATAGTCTCACTGTTCCAGGTCTTTCTGTTCTTTCTGTTCTTTCTGTTCTTTGTGTTTTCTTTTCATATCGTCTCATACAGGCGGATCGCAACAGGACAATACCCCGAATAGCAAGCTTTCTAATCTTTCATGATGCTGTTTGTGGCAGGCTTCTTTGCCGGCCAGCTCTCATGGGCTGAGACGGTTGAGGGCCCAAGTGTCCTCGCCGCCGTCGGAGCCGGCGGGCACGCGGTCGTAGACGAAGCGGTCGTGCAGGCGGTTCTTGCGTCCCTGCCAGAACTCGACGCGTTCGGGTACGATGCGCAGGCCGCCCCAGAAATCGGGCACGGGGATGTGGCCGGCGTCGTCGGCGGTGCCGAAGCGCTGCTGGGCGTCGGCAACCCACTGTTCGAGCTGTGCGCGGCCGTCGTCGGGGGTTTCGGAGGATTCGGAGTCGGGATTTTCGGGATTTTCGGTCTTGGCCGGCGTCAGCACCTGCGACTGGCGCGAGGCCCAGGCGCCGATTCGGGAGCCGCGCACACGCGTGTCAAAGTACAGTTGCGACTCGGCGGCGGGCAGGCGGACGACGCGGCCCTCGACGCGGACCTGCCGCTCGAGCGGCTCCCACCAGAACGTGAGGGCGGCCCAGGGGTTGGGCGTCTGGGCGCCGTCGGCGCTGCCAAACAGGTCGGCCGCCTTGCGCGACGTCCCAAAGTTGGAGTACAGCACGAAGCCGAGCGGGTCGAGCTCCTTGAGGTAGACGACCCGCGCGCTCACGCGACCCGACGGCAGGCTCGCCGTCGCCAGCGTGCACGACTCAGGGTGGGCCACGCCGGCGGCGCGCGCATCGGCAAACCAGGCGTGGAACTGCGCCACCGGCCCGCCGGCGCTCAGGTCCGAACGCCGCAGGCCGCCGTCGCGCTCGTGCTTGGTGAACTGGCCGGCCGGGGCGGGCGTGCCGGGCGACGAGGCCAGCGGCGACGGGGCGACTGCGCTGTCAGCTCATCGGTACGCGAGGGGCGGGTCACATGACCAGGATGCAGGAAGCACAAACAGATCAGCTTGTCCGGCCGTGCAGGACCGGAGACGGCCGTGACCGCGGCTGTGGCCGTGGCCGGCGGCGACTGGTACAGAGCCATGGACGTTGGAGAGGGCGGCAGCGAGGCAGGAGACGGCGCCTAAGCGGGATGAGGGAAGGAGAAAAAAGAGAGACAAAGACAGAATACAGGCAGTATGACTCAGTGACTTGGACCTCAATTCTGCGCTTTGGAGGGGTTTCCCTTGTTACACGATGACTAATGACATCGCTGTGGTTGCAGTCCTGGCCAGGGACCAGCGCTTCTATATATCCCAGTTTGTGTTCCTTTGCGGTGTCACGTGAGGCTACTGGGCCCCGTAATGCTCCCCATTCGTCCGCTTTGAAGCGGCCGGATTGGCCACAGCAGCATCCGTACGTGGGCGGCTTTCACGCTTTTCTCTGCGAGTCAGCCCACAAGACGGGCGAAGCGAAGACGGAACGGAAGTTGAGCGCGTGGACTGACGGCGGGAACGGTGGCAGGGAACGACATGACACATAGCAACAGCAACAACAGACATACTCGAACACATTGGAAGCAGATACTCATATACACTATATACTAACATACACAACATACACATAGCGTACAAAACGTACAGAACATACAGATCATACAAACGTAAGCCACACACCAACGCCACAAACAGAATGTACCCAATAAACCGACACACACAAACGCTCACCCAATGCACCCGAATCACCCAATGCAACGGCCCTGAGCCTGGTACTGTCTACGCTCCTTTAATGGGTCTATAATCTAGAGCATAGCAAAGAGAGATGCAATTTGTATGCAGGAGAATGGAAAAAGAGAGATTGCGGAAATGACACGAAAAAAGCAGCAACTTTTGCGATCCGGACCAGCCACCTTGCCACACCCCCAGACGATCAGGTAGCCATGACGAGGGCGAGCAGAGCCATGCGGCAGTACAGGCCGTAGCGCATCTGTGGGTGGTGTTAGCATGCATCCGGCGTGGGGTCTCGTGTGCCTCTGGGGCGTTACTCACCTGGCGGAAGTAAGCGGCGCGCTGGTCAAAGTCGACCTCCTCGGCGATCTCGTCGTTGCGCGGCAGCGGGTGCAGGACGATCATGTTGGACTTTGCGTGGCGCAGGGTGGCATTGTCGATGCGGTAGGAGCCGCGGACGCGCTCGTACTCGGCCACGGACGGGAAGCGCTCCTTCTGGACGCGGGTGCAGTAGAGCACGTCGCTGCGGGCGATGATCTCGGGCGTGAGGTCGTGGGACTCGCCGAGCAGCTGGCCGCGGGCGCGCAGGCCGTCGCGCAGGTCGGCCGGCAGGGCGAGAGCGGCGGGCGCGACCAGCTGGACCTGGACGTGGTAGTGCTTGAGCAGGTGGCAGAGCGAGTGGACCGGCCGGCCGTAGCGCAGATCGCCGACAAAGGTGATGGTCAGGCCCTGGACGGTGCCGAGCTCCTCGCGGATGGTGAAGAGGTCGAGGAAGGCCTGGGTCGGGTGCTCGCGGCTGCCGTTGCCGCCGTTGATGACGGGCACCGGGCTGAAGCGCCGCGCCACCTCGACGCTGCGCTCGTCCGGGTGCCGCAGCACGATCGCGTCGCCGTACTGCCCCATGGTGCGCAGCGTGTCCTGCAGCGTCTCGCCCTTTTGCACCGACGAGGCCGACATGGCCACCGCCACCGTCCGCCCGCCCAGCCGCTGCATGGCCGCGTCAAACGACGACGCCGTCCGCGTCGACGGCTCGTAAAAGAGCGTGCACAGCACCCGGCCGCGCAGCACCGACAGCACGCCCTCGCGTTGCACGCCCAGCCGCATCTCCTGCGCCACCGTGAAGAGCAGGTGCAGGTCCGCCCGTCCGTAGTCCAGCACCGACAGCACCGGCCGGTTCTTGAACGCCGACGCCCGCGACAGCAGCGACGGCAGTCCCGACGGTACCGCCAGCGTCGACGTCATCGCGAACCCGGTCTCGTTGCTGGCCGACACGGCCGTCGTCGGGATCGTTGTGACCACTGCGCCCTCCTCAGCCACAGCCACACCAGCCACACCCAACCCAGCCACACCCAGCCCAGCCACACCATGTCCAGCCACACTCGTGGACGGCGACATGCCAATGGCCGATGGCAGCAGCGTCGACTCGGCTGCCCGGGCCCGCGCGCTGCTCGACAGCAGCATCGACTGGCGCCGCAGCCGCGGGCTGTCCGGCTGGGCCTGCAGCTGCATCTGCTGGGCCTTGATCAGCGGCGAGAGCGGCGTGACCACGGGCGTGGCCGGCGGCAGTGCTCCGTGCGTCGACATGTCCTTGCCCTGGCCGGGCAGCGCCAGCACCTCGCCGTCGAGGCAGACGGTGGCGTGCTGGAACGTCACGCGCTGCACGGCGCCGCGCATCGTGCGGCCCGCAAACAGCGACAGCGACGGCGCCACCCCGGCCTCGGCCTCGGTCTCGTTCTTGGCCTCGACCGTGTAGGGCCGGTTGATCTCGATCTCGACCGCCGTGCCGACCTGGTCGTGCAGCTCAAAGATGCGCACCGGGTTGTCGTGCAGCCGCGTGCGGATGTCGTCCAGCGTCAGCTGGCCCTCGGCCACCGACGTCATCAGCAGCGGCAGCGCGTCCGCAATGCCCACCGCCGTGTCCGCCTCGTTCTGCGGCCGCTCTGCCTGGCCGTCGCGGCCCTTGAGCCAGTGTGCCAGCTGGTACGGCAGGCTGCCGACCGAGAACACGTCAATGTCGTCCATGTACTCCCACAGCGCCGCCTGGTCGTCGGCCGTCGGCAGCAGCTGGCAGCCCGCGTAGTCCTTCTGCGAGAGGTACAGCGAGTAGATCGAGACGTCGCACGTGACCTGCAGCCCCTTGGCCTTGCTCAGCGCAATCAGCTGGATGTCGTCACGCGTGGTCACCGCCGTCACGTGGAGCCGCCGGTTGTGCAGCGACGCCAGCAGCAGCAGCGACGCCAGGTCCGTCGTCCGCGCGTCCGTCAGGATCGGCTTGTGCACCGGCCACGCCTCAAAGTGCGCCGTCACCGCCGCCACCCGGTTGATGTTGTCCGACAGGTGGTTGAACGGGATGAAGAGCGACCCGACCTCGCCGGCCACCTGGCTGATCTGGCCCGCGTTTGTCGACGTCGCCGTCACCGACAGGTTGAAGTCGCAGTAGATGCTGCCGCGCCGGCTGTTCTGCTGCGCCAGCTTCAGCGTCCGCACGTCCGTGATCGCTCCGTCGACCCCCAGCGGCATCACCCGCATCATGCTGAAGCCTGCCGCGATCGACGCCCGCGACACCGCCTGCAGGTCCCGGCTGCCGCCTGTTGCCACCAGCCCCGGCACAAATGCCGCAATGTTCACCAGCCCCGGCAGCACCACCGTCCGGTGGCTCGTCTGGTAGTCCCGCAGGCTCACCTCCAGCTCGTAGTGCCGAGCCATGGCCTCCACCAGGATCTTGGCGTTCTTCACGTTCGTCACCAGCGGAATCTGGTAGTCCACCGCCATCCGCCGCGTCTGGTACCCCTTGCTCATGTAGTTCGCCGGCCGCCGGTACTTGTTGTTCGACGGCAGGTTGATGTACAGGTCGATCATGTTCTTCGCCAGGTGCTGCGTCAGCGAGAACTCCCGCTTCTGCCCGTTGCCGCTGCTCTTGCTCTTGCCGCCCTCCTCCTCCTCGTTCTCGAGCGCCTCCAGGTACTGCACCGGGATCCCGTGCTCCTGCAGGTAGTCGGCCGTGCCTGCTGTCGCAAACAGCTTGTACCCCATCTTCTGCAGGTTCGCCACCGACGGCAGCATCTCTTTCTTGTCCTTGAACGATCCGATCGACAGCAGCACGTTGCGCCGCGGCATCTTGAAGCCCGTCGAGATCAGCGCCTTGAGGTACGCCTCGAACTTGTCCGACCCGAAGCACGCCACCTCGCCTGTCGACGCCATCTCCACGCCCAGCACCGGGTCCGCTCCCGACAGCCGCGAGAAGCTGAACTGCGGCACCTTGACGCCCACCGTGCCGGCCGGCAGGTCTGTCGGTGGGTATGCCTCAAACGGCTGCCCGATAATCGCCCGTGTCGCCATCTCGATCAGGTCCACGCCCATCACCTTGGACACGAACGGGAACGACCGCGACGCCCGCACGTTGCACTCAATCACCTTGATGTCGTTGTCCTTGGCGATGAACTGGATGTTGAACGGGCCCGTCACGTTGAGCGCTGCGCCAATCTTGCGTGTCGCCTCCTCGATCCGTGCAATCGTCGTCCGCTCGAGATCCTGAGGCGGCAGGATCAGTGTTGCGTCGCCCGAGTGCACGCCTGCGTTCTCCACGTGCTCCGAGATGAAGTGCCCGACGAGCTTGCCGTCCTTGGCCACCGCATCCATCTCGATCTCCTTGGCATTCTCAATGTACTTTGTGATCACTACCGGGTGGTCACGTGACACGTCCGCTGCCTGCTGCAGATATGCCTCCAGGTCTGCCTCGGAGTAGACTGTGTTCATAGCAGCGCCAGAGAGCACGTACGAAGGCCGTACAAGCACTGGGTACGTCACTGTATTGCAGAACTCCCGCGCCTCGTCAAAGCTGGTGAGCTCCTTCCAGGTCGGTTGATCAACACCGATGTTGTCGAGCATGCGGGAGAACTTGTACCGGTTCTCAGCCGTGTCGATCATCTCTGGGGACGTGCCCAGTACACGAACACCGGCCCGGAGTAGTGGGAGGGCGATCATGTTGGGCGTCTGGCCACTCATCGCGCCCAAAACGCCGCTGGCATTTTCGAGATGGTAGATGTCCAGCACCGTCTCGAGGTCGATGTTCTCAAAGTAGAGCCGGTCCGCCTCAGAGTGATCTGTGCTGACAGTTTCCGCGTTGCACTGGCGCTTGTTAGAAATATATAAAGACAAAGGAGCAGATAAGTACAATCAAGCTTCTCCTAGGACGGAAAAAGAAGAACTAAAAGAAGGAAGTGGCGAAAGGACAAGATGCCGCAATAGACTGGACGTCTTAACGGGGAACTCACGTTAACCATGATGGTCTTAAACTTAGCCTGCCGCAGCGTGCGAATAGCCCGCACAGAGCACCAATCGAACTCGACAGACGAGCCGATGCGGTACACGCCCGAGCCGAGAACCATGACACCGTGATCGTCAAAGGTAATGTCATGCTCCGATGCGTTGTACGTCATGTAGAGGTAGTTTGTAAAGGCCGGGAACTCGGCCGCCACCGTGTCGATCTGCTTGACAAACGGCGTGATGCCTGCCTCGAGGCGGAGACGGCGCACGGCGATCTCGTTGGAGCTCCAGAACTGCGCCAGCTGCCGGTCACAGAAGCCGAGGCGCTTGGCCTGCAGCAGGATGTCGGGGCGCTTAACGACGTCGCCGGTGGAGAGCGTGGACATGCGCTGGGCAAAGTCGCTGAGGCCCTTGAGCTTGTGTAGGAACCAGCGATCGATCTTGGTCAGCTCCCAGATCTTGTCGACGGAATAGCCGGCATGCATGGCGTTGGCAATGGCAAACAGCCGCTGGTCCGACGGCGTCTGCAGCTCGTCGTCGACGGACATGAGTGCCGTCTTGGAGTCGCCAAAGCCGAGGTTGTGGAAGTCGATGGCACGGATCGCCTTCTGGATCGCCTCCTCAAAGGTCCGGCCGACGCTCATCACCTCGCCGATGCTCTTCATCGACGAGCCGAGCTGCGTAGACACGCGCGTAAACTTCTTCAGATCCCAACGGGGCATCTTAACCACGACGTAGTCCAGAGACGGCTCGAAGCACGCGCAGGTCACGCGCGTAACCGAGTTCGAAATGTCCTTGAGCGGAATACCCAGGCCGAGCTTGGCCGCGATAAAGGCCAGCGGGTAGCCCGTTGCCTTGGAGGCCAGCGCCGAGGACCGGGACAGACGAGCGTTCACCTCGATGATGCAGTATTCCCGCGAGAACGGGTTCAGCGCGTACTGGATGTTGCACTCGCCCACGACGCCGAGATGCCGGATCACGTTCACCGCCGTCGTCCGCAGCATGTTGTAGTCCTCGTCAGACAGAGTCTGCGACGGCGCGACCACGATAGAATCGCCCGTGTGGATACCCAGAGGGTCAAAGTTCTCCATGTTGCACACGGTGATGCAGTTGTCCTGGGCATCGCGGACAACCTCGTACTCAATCTCCTTCCAGCCCTTCATGCTGCGCTCAATCAGAATCTGCGGGCTCGCGGCAAAAGCCTTGCCGCACAGCGCCAGCAGCTCCTCCTCGTTGTTGGCGAAGCCGCTGCCGAGACCACCGAGAGCGTAGGCCGCACGGACAATCACAGGGAAGCCGATGCTCTTGACGACCTGCATGGCCTCCTCGATGCTGTTGGCTGATGCTGACTTGGCGCACTTCTCGCCAATAGACTCCATGCTACGAGCAAACAGCTCGCGGTCCTCGGTCGTGATGATGGTCTCAATGGGCGTTCCCAGAACCGTTACACCGAGCTCGGCAAACTCGTCCTTGAGCTGGATGCCCACCTGCAGCGCCGTCTGGCCACCAAAGGTGACGTAGATGGCGTCTGGCCGCTCATACACGATGACCTTGCGGACGAACTCGGCATTGACCGGGAGGAAGAAGACCTTGTCTGCCAGGCCCTTGGACGTCTGGATGGTCGCAATGTTGGGGTTGATGAGGACGGTGTAGATGCCCTCCTCCTTGAGCGCCTTGATGGCCTGGCTTCCAGAGTAGTCAAACTCGCCGGCCTGGCCAATGCTGAGACCACCGCTGCCAAGCACGAGCACCTTCTTCGCGTGAACGCGCGGGTGTTTCCGGGAGTTCTCCTCGGCCGTGCCGCCAGGGAATGTGACCGGCTGCTGCAGGTACTTCGCGTCCGTTGCGCAGTTGAGCACAGTGTCAATGAAGACGTCAAACAGGAACTCAGTGTCCCGTGGGCCCGGAGTGCTCTCCGGGTGGAACTGGACGCTGAAGTAAGGGCGGCTGACGTGCATGATACCCTCGTTGCTGCCGTCGTTTGCGTTGACAAAGAGCTCCTTCCAGTCGGCCGGCAGCGTGGCCGTGTCGACGGCGTAACCGTGGTTCTGCGACGTGATGTGGCAGAGACCGGTCACCATGCTCGTGCAGGGAATGTTTTGGCCGCGGTTGCCAAACTTCATCTTGAGAGTGCTGGCTCCGGTGGCGCGGGCGAGCAGCTGGTGTCCCAGGCAGATACCAAAGATTGGCGTGTCGTTCTTGGCAAGGGCCTCGGCAATGTGCTTGGCCGTCTTGTCCAGAACGGCCGGGTCACCCGGTCCGTTGGACAGGAACAGGCCGTCATATTCTCCCTTTTCAGAAAGATGGGCAAAGTCGTAGTCCCAAGGGCACACGAGAACCTCAACACCGCGCTTCAGGAAGCAGCGGAGCTGGTTGTACTTCATGCCGACATCGAGACACAGAATTCGGAGGGGCCGTCCCGATGGGTGTTTCTTGATAGCAACTCCCGATGGAGGGGTGTAGAGCTTCGGACTCTTGATAGACACTGGGTCGAGAGACGATTGGTCAGCTGCAAGCTCTGCGAGAACCCATTTCCCGGCACCGTCCAGTCTAGAGACTCACCCTCAGCGACGAGGTTCTTCTCGTTGGGGTTCACCCAGTCGAGAGCCTCAAACTGCTCCGTCCAATTGTCGGCCGTGTAAGGAGCCAGAAGCGAACCGTCGGGGGCATCCTCGGACGCCTCTTCGGCTGCCGGGATCTTCTTGAGGAGCATGCGTCCCAGCAAGCTACCGGTATCGCGAATATGCTTGGTCAGAGCACGGGTGTCGACACCGTGCATGGCCGGGATGCCCTGCTCCTTCAGCCAAGTGCCAAGGGAGGATTCGGCCAAGAAGTGCGAGAAGTCCTCCCCGGAGTAGGAGGCGGTAACCAGACCAGCAACGTGGATCTGGGACGACTCAAAGTGGGCAGGCAGGTCGCCCAGAATGTCGTCGAGAGCCTCCCGCGAGGGCACGCCGTAGTTCCCGATGAGGGGGAACGTGAGCACCAAGATCTGCCCGCGGTAAGACGGGTCAGTCAGGGACTCGGGATAGCCGACCATGCCTGTCTGGAAGACCAATTCGCCGGCAGCACTCTTCTCAGCACCAAAGCTGTAGCCCTGGTAAACGGTGCCATCTTTGAGCTCCAGGCTGACGAGCCGCTGCTCCGATTTCTCGGAAGGCATCGACGAAGCCGGAGAGAAGAAGGCGGATGTCGACATGGCGACAACGGTGGCTGTACGCGTAGTTCTTGAGAACTGAGCGGGGGTCGAAGTCGAAACGAGACGGAGAGACAGTTCTCCCGATCTATCACTCTCTCTTTCGCTCTACTTCCCGAGGGAAAGAGGGAGAAGAGGGGGCAAAGCAAAAATGCCGGAGACAAATGAGTTGCGGAGAAGCCCGACAGGCTTGAGCGTAAGCTGGATCGACAGGTAGCAGTCGTTCTCTCGTCTTCTTCTCCAGACAACTGCGCTCTTTCAGGAGACACAGGTCAGTCTGCCACAAGGTTTGCAGAGAGAAGAGAGAAGAACGAAACTCAAAAAAGTTTTTTTTTTCCATCCGGGCCCTTTCGTCCAAACATTTTTTAGTAATGACTTCATCTCAGCCAATCAAGTACACTAGTACGCCACTATTACGGGGCTGTAAGCTTGTCACTAACCCGATCGGAGAAAACTCACCAAAGCTAGATGAGTCTGACCACACGTGACCTGGCTGGGCGATGATCGAGACTTGGACAGACGTGGCCTTTATGCAGTGTTATTTGTTTTTTTGCGACACGAAAGGCGGATTCGGAATTACGTTCTGCAATAGGAAGCTTCGTTGCTTGTTTCTGAATGCTCTGCAAGCATGTGAACATCCACCCCGGCCAGACGCCTGGTTGGCTCAGATTGGCGGCAACAACCCCGCCAACACAGCCCTGCGAGCTCCGGTTGCCGTAGGACTCCTGTGGTTGGTCAATTGGTGCAGTGCATTCTGTGGCTGCAGCACGGGCTGGCGAGTAAGACGCTGAAAGCAAGACCCCCCGCTGGCCAATGGGGGGGCTAGCAGCGACCAGTCAGCAGTTTGAGCAAGCCTTGCCTTTGCTGCCACATTTAGGGCACACATCCTCTCTCTTCTCCAGCATTTGTATCCGAGGCGAGAGGCGAAATGGATCCTGCGGCTGTAGGATGCGCTACTTGCACGGACAGCCGCCTTTAAGCTGGTTTCGCTCGAGCTATCACGAGAGACATGTTATGTACGCTCGTGGCGATGGAGCATTCAGCTTGTTCTTCCACACCCACTTTTCCACACCGACAATTGCCAGGGAATGGACAAGTACTTGTATCGATTCTTCAGATACGATGCAAGTACAGATCAAGCCAACAAGCAGCGCCGCCAAAGAACCGAAGCACCGAGGGAAGTAGACTGAATTGTGACAAGCGCACAGCCAATAGATACCCGGGGCAAAACACCTTGGGACTTTCCTCCTTTTCTTTCCTCCTTTCATCTTTGCCCCGGCGTTGCAACGCACACGGACCCATTGACGATGATCAGAGCGGCGATCATCCACTTAAGCCCCGCCTTTCTATGTGAGGAGTGTATGCGAGGATGAGACCTGCTGCTGCAATCACTACTCCGTATGCGGTGCAGCAGCAAGGCGAGAGCCGATCTGAGATGGCACTGCCATCCATGACACCTCCCCACCCAGGGTAGATCGTCGCCTGAACAAGGCAGCTTACGACGTAGTTAAACAATATGTGGGCTAGCAAGGAGACACAAGCGGACGGACTACTCTGTAGCAGTAGGGCACAACGAGAAAGACAGCGCCACAAGAGGGACGACTGGACGCTGCCAATGAGGGCAAAACCCGGATGGCCTCTCTGATTGGGGATGCAACACAGAGATCGCCTGCAGCATCAGACTCTGCCAATCATGGGCCCGTGCAGCGTTGCGGTCGACTCATGTACAGGTCACTTGGTGCGGCCGCTATCAGAGGATCGGCCCAATGAGCAGTGCCCGAGCTGTGCCCGAGCTGCATAGGCTGCCCACCATCTGCTAGGAGGGGGCGAGTTGAAGCAATAGCATCAAATAGTCCTGTGGGCGAGCCTCTTGGTGCGAGTCATGTGGCTGCTGCAAATGGAGTTGAGACATTGTGGTGGATTGCGAGAATGGGGTGACGCCTCTCCGTAGGTAAAACGTGGGCTGTGCGAAAACAGGACACTTTGTGGGCTACGAGCCTCGTGGGTATCAACCCCTGGTAAAAGTCCATTTAATCGACTTGTGCTGGAAGGCCCGTCGTTTGTCGCATCCCATGTGCTGCCTCCTGATTTTACCCTGTTCTCTGGCATATTCTTCTACATGCCGCCTTCTGTGCATCCGCCTTTAGTCACCTGTCAAGACGGGAAAGGGACACTGGGAATAGCACCCCGGGACAAGAGACGCGAGGAAAGAACGAGCGCCTGTCTCGCCCATTTCTCGCTACTACCCACTAGTTTGACGCAGCTCCCAACTTCTCGCACTCCTTATCACGCTAAGTGTGAACCTAGATAGCGCTACACATTCCATCCTCCCCCATATTTTAGCCCACATCGCGCTTCTCGCGCGTCTCCCCTGTGCAAACAGCTCCTGTTGGTTTTCAGATCTGCCTCTGCCGCTCCGCTGCTGGCCCTTTACTATGTAACCCCTTCCCCTTACTCCGCTCTCTTTAAATTATTTTTATATATACTCGCACATCGTTTTCCCGCTCGTGTCCCCGTCCTGCTGCGTCCGGAATCTTCCTCCTCTTCTGCTTTTGCTTGGAGGCAATGTACTGTTAAGCCTTTCAGAGGCAGCGGCGAGGGATTGCGCCGGGACGCGAGGAGGTTTTGAATTGCTGCCGACCGGTCACGACCACCCTCTCCTAAGCCTTGCGAACACTTACCCGACGACCAGATCCCGCACGGCGAACTACGACTTCTCTCCCATGGCGTCGACACGGTAAACTAGACAAACGTGTTCACAAGTGAACGGCCTGTTGGGCCACGGCCTTCTCTCGAATTGGGGCCATGTTTGCCAAAATGATCCGTGCCGTGGGCGGCAGCCGGTCTGCAGAGCTTGACCCGCTTCCAGACCAATGCCGGGCTCTGAACACAGGCCCGGACCTCCGTCGCAGCCGCAGCGACTCTTTACGGCATCACAATGCGTCTCCTGGCCCGGCCACCAGCCGTACCTATGCCCAACTCCGACATGCGACTGCCGACTTTACAGAGGCCGACGACGACGAAGACGACGATTCCAACGAAGGCGACGGCATTGACAATGGCTCCCAATCGGGTGGCGACCAGCTTCCCGAAGATGAGGACGGAGACAGACGGTCCTCACAAGTGCTGCCACTCTTCTCGGCATCACACCTGGGTATGTCGTCCTCTTACCCGTCCCTTGCTGCTCTATACCGGCCACTGACCATGGGCCAGACGCACTCCCGGTCTACAACATTGTGCACGCCATCCGCATCATTGTCCAGGCTCGTACAGACACCATGTTGACCTGGGAGCAGCTGCGCTCTCCGCAAGTGTCTCAATTTCTCGTCAAGCCCATGCAGCAACTGGTCCGCGCTCACCATTTCTCTCGCGCGACGCTGTATGCCCTCATGGCAAACTGCCTCCAGTTCTGCAAGGAAGGCCAGCTCTTCCCCGGCAACGCCGGCACGTGCAGCACCCGAGGCAAGGTGTGCGAGCTCCTGGCCATCAAGCTGCTCAAGGAATACTCCACGCGCGAGCTGATCGATGCCCTCTCCTACGACTTCAACCCGCTGCAAGGTATCTCGGCCGGCCCGCAGTTCCAGCTGCGGCTTGCCAACACTGCCCGTACCTCGACCCTGGAAGTGGCCATTCGTGCCAGTGCAAAGCATTTCCTCGCCCATCCTCTCGTTGTCCAGCAGCTCGAGGCCATATGGAACGGCGCCATCAGCTTCTACTCGTCGGCTGATTATCTGCACCGTGACGCAGGTAAAACACCGGCCGCCGCCCCGGGATCGGCATCGGCTGCCGGGAGTAGCCAAGCCTGGACACGCAACAGACCCGGCACACGGGGGCCTGCTCGACGTGGCAGCAATGATCCTCGTGCACCTCTGCTTTCAGCCAACATCCAGGTCCCTACCTACCACGGCCAGCAACAGCACCAGTCAGGGAAAGAGGAGCAGGGCCGCCATTTGCAGCCTCACCATCAGGCTCAGCCAGATCTGCCCCGACGACGTACCGTGACGCTATACAACCCCCGAAATGCGTCTCTGTTTAAGTTGTCGCGTCTGCGTGTGCCCCGCTATCGTCAGTTCCTATCCACCTGCTCGCTGGCCGTCCTGATCGCCCTTTTCCTTGCCGTCTTGGTACAGCGCTCTAGTCGCATCACCACCCTCGAGCTGATCTTCTGGTTTTGGAGCGCTGGCTTCATGCTGGACGAGCTGGTCGGCTTCACCGAGCAGGGCTTTTCGCTCTACATTATGAGCTTCTGGAACATCTTCGACCTGGGCATCCTCCTGCTGCTCATCTTCTACTACTCCCTCCGTGTCTGTGGTGTCTTCCTCGCCGACGCACAGCGATGGAACGACAACGCCTACGACATCCTCGCTGCCAACGCCATCCTGCTTCTGCCTCGCATCTTCAGCGTCTTGGACCATTACCAGTACTTCTCACAGCTGCTCATAGCCTTCCGGCTCATGGCCGTGGACTTGGCCGCCGTCTTCGTGCTTATCATTGTCGCCTGCTCTGGCTTCTTTGTCTTTTTCACACTTTCCCACAACGACAACGCCGATCCAAGCGAGGTCGCGTACAAGATATTTCAGATCATCATGGGGTTCACACCAGCGGCCTGGGAGGTGTAAGTTCCCGAATCCCACTTATTTCTTTGGTAAGCCTTTACTGACAGTTATTTGCAGTTGGGTTACATACAACTTTCTCGGCAAAATTATCATGGGCTTTTTTCTCATCATCTGCCATTTCGTTATTGTGTATGTGGCCTCCTATGCATAAAACTGTCCTTTTGAGAATTGCCTTCTGGGAAGTGCAACTTGGCTGACTCTTGCTTCCCAACAGCACAATTCTCGTCACTGTTTTGTCCAACTCGTTTATGGAAATTGCGTCAAACGCAAACGAAGAACATCAGTACGCCCCACTGCCGAAGCCTTGCCTGAGTATATGGAACATGCAGACTGACAAGCGTAGATTTCTCTTCGCAATAAATACCATCTCCATGGTAAAAAACGACGCACTTTTCTCCTACGTTGCGCCAACCAATATATTTGCGTGGATGATGATGCCCTTGCGCTACTGCATGCCTCTGCCGCATTTTGTCGCGTTCAACCGGCTCGTCATCAAGATTACGCACTTCCCCCTGCTGTTCGGCATCTTCTTTTACGAAAAGTTCGTTCTTGCGCCATTCATGTACGAGCCTACGGACCTAGTCGAAGACTCAAGTCGGGCACGACAGCGCATCATTTCTTTTGCCGACCCGGGAGGTCGCGTCGCCCTCTTCAGCCCCAGCATTCGCTTTCGCGAGGAGTCTGTCGTGGGGTATCAGAAGGACCGTGCTCTCGATGAAGTATTTCGGCGGACTCCCGATATCGCCAGCCTGCGGACACACAGACGTAACGAACGACGCAAGACGCAGACGGCCGTGCGCAACTGGATGGATCACAACGACGGGCTGACAGTCTCGAACTACTCGACCCTGGATGGAATAAACATACAGCGGGAGAGGGGCCCGCATAGATTCCGACACATTTCAGAGGTCCGCTCGGCAGCAAGCGATCCCGCTGATCTCATGTCTCTGTCTGCCTTCCACGTCCCGAGAGAGGTGAACAGCGAGGAACGACTGCGCGGGCCGTTTGATGTCGCATTTAAGGATCATACCACCGACGCCGAGGGCGATGACGAGCTGGTAACCAACGACGAGGATGAAGACAACACGACAAATGCAGGTGACTTGGGCGGTACGCCTGGCCGAAACCAGACAGAGACAGAAGACGAAGGCGACGGTGATAGCGACGAAGAAGACGGTGCATTGGTTGCTACGCCAATAGCATCCCGTCTCCTGGATATGACAGCTCAGTCTCCCGAGTCTACTGGAGGTCCTGGACATGAAGGCATTATGTACGAAGCAGGACGCCGGGACGAGATGATGTCTGCACCTCCCAGGCCCAGCTCCTCTCGCCAAGCACTGCATTCTCGGACTCTTTCCACAAATACGATCCTGTTCAAACCACCTTCGGTCAATTCTGGAGACGAAAACGCCGTACAATCGCCAAGGACGTTTTCCCCTCCGTCACCGAGTCCGGCTCTACAGTCCCGACCTCGTCCCCGGACTGCGGGCGCGTCGGGAACATCCTCTCCGGCCCAGAAATCACCAAGACGGCCTGTTCATCAATTGAGCAAGCCGATGCCGATTGGCCCGCCCAAAGACCAGACCAAGCCGCCGCCCTTGAGTCGAGCCACGGGTACTTTTTCGAGTATGTCGCAGCTTGACACACCCGCTCGACGGGCACAGCGGAGGGTACCATCATTCGATGCCAGCCTAGAGGCGCCTTCGGATCTGGCGTCTGCAATTGGCGCTCCGCTAGTGGCCGACGCTGCGTTTGCTACGCTGTCGGGCAGCTTTACCTCGCAACTGGCGTTGGCACATGCGATTAATGCGCGGACGAACGGAGAGAACGACCGGGATCGTGACCGCATGAGCCGGCTGGTGCTGGCCAGGATGAAGACGCTGGAAGAAAGCTTCACCGACGTCGTGCGCGAGCTGCGTTCGCTGCAGAAACAGCAGTTGCAGCACCATCAGACGATGAGCGAGCAGTCGGGCAGCAGCGTGCCCACCTCCGATATCGAAAACGCCACCACCGCCCGCGAGCACAGAGGCAGCGCCAAGAGCGGCGGGTTCCGCAGTCCGGCGGACAAGATGATGATGATGACAGAGATAGCGCCAGCGTCAACCAGTGGCAGCGCTCGCAGGCGTGTGCCAGGAAGTGGCAGCAGCGGCAGCGACAGCAGAAGCCGGCCAGGCACGGCCGGTCGTGGAAAGCAGGCAAAAGGGAAGGAGGTGGAGCGGTCTGTTATTGACGAGGTGGGCGAGTACGAGAGCTTTTCCAGACTAGGAGGTTGATGTTGCCCATTGTATTGTTTGCTCTGTTTTTCATACTGGTTCACTTTCTGCCTTGTCGTTTCCTGGTGGTTTTCCGTTTTCTGGCCGGGGTTTCCGGGGCTGGTCGTGAGATGCTTGGTCCCAGTACAAGCACGAATCAGTTATTGCATTAGGTTTGGGCGTTTGGGTCAAGGCTTGCATGTAAGATATCGGTGTTTGCGTGCTTTGTATTAGTGTTGCCTTTTCGGCCGTTTGCATTGTTCCGAGTTATATTTTCGCTAGCATATCCCAGTTTCACGTCGTGCTGGATTGATTGTTTATATATGCTCTACCTTGGCTTTCGTCTTTTTGAAAGCGTTCGCAGGGAATAAGGAATATCAACACCAGCACTCAACCGGGTTTGTGTATTCTCACGACATCCTTATCTATTGGTCCACATGTCGTCTTCAGATGCCGCCTCCACTACGCCCAACGCTGACGTAGAGGTTCGGTGGCGACGTGGAGGACGCCGATTGCGGGCGCTGTTGTGCTAGCTCATTGGCCCGCAAAGCATTGGCCTGGTGGCGGATGATCATACCAGCACAGCTGTGGTAGACAGGGTGACCAGGCCGACTATGCGGAGACGACTGAAGAGATCAGTTTCGTATCCATTGCGTGCAGTCTACGGAGTAGTAAGTACTTAATAAGGGAATACCAAGGGCGAACGAGCGGCATGACGATAAACACATGTGCTTTTTATGGGTAATCAAAGCAGATGGTTGAGCTGGAGAGTTGGAAAGGAATGCAATAAATTGTCGAGAAGAGCTGTGGGGATCAGAGCCTAGATAAACTACGGTCTCGCCTGGTCGTCCTTCTCATGCTGGTAATACAGGTGGGAAAACAGTCTATTCCTTATGTACCTGGGATTGGTGGTCGCATGCCCTTTTGTGCACATCGGTCAGGACGAAGGATATTGGTGGGCTCCGGTCACTTCTAGACGTGGTTCGACAGAGGGCTCCTTCCTCACCAGAGCCCCGCTTCCAAGTGCACCGAAAGCAAAAGTGGAGGCTCACCGGCGGCTACTGTGTTATAGCGGCATGAAGACGCTAAAACCGAGGACATGACGCCTCATCTTACAACGATCTCTAGCGACGAGTTGGCGGGGATCTCATCGATAAGCACGACCGCTGCGAACCAAACGGAAGAATCTGCATTCTATTTTCCAACTTGAGATCCATTGAAGTTCGACGACACATTCGTCAGCCAAGTGAAGAAGGAAATTTAGTGAATGGTCTCGTCGGCAGGTTGAAGTGCAGACGAGTCCGCCGTTACGCCCGGCAGGCGACGCTAGTTTGCCGATCTGCCTTGCGCAGCTACTACGCAGTGAATATGCTTGCTTCGTCCAATGGCCGAGTCATTCGGGCACTGCTATAATGTGCCAAGGCCAACAGATCAGCAGGCATTCCAAAATACGGTTCTCACGTCTACAACTACTTTTTCACCTCCGCTTCCCCATCTCACTACTGTCCTTGCTATCTAATTCAACAACTTAACGCCAGACGGTAGACAGCAAGAGACGAACCAAGTGCCATGGTGAGTGAAAGCTGGTTTGACTTTCTTCCTGGCAAGGCTGGCCGTAACACTTACCTCTCATTCTCTAGGCTGCCGCGGAAACAACCGACTGCCCTCCGCACATGAAAGATGTTTTGCTCGCAGAGCGCTATCTTGCTATGCAGAGCCATAACAAAGATATCACACACATCATTGCTGCCCAGGCCGAGTTTGCCAGCCTTTTCCCTGAAGCCGAGGCCGACACGATTATCTGGCTCCAACTGTTTCCGGCCATCAGCAAGCTTACCTGCAACGGCCTCCGCTACCCGCAAGAATGGCTGCTGCGCTACAGCTCCGCTATCCTTCGCTCTAGTGGCTGCGACAAGTTCGTCAAGCTGCTGGGTAATGAGCGATACCAGCGGAAAACTCGCAGCAGCTTGCGTTCCAGCGGCCACGAGATACCAGACGGCATACGATATGTGCTCGATCTTGGGCCGTCATCGGACTTCGACCTGCGCTCGCAACATCTCGAGGCCTTGACCTTGCCAAAGGGAATCGTGCAGTACAGCATGCTGACATACTTGACGCATGAGCATCGGGTGCCGAGCGTTGTGGCAGGCGGCCATGACGATGCCTGT
This sequence comes from Leptographium lundbergii, assembly GCA_001455505.1. NCBI lineage: Eukaryota > Fungi > Ascomycota > Sordariomycetes > Ophiostomatales > Ophiostomataceae > Leptographium > Leptographium lundbergii. The sequence continues at coordinate 644,647 of LDEF01000003.1, forward strand.
CGTTGCTTCGAGATGCGGCTGGATAGGAGGTATCATACTGCACCTGCTGTTACACCTGCAGGCGATGTGGCAGGTGAAGTTGAAGATGAAGCTGTGTGTGCGCCGCCGGATCGGAGTGCCATTAAAAGGCTGGATATCTTGGACGCGGGAGACTGTATATGGGACCTGCCACTTGCGGCAGAGTTCCGCATCGACGACTACTGCGAGGTGCGCCATGTAGCCAACGTCATCCGGTTCCTGCTGGTACTGGCTGAACGTCCATTGCTGCTCGACTCTGCCGCACGTGTGTATACGATCTGCGGACTGGCAAAGCTCTTTGGCGCCAACGGAAATAACAGCCGGCTGAACCGGCTCCGATGGCTGGTGCACGAGTGGTTTTTCACCAAATCCAACACCGGCATCGTCGAAACGCTTCCCGAAGAGTGCTTCCGCATGGCGTGGAACATGCAGCTACTGAACGTGACGCGTGCTTCTTATCGTATCCTCGTGGCTGAGCGGGCCGTCTGCGATGCCAGCGACAGCAGCCAGCCACGCACATACCAGCGCCAGCGAACGCCGTTTGGCCGCGAGCTGTCCGGGCTGGACGACGACCTCGAGACGCTGCTGGACCATGCCAGCGAGGCGTTAACTCACCGGGTAGGCGAGCTCTGGGCGAAGCTGCACTCGCCCGACCAGCTCGACCTCTTTGACGTGCCGCAGTACCACCGATTGCGGACCATTGAGCGTGCGGTTGCAGAGGCCGTTCCGCAGACGAGAGAGATCAGAGACGCTCTGGTAGCGATTCAGAGGCTCGCAGACACGTATAAGTCCATCCTCGTGTCGTCGCTGGAACATGGGCCGCTTCGCAGATGGACGGCGCGCGACGACAGCTCTTCCCTAACACGGCATCTGGAGTTGTACGTGAGCAAGAAGGTGCACAAAGGCGCGTCCTTTGCCGACGTGTACGCTGGCCTCTCGGAAAAGCAAAGGATGCTCACGGGGCAGTATTGGAGGGTGATCAGCCACGACATGGTGCGCAGACTCCGTGGCGCTGCCACGTATCTCATGGACGGCATGGCAAGAGACGCAAACGCTGCGTTGCGGCGGGCGCTGATCCTGGACGAAGGCAGGGTCGAGCAGGTGATCACGAACCAGCTGGCGATTCTGGGTGTGACCGTAAGCGGACCCTATTCTACATTCCAGCCGCAGGAGCCGTTTCAGCTGGATATGATCCGCCGGGAGCTTCGCGGCGAGCGCATGATCAAGACGTTTTCGCACCTGTACGACCAGTCCAGCTTCGTGCCGGAGTTTGAGCTCGGCGAAGAAAAGCCGTCGCCACACCTGCTTCTGGGCCTGTCCGAGAACGAGTTCCGCTTTCTGCCGCTGTGGGCGGGCGGTCAAGACGACGGCAGCGGCGGCGTGTTCCAGGACGAGCTGCCAATGGCCCAGCTCGGGCCCATCGGCCCAGGGCCGGCATACCATACGGGCACGACGCAGGTGGGCACGACGATCGACATGATGAGCACGTCGATGCTGTCGGAGAGCGAGCTTGACGCCGCCACCGACGCTGACACGGCATCCAGCTTTGTGCTGGTGCAGGGCCTCTGCAGGCTGGCAGTACAAAGTGACGACGGGACTGCGAGCGAGCCAGGTGAAGCAGTCGACATGGCGGCGACAGCTGTCGTGGATGGGACGGTCAGCAGCCACCAGAGCCGTGCTGCCAACAATGGGATGACACTGGATCACTCGACATGTGGATCGTCGCTTGTGGATGTTGCTGAGTCAGCACCGAACACTATAGAGCCAGGCGATTTTGATGACAGCGATTATGTGCGCGATTTTGACGACTTTGAAAGTGACTATGACGACGGCACGGATACACGGTCAGACGTCACAGTGACGCAGGGCCACGACACTGTTGTGGGAGACGTGGAGGGGTCGCCTTCGGTAGCAAAGAACAGGCTTGCGGAAGAGCCAGTGGTGCTGGTGGGAGACGTGTGATTCAGAGTATGAGTATGTTTCTTCTAACTTGCAGCAGGGCTGCTCGAATTACTGCTGTAATGGCTGGGGATGCTGTTCGCAAACGACAGAAAAGGCAAACGATGTAGGCAGGGGCCAAGGGTGACATACAAATCACATGACCAAAAGAGCGAACAAGAAAACAGCAAACTGTGAGAATGTGCAAACGGGAGATTCCATGTATTACGTTCCTGCTCAGCCGCGGTTCAGCGTGTTGCCGGAGCCGCGCGGGTTGGCCTCGGTGAATTCGTCCCAGGCTCGTGCCTTCATGGTCTCGGCATCGGCCTTTTCGTAGTTGTCCTCGTCCGGCTCAGCTGGCATTCCGCTGCTGGGCCCGCCGCCCTCGATGATGCCGCCGCGCCGGCGCTCCTCCTCGAGGTACTCGTCGATCGACATGGTCGGCAGGTTGTGTCCAGGCCGGAAGACGGCCTTGGCCATCTCGGCGCGGCTGCCCATGATGGTGAAGGGCTGGCGTGGCTTGCCGTCAGGCGTCAGCAGCGGGCCAGCGCCCTGGGCTCCGGCCCACGTGGGCGAGCTGCCAAAGGCGCTCTGCAGGCGGCGCAGCGTCGACGCGGCAGCGGCAGCGTCGATCTGTTCGAGGCGTTCGGTGTAGAAGTTCGAGCTGGGGCCGGGCTGCCGCTGGCGATTGTCGCCAAGACCGGCCATCGAGCCGGTGTTGCCGTAGCTGTTGGCGGCACCGCTGGCGAGCGAGACGTGCGCCTGAGCCAACAGCTCATCCTCGCGGTTGAGGCTCTCGAGGCTCTGAAAGGCCATGTGGGCGCAGTAGGCCAGCTGGGCCAGGTACAGCTCGCGGGCGACCTCGTCGTCCTCGTCGGCCCCGTCGTCCTCGTCGTCCTCCATGACCTGATCGGCAGCCTGTGTCGGAGGGGCGTCTCCCATGGCGTCGTCGTCGTCGTCGTCGCCGTCGCGATCCCGGATCAGCTGCCGCTGTCGTCGTCGTCGCTCGCGGCGCTCCTGCTGGCGCTGCCGCAACACGTCGAGCTTCCCGCGCAGCGCCTTCTCGGCCTGGAAGTTGGCAATCTTGGCGTTGCGGCGGGCGGCCGGGTCCATCAGCGCGGCGGCCGGACCCATGCCAGCCGACGCCGTCCGGGCCACGCCGCCGCCGCTGCCACCGCCGCCGACGGTGCTAAAGTGTGTCGGGTCGTCGGCGTAGGCCTGCAGCAACGTGGCGTACGGGGCGGCCAGCAGGCCGTAGCCGTCCAGCAGGTGCAGGAAGCGCTCGTGGGCCTCGCGTGCCCGCCGCAGCACCAGCCGCCGCTCGGCCGGCGTGCCCGGATTCGGCGGCGGCAGGCGCTGCACCATCTCGGCGATGCGGTAGGGCACCAGCAGATAGGGCAGGTGGGCCGTGGCCACGTCGTCGGCGCCCTCGTTGCTGCTGAACAGCGCCAGCGCCTCGATGCGCGCGCTGCAGTCCTCATATGCCGCCAGCGCGGCCGTCACCGCGTCGCCGTAGCTCCCGTAGCCGCCGTTGCTGCTGCTGCTGCCACCGCCAAAGCTAAAGGTGCCGCGCTCAATAGCCTCGCGCTGCCGGTCGGCCGCGGCACATGCTGCCCGCAGCGTCTGCGGCCGCTCGGTCTCCTGATCTCGGCGCCCACGGCTGTCCATCGGTGGGGCTGGGCGAGAGAGGGGGGGGGGGAGAGAGGGTGTGTGTACGTATGTGCGCGATGTCTGCGTCTTGGGCGTGGGGGTTTTTCGGTCGTGTGTACGCTAAAAAAGGCAGGGAAAATTCGAGTCGGAATGGATGCTCTTCGTCGACGTGCGTCTCTCAGCTGCGCCCGGCTGCTTCTTATGCGAGTGTTCTCGTGCGTGCGCGGTTTTGGTGTGGCCACAGATCGCGTGAGGGTTGGAACGACGTCCGGAAAAATGTCACCTGAAAATGAAAAACGGCACACATGACGTAGCGCAGCAGCCTTGGATGCAGAGCTATGGGCGCCACGAGCTCCCAAATGCCTGACTAAGCCAACTTCTAGGCCAAAACGAGGCATGTGCAACTTCACCTGCGGGAATGGCGCTCGCATGTTTCTGCGGCCGCGACATCAGTCGTTTCTAGGCCGTATTTCCCCGTCTTATAGATGCGTCGCGAGAGGCTTGTCTTGGTCCGGTGGTCGCATTGAAGCCCGTCTCAATGTATCACCTCAATGGCATCAATGCCCCTTTTGTACAAGGTCGCACATGACGAAGGCAAGCCAGAGGACAGGATAGCTCAAGATAGAAACGGCAGGTGCATCCCTTGCCTGTTCCTTGCGCACGTAGTCTACCGCCCTTGAGATATCAATTGGATCTCCACCTTTTCCGCATCATCTGCAAACATGACAGCTCTGCATGATCGGCTTCTCACAAATATCGGCCCAGGAACGGCATCAGACATGCCGAAACGTAAAAGCGACTCGCATGTCGGCGAAGCTATGCGCTTGCTGTCCTCTCTGATCGTGGATACGACCAACGACGAAGCCGCGAGATATGAGCCAATGAGTGAAGGTGTTTGCGACAATCGACCCGAGAACTCTGACTCTGACGACATGCCACTTGACAGTACGGGAAACAGCAACAGTCTGAGCTTGTCACAGAAGAAGCGCTCAGACAGAGAGGCATTCGACTTCTGGCTGGCTCAGAACAGAGCGAGCATAGCCGACTCCAGAGCTGGCGAAACCGTCTTACGCGATGAAGACAAGACCACGGCCTCGCTTGTTCGCGAATTTGAAGCCTCCAAAATCATAGAAAGCCCGCGAGACTACCAGGTAGAGCTTTTCGAAAAGGCAAAACAAAAAAACATCATCGCCGTCCTCGATACAGGTGCATACGTAATTCCAATTGATTTATTCGTGAAACCGTACGGATATTAATTACTTGGCCATCATAGGTTCCGGAAAGACGCTTATAGCTGCTCTTCTTCTACGGCACATGATCGACAAGGAGCTGGAGGATCGCTCACAAGGAAAACCGGCCCGCGTGTCTTTCTTCCTCGTTGACAAAGTCGCTCTTGTTTTCCAACAGCATGCAGTACTGGAATGCAACTTGAGCCACTCTGTGGCCAAATTTTCCGGTGACAAGGTCGATTTGCGTTGGACATCCAAGTCGTTCTGGGACGGCATCCTCCGCGACAACATGGCCATTGTCTGCACGGCAGACATTCTGCTAAAGTGTCTCCACCACTCGTATGTTTGCATGGAACAGATCAACCTGCTGATCTTTGACGAGGCGCACCACACAAAGAAGAATCACGCATATGCACGGATAATCAAGGACTTTTACGCAAACGAATGTCTAACCAATCGCCCAAAAATCTTTGGAATGACCGCCTCTCCTGTGGATGCCCGAACAAACATTGCACAGGCTGCAGAAGAGCTCGAGGCCTTACTTCACAGCGAGATAGCCACTGTATCAAACGACTTGCTGGTGCATTCTGTCGTGAAGCCCAAGAAGGAATGGGTTCTTCACTACCACGTCTCTCTCAGACCCCCATTGACAGAACTGACGGAAAAACTTGGACGACTGGTTGGAGACCACCGCTTGTTCGCTAAAAACTTCCACTTTGCTCGCGACGGCCTCATTTTCCTCGGACCCTGGCTTGTGGATCGCTTTTGGCAGCTCGTTTTTCGTGCAGAAGAGCTTGCCAAGCAAGAAGCAAAGGCCGAAATAGACAGTTTGCCGTACGGCGCTGTGTCAGGCCGACTTTCTAAAGCCAAGGAAACAGGCATGAGCGAACAGGCTTTGTCAAATGGCCTCGGGCACGAATCGGCCACATATAGCACCAATGTTGCTGCTGTCAGGGAGGCAAGCCGCCTCATTCGAGAATATGGCTTCATGAAGCCGTCCAGGCAGATGCTGTCCAACAAAGTTCAGCGACTGCACGACACCCTTTCCGACCAGTACTCCAAACTCGATGGAAGAAAGACCAGGTGCATTGTTTTCGTTGACCAGAGGTATACCGCCATTCTGTTGGCAGATCTGTTTTCCACTGAAAAAATGAAGATACCACATCTTCTCCCAGATGTTCTGGTAGGTCCCCATTTCTCGATTTCGATGTGGCTCAAGAGATGTGTATCGTTGACACTCGTACGTAGATTGGCGGAGGATCAAGAGACATGGGTAGAAATTCTTTTCGGACGCAAGTCTTGACCATTTCCAAATTCAAACAAGGCCAGGTCAACTGCCTGTTTGCCACATCCATTGCCGAGGAGGGCCTGGACATTCCTGATTGCAACTTGATAATCCGGTTCGATCTTTATCGAACCATGATACAGTATATTCAATCCCGTGGCCGAGCTCGACACCACGAATCGACATATGTGCACATGGCCGAACTGGGAAACCTGGAACATAGCCGTCTGCTTTCCGAGAACAAAGCGAGCGAGAACAAGATGCGAGACTTCTGCAATGAACTTCCCGAAGACCGAAAACTGAAAGGCAACGATTTCGACATGGACTACTTTCTACGAAAAGAGACCGACCAACAATCTTTCCAAGTCCCCTCTACGAAGGCAAGACTGACGTACCGATCGAGCCTTGTCATTCTCACCCAGTACGTCGATTCGCTTCCACATTCCTCGGAAGGCATCATCAGGGCCGAGTATTCCGTTTTCTACACGGCAAAAGGCTTTGTCTGCGAAGTTTCCTTGCCTCCGTCGTCGCCCATCCGCCATGCAACCGGCCGGCCACATCAGCGGAAGCAGATTGCCAAATGCGCTGCTGCCTTTGCCATGTGCCTTCTTCTGTACGAGAAGAAATATCTCGACAAACACCTGAAACCCATTTTCGCTTCGAGATTACCAGTCATGCGAAACGCTCGACTGGCAATCAACTCCAAGAAGCAGGAACAGTACAAGATGCGCACAAAACCAAAGGCTTGGCTCTCCCTCGGGACACCAACTCGGCTATTCGCTACGATTCTGCGCCTACGAACTCCCGAGGCTATGTTTCGCCCGTCTCGACCACTGGTTTTGCTCACTAGAGGTCCCATACCTCGCATTTCAGAAATATCTCTTTTCTTTGGAGAGAACCGCGCTTCGCTTGCTGAATGTATGCCGCTCGATGACCCTCTGGTTCCAACGGCAGCTGAACTGGACGGCTTGGCAGCTTACACTCTGAAAATATTTGACGATGTCTTTAGCAAATGGTACAAGGGCACTGCCGCTGACTTTCCCTATTTGATTGCTCCTTGTGCAATGAATCGGCATGATTTTGTGCGCGATGAGAAGTCGTCCACACGATCAATGCTTGACTGGGCCGACATCAATGCTGTTAGCCAGGCAACAAATGATCCTTGTACAGGGAACGAGCCAGATGCGTTTTTCACCAACAAGTTTGTTTCCGACCCTTTTGGCGGCTCCCGAAAATTTTATATGCGCCGTGTTCGTCGAGACTTGAAGCCGCTTGACCCTGTTCCAGAAGGGGTTCCTCATCCGAGGCACAGGATGTGGAACCGTGACGAAACCAAGCATGACATCTTAAATTACAGTGTGAGCCTGTGGGCAAAAGCGAGAAACAAAATGTCAATCAAAGAAGACCAGCCGGTTGTGGAAGCCGAAATCGTCTCAAACCGGCGCAATCTCTTGGATGATCGAGTTCACCTAGACAGCCCAGAGCAGAACACATGCTTCTTGGTTCTCGAAACTCTCAGGATCTCCCCTGTAAATTAACTTTGCCACTTCCACCGTCCCGCCTCTGTTACTGACATTTTCTCCACAGCTGCCAGTCGAGATTGTGGCAATGGCTTTCAACTTTCCTGTCATCATCCATCGTATCGAATCGACGCTCATCGCACTCGAGGCAACAAGTGTGCTTGGGATACCATGTATCCGTCCCGAATTAGCGCTTGAAGCAGTCACAAAAGACTGTGACAACCAGGATGCCCAAAATGAAAGCCCTCTCAACCCTCAGGCTGGCATGGGCAGAAACTACGAGCGATTGGAGCTGCTCGGCGACTCGTTTCTAAAGCTGGCCACAAGTATTGCGTTGTATACGCTTGTTCCTGACAAAGACGAATTCGAATACCACGTCCAGCGCATGTGCATGATATGCAACCGAAACCTGTTTAACAACGCACTTGATATGAAGCTGCAGGAATACATTCGATCTAGAGAGTTTGACCGCTCGTGGTACCCTCCGACGGTTGAAGAAGCCGGAAAGTCTGAAGACTACCATAACTTTTCAGAAAGCACCCCTGCGCCTCCTGCACAACACGGGTTGGTGCTTCGGAAGGGAAAACGAACACAACTGCCTACCTACCATCCACTCGGCGACAAAACCATTGCAGATGTATGCGAAGCCATGATTGGGGCGGCCTACCTCACGACGTACGAAGAGCAGAACTTTGACTTGGCTGTGCAGGCTGTTTCTGCTGTCGTCAAGAGCAAACTGCATCCGATGCAGTCATACGTTGAATATTATGCTGCATACAAGCCGCCCGACTGGCAAATGTGCCCTTCCACCGCAGCGCAGGTGCACATGGCGGTCTCCATTGCAAAGGATCTTGGCTACCAATTTAGGTTCCCACGATTGTTAAGAAGTGCTTTCACCCATCCCTCTTATCCGCGAATATATGAGAATCTTCCGAGCTACCAGCGACTCGAGTTTCTGGGCGATGCTCTGCTCGATATGGCCATCGTCGACTACCTCTTCCACAAGTTTCCCAACAAGGATCCGCAGTGGCTCACGGAACACAAGATGGCCATGGTTTCGAACCAGTTTCTGGCCTTTCTGGGCGTGTCGTTGGGCTTTCACAGGCATATTCTATCGTTTTCGGGAGAGATGCGGAAGCAGATACTAGAATATGTCACCAAGGTGGACGAGGAGCGCGTGAGAGCCGAGTCCGAGGCGGTAGAGGCGGGAAGGTCAGCCAGTGAGTTTTCCCGCGACTACTGGGTTAATGTCACACATCCACCCAAAGCGCTTGCGGATGTTCTGGAGGCCTACGTTGGAGCCCTCTACGTCGATTCTGGGTACGACTACCACGGTACCGTGCTAAGTTTCTTCAGCACCCATGTGCAGCCATACTTTGAAGATATGAGCCTCTACGACACGTTTGCCAACAAGCACCCGGTCACATTCGCAGTCAAGATTCTCAGTCAGCGTTTTGGTTGCCGCGACTGGCGAGTCATTGTGCAAGAAACACCGGATACCGAGGGCGAAGGATGCGTCACCTTTGCCACAAAGGTGGCGGCCGGCTTTCTCGTGCACGGCCAGGTCGTCGGCCATGGGATCGCCGACAGCGGCCGCTATGCCAAGATTGGAGCAGCCAAGAAGGCGCTGACCAAGTTCAGTACCCTCGGCATGTCAGCATTCCAGACCTTGACGGGTTGCCAGTGCAATTCCGAGCTTGGGGCGACAATTGGGACTGACGAAGAAGTGTCGACTGCTGTTTGAAATTCACAGCAATTGCCGGCAGGCAGTATCATAGACAAGGCCTTGGTCAACTGAAGGGCCACACCATTTCAAGGACAAGGGAACAATCAAAGTATCAGTTTGAAGTGTGATCTGCTCCGGGATATCTGGCATCTGAAACCCTATGACTGTAGGCTAAATATATCCTGCTGAACGCCCATAATCGTGACCCCGTCTGTCTTCTTGCAGCGAGCCCTCTAATGCCCTTGAGCTCCTCTTATAGAGGCACTGACGAGCTAAACCTCTTCCAAAACTCCCTGATCCAAAAGGACGACATTTCGCCGCTGTGTACACCCCTAGGGCAGCACCTGCCTTCACCTAACCTCGTGCGGGACGCACCTATAAATGTTTAAAAGACCACGGAAGGGAAAAAAGTAAAAGACAAAGGAAAAAACAGTAGGTGCTAGTTGGCATAGAATTGAGCTTCTTCAACACCTGAAGAAATATTGGGAAATGCATCGCGAACTTGGTCGATATCGGCATCTTCCCAGATTGCCGCTCCTCGAGCGTTGCCTGCACTGTTCTCGTCATCGCTGAGCTCAGCTTCGTCGGGGCGCGAATATTCGCCATCCTCACTTTCGGCAACCATACTGTCGGATGCGATGGCTTTGAGGTGGTCACGGATGTGGATTTCCGATGCCATGCTGATCAGCGAGGCTCGCTGTTTAGACTTGGTCTCCTTGTTTAGACGAACAGCCGAGACGGCATCGACTTTTTCAACGTTCTCTTCCTCAATAACTTCAGCGCCCACGTTGCTTGCAAGATGACGTAAGCCATGGTAGATGGCATGGGGGCGATGTTTGCGACCGCTAGAGCTGCGCGACAAGCCACTGAACAAGTCTGAATAAGACGCAGTGACTCGCTTTCTTTCCAAGCTTCTGGCCGGACTATGCCTTCTCGGCGACCGCGGCCCATGAATCTCAAAAGCACCCGCGTGAGACAGTATGTCGCTGCTAATCGATTCTTCGTACTCTCTTTCTGCCACGGGCGCGATATTGTAGGCGGGCTGCAGATCTTCGCAAGACGAAAACACGCTCAGACGTGGCTTGCATAGTTTGACCACAGGCGCTGGAGCTGCGAACATATCATCCAGTCCCGGCAGCTGCTGACCATCGACGCCGTACCCATCGTCGAAAAGAAGGTCTTCTTCGCCCCCGGTTTGATGTCTTTGCAACCCCACAAACGAGTCATTGTCATCGTCTGAGACATCGCCGTCTGTGTTAAAAGCCGGTAACATCATCATGGACGAGCTGCCTTCCAGGTTACCAGCTTCTTCGGGCCCCGCCCTGGCAGATTGGGCATCGTTTCTAATATTAATAGAGCTGAGGCTCTGGCTTAAAATCGAGGAAAGTGCGATACTGCTGAGGTCGACAGAAGTGTCTGCAGTGTGGTATGAAAGCGGGCCGGCAAAAATAGCGGAGCTTGAGCTGGACATGGTAGGTGTAGTTGACGAGATAGATCCACGGCGGATCGAACTCGATCTCGCGGGCACATGTCCGAAAAACTGTCGCGATAACGGGGGGGTAGAAAGGCCTCCGCGACTCCGAGGATAGTCAAAATCATAGCTGCGGCTGCCCGGTCGACTCGTTTTGATAGCTTGGAACAGTCAGCAAACAGAAAGCATCGGTTTAAAGGGACAAAAGTCTGGAGTGCACATACAGGGAGACGGTGCACATTCCCGGTCTTCAGCCACGATGTCACGAGGCCAACTTTCTTTGAAGTGTCGTGTTCTCTCCTTGAGATGATGAGGCAAGTTCGAAAGGTCGGGTACAGTGCTGTGGTGCGCATCGAACGACAGAGGGGCCTTGATGGATTGTATGCTGTTCCTTCTAGAAGTGTGTCTGCTGGGGGATGTGAAAGTTGGACTTGCCATGGCCGCTGACAGGTGGAAGGATGTCGGCTGGGGAGACAGGATCGGCTGGTTGCTAACACGAATATGTGGCAGAGGCTCGTCCTCTTCGTCAGCTTCGGACGAAGACGAGTCCCAGGCAGAAAGCAGTCCGGGCACCTCGAGAGTTCCAAGCTCCGTGCCACGGCCACTGCCATAAGTGCTTCCCTGGCGAAAGCTGTGACGCCGTGCTGCACGTCCCTCTGTGTGCTGGAAAGCGTTGAAGGAGCTCGCGAGGCTTGACGACTGGAGAGCACTTAGAGAGTTGCGCTTTGAGGATCGGCCTCTGCATGTCGCAGCCGGCGATGTAGGCTGGCATCTCCCAAGCATGTAATCGTGTGCCGGGTCGAATCTTTGTGACCAACGGGTGCAGTCGGCCGATACTTCGTTCACGACACAGTAAGGATCAGTGTCCTCGTCAGCCTCGTCAAGGGATGCTTTAGGTGTAGAGAAAGCACGAAGAGGAGCTGTTCTTCTGCTGGATGGTCTTGAAAGGCATGCATAAAACTCCTGCACCGGCCGTGAGTCGAGATTATGGCCGTTCATACCCATGTTCCGATCGGCAACATCTTCGCCGTAGTCACGAATTCCGGTGGCTTTTATGCGGCTGTAAACAGTCGCAGGGCTGAGCTCCGACTGAGCATCAAGAACGTCAACATAACCTCTGAATCCACTGATTGAGCCAACGCGGTAGCTTGTAGAGATTGATGCATTTCGGCTGGCGTGCGTTTTGGTAGGTCCTGATCGGTCTAATTTGAACAGACCCAGTGTTGAGCCTCTTACTGAGCGTGAGCTACCCTTCGAAAAGTCGCGTTTGTGGAATCTTCCGTTCTGTCGGCTGCTGGATTTGGCCGTTGCTGGCTTGTGTTCGATCTCGTCTCGGAAGCTATGGATGACAGGGGCTGGTGCGCCGTCATCTTCGGCAGATACAGTCCGGACGACTTTCGGCAGGTCAGTATTCATTGATATCAAATCCCTTTATATAATATTGGGGGTTGCGAGCTCTTGGAAGCTTTTGGGACTCCCCCCGTCTTTAGACGGTGTACACACTTCTAACTGGTGAACGAGGCGAGATATTTCGCTCGTATGGCGGCGCTCTCAGCCTTTGCTGATTCTTATTATGGTTTATCTTCCTCGATATCAGGCTCATGAGGCCCATATTGGCGGTCGATGGCCTGCCATAGGCGGCAGGACAGAACAAAGCTGTCTATCGAAGTGCTAGTCCAAAGACTAGGACTACTTTGGTAGAAATTTGAAAAGCCTCGGGCCCAGAATGGGAAAGAAGTCGAGATGGAGTGTTTTAAAAGCAAACGATGAAGTTGCCACCAGAATCGATGGATAGGTAGTCAAAGAGGTCAGGCGTATGTAGGGGGTAGCTGTTTCAAGCGCATCAAGATTGATAAATAAATAGTACTCAGGAGAATAGCTAAAAGTGCCGAAAGCAAAGATATAGAGTCCAAGGAGATAAAATATGAGAATACTGGAACCGGAGGCGGGTCCTCTCCGTAGTTATTTAGGTCCAAACTTGAACGTACAAAGTTGAGTACCGGACAGCTGGGGGACGGCTAAGCCTGGGGCCTGGACGTTGGCTTGAGCCTGCTTTAGTCGTATCTTACATTCTTCAGCTCGATAGTGGGCAGACAACGCTAGCCGAATGTTCTGGCAGCAAAATACACTCGCATATAGCAAGGAGGAGCTCGAACAAAGAGTGCATTGGGGATGGTGTGAGTGGGCTCAGGGGGGTGGACTCCGTGTTCGTAGCCCGTACTCCTGTGGCTTTTTTGGCTTTTTGCAGGGAAGTCGTCCTGGTGGGTAGAGGATGAGGAAGTGGGCCGGCAGCTGGTAGTGAGAAGACGATATGATGGGCTTGTATCCTGTCATCCCTCATGTCTGACTTCTCCGTCTGTAGGGAGCAAATGTTTGTCTCACAGCTGCAATTAGCGACAGTCTGCGAGCAGATCTTGGGCCACAAAAGGTGTCTCAGTCCCATAGTTGCAAAAGGAAGATGGCATGTCAGGTATACGTCGTATTGTTGATTCCCGGTTTTGCAACCCTCCTTCAGTTAGATGAGGAGCCCTGGTGGTAGGTGACACCCGGGACGAATGCAGCTCGGTATCTGGCGATAGGACGTGCTGCCGTCCATCAGAACGCGCACAGACCTGCGACAGTGCAAGCGGCCCAATCGCGAGCACCGTTTCCTGCTTCAGCCAGCTTCTCCCTCTGCGACATGGTGCATCTATACGAGTCCCTGATGACGACGCACAGACGAGCTTGGCGAAGCGACAGCCGGGTCCCTCCTTACAACTTGCCGGAGCTGCCCTGAAGACACCATGTCTCAGCTGCATCCGTTATGAGCTTAGGACCTTTTGTGGCTCCGGTGGACCCTCCCCAGCTGGCAATGCTTCCAACAAGGGTTCTTTGGTGCCGGGGGG
>LDEF01000003.1:658392-676535 GCA_001455505.1 Leptographium lundbergii
GGGGGGGGGGGGGGGGGGGTCCAATCTGGCAAGGATGGGCCCAGATGACGGAACCGATGCCATTCCCCGATGCGTCCGCAGTCCGGGATATTATTGACTGAGCGATGCCGCTCGATAGTCTGTAGGCTAGCTTGGCGACAGACACAAGTCAAGTTTTTTGAGCTAGAATTGTCCAGTAAAGCCGAGAGGCCATATGAGAGAAAATGCGCTTGCTTTGGCTTAGCTAACGAGCGAGACACAACAAAATGAAAGAGCCGACGGGATGTGAGAGGAGACGAGGCGAAGAGCGTCGAGTCAGGACGCGAAACGGGAGACCGAGCACTCGAGGTCTCAAAGGGACGTGGCACGACAGAAGAGCGAAGTCGCCGTGATGCCGCCGCGGTCCCTTTCTCTCCCGATTTTGCCCTTTCTTTGTACGACGTATGTTGGTCGGTACTTCCCACCTCGGCTTTTTTTTCCTGTTGCTGTCGATCATGCTCTTCTTGCTCTCTCTTTCCCAGCTTTGCTCTAATATTGGTTGCTGGAAAGTCGCGATTAGCGTGCTGCCTATCCGAAAAAGGAAGCAACGCCCAGAGCGTACAGCACGCTACGGAGTCAGAAAGTGCCAGTAGCACTCGTATACTTGATCAAGGCGAGCCTAGCTGTTGGAAGCTGCAGGTGCTGGGGAAGACCGCCGAACAGCAGGAGAACTGATGGGCACCGGGCATCGGGCACCCCTGCCCCTGTATCCTTCTAGTACGCAGTAAGTTTACGCGACAGAGCCTCGAGGTTACATGGGATTTCGATAACGAGTCCCTTGCCAGGACCGATATTATACACAGGCATACTTTATCCACTGCTATCAATTTCTGCATTTTCTTCTTCCCGACTCGCTCTCATTACGAGTTCCCTGTCTTGCGACCGTCAACGGCCTGGTTTCACTTTGCAACGGCGGTCAAATAGGTTTTTTTGGCTTATTTTGAAGGCTGGGGCGAGTGCTATGAGGCGTGGCCGCCGTACTGGAATTGGTGGGCTTTCTGGATCGCAAATGCCGCTAATGCAGTAGGCAGTTACTAGCTTGACGGCTCAGGGGTAGCCTTCACGGCGATTGGGTAAGAGCCAAGCGAAGGAGTTCGAGCAAAGATAGAAAATAGCAGCAAGGGAAACAGCAGAGGCCATTGGCACCACGTAAATGTCCCGATAAGGGAAAAATGTTCCGTATATTATGTAGATGACATTCCTGGCAGCAGGTATTTGCCCCTTGTTCATCGCCCGAGTTGGGAATGGAAAGCGAAAAGTATTATCGCAAGAACACTGGGCGTGATTCTTGCTCTCTCGGATGCATTCGTCCTGATCCAGACCGCATATGCAGGTGAGACGGGTCGTTCAGGCCGGCCATTCGTTCTCACCACCGTATTTTTGTTTCCTTTTGCCTGTCATTCACGGCATTTCTGAAAGTCGTTCCGGGCATCCCATGACTGAAGAGAAAAGCAACTTCGTTTAGGGTGTGGCAGGATGGCTTTTTTACCCGCCTACTTTAGATCAGGCCATATCGAGAATCGCAATTTCGAAAATTTGCCCTGCTTACTACGAATGCAAGACACTCGAGGTCCACGGCGTCTAATCGTAATGTTGTCGAAGCAAAACACGCC
Source organism: Leptographium lundbergii (assembly GCA_001455505.1). Taxonomy (NCBI): domain Eukaryota; kingdom Fungi; phylum Ascomycota; class Sordariomycetes; order Ophiostomatales; family Ophiostomataceae; genus Leptographium; species Leptographium lundbergii. Next base: position 660,024 of record LDEF01000003.1, read on the forward strand.
CCTCGGGCATTTGTCTTGTCCTCTCGCGCCGTCTATCCCAAACGCGCCCCTCAACTATGTGGCGTTGCATCTTGAATCCATGCAGCATCGCCCGACGAGAAGGCGATCTGCCAGTAGGTCTGAAAGGTCATGGGGCCGCATAGAAACGAAGAGGAGACAGCACAGCGAGAAAGAAGCTGCACAAAATCTGGCGCCAGCATTTCTTCGGACAATGACGGCAAGTTAGTCAGTCCGAGGACAGTTACAGAGCCTGTGCAACTTCTGCCATGAAGTGCCAGCCACAATGGCGTAATGCATGGACGCTTCCCAAAGAGAGTCCTCGTGATACGTTCCGTCCCCAAGCCACACAGTCTTATTTTTATGCAGGTAACTGCGAATTGCCGTGCCTTCTCGTGCGCTGAGTTGCTCGGTTCGGGAAAGGCCACCATCATTGTTGCTTCCCTCTATTCCAATACAACGTGGGTTTGCAAGAACAATACAATCACTATGCTTTTGGTGACTTTGCTTTTGGTATCTGTAAAAAATCGAACGATGTTGCTCTCATACTGTGTCAGCTGGCCCGACCATCTCTTTTGCAATACAAAGTACCAGAGGCGTAGCGTCGACTTTCTTCTGCTGTCTGCTGTGCCTGTCCTAGTGGCGGAAATGAGCGATGGTTTGGCAGCTGAGTCTTCAATAACGGCAATGGCTATCGAGACAGGGATCACTACAGCCGTCGATCGGTCCACTGGGGCATCAAGGTAAGTGAAGTGGGCTTCGTTGCTCCGGCCCTTCCTCCTATCGCAGTTCCGAGCATACGACGTAGGGCCATTATGGAAGACAATCTCCCTCCTTCCAAAAATGGATATTGAGTGAAACCTACATCTACTGCTTTCTGATGAAATCTGAGACTCGCCTGAAGAGGTTGCCGATATGGTTTGAGTGGCATTGCGGTAGAAATAACTTTTCTATCAGCTAACAGTAGCCTGTACCTATTCACCAATTTATTCTCCAATATAGAGATAGAAGTAGGTTACAACTTGCCGTTTGACAGCAGTCATGATTTTGGCTTTTTTAGATACTAAGATCCCGTAGCGGAGGAAAGAGTCGAGCGAGGTGGTCTCTGCCACGGTTTCACAGCTCGCCCTGGATTTGATATTTCTCGGATAAGAAGGTAGGATGAGCACATTATGAACATGTGCCAAATAGAGAAGGCACAATGGCGACCCAATCCTAATATTGGCCATGTATTTCAAAGTGGAAAGAGCGTCTGGCCTACTCGGGGTTTTCCTGGCCCTATTAAAGAACTACATTTCTTGAAGCTGCTTCTTGATATTTCTCTTCTCTTCATTATTCCCAAGCTGCCCTATTCCGTTTCAATCACAATCAGAACAATTTTACTGCATCACTGTCCAAATCCAACCTCACAGCCTATACATTTTTCTTACATTCCTAGACCTACCAATATCAAACCAAGTACCAGGAACAACGACAGAAATGGGTGCTACCTTCGTCTACGGCCAAGCCAGTGAGCCTGAGAGCTCCTAGACAAAGTTTGTACAGAGTCTAAACGAACGTGAGACTTCACACCAGACTGATGGTGCCGACGACGAGTCTCAAAATCACTATCCGCCGTGCGGACATCCTCCTCATCCCCCACCACCGTGCGGACGTCCCATTCCTCCTCCTCCACCTCCATGTGAGCATCCAGCTCCTCCTCCCAGGCCGCCGACCCCGCCGCCGAGCAAGCCTTCCAGTCCGCCCCCAAACCAACCCACACCACCCCCGAAGCAGCCTACGCCACCCCCAGGACAACCTGGCGAGCCAGGAAACCCAGGTGAACCAGGACACCCAGGACAACCTGGACAGCCTGGACAACCAGGAGAACCGGGGCGGCCAGGAGAACCGGAACAACCAGGACAGCCGGGACAACCGACACCGCCACCGGAGCAACCTACACCACCGCCTCCACGTGAACCAACGCCGCCCCCAAGACAGCCTACACCACCTCCGAAGCAGCCCACCCCTCCACCAAGCAAGCCCCCTACGCCTCCGCCAAAGCCGCCTACACCACCTCCACGGCAGCCCACACCACCTCCGCAGCCGCCTGCGTCGCCGTGCGAGCATCCGGCTCCTCCTCCTCCACCTCCGTGCCAGCATTCCGCTCCCCCCCATCCTCCAGGTAAGTTGTTATCTCGCAAGGCAAACACGCTCTGGCTGTGATTGGAAAGCGTGAAACCCCTGAATTGTAACGTGCCTATTCTGACAATAACAAATGATGGGTGCTACTAAGGACGACTGCAGGGAGCTCTCGATCACGGTGATTGACTAAGCACTAGCGCTTGCCTGGGGAACGGCGGATGAGGTGAAAATGCGGGTTGGCGGCACAGCATGGTTTTCGAGGAATGAACTTTGTGTGGTGTGGCGGTATTTTGTCCTACGGGAATTAGACCTCATGACACTGACGGATGTCTGAAGCAGTGAGTAGCGTGCAAGTTTTGATGGACATGGGTGGCCATGCTGTAGATGGACTACTTGTAATTCATCTTTTCCGGGAGGGTGACTGGAGCAGTCAAAGCATTCGAGGTCAACGTTTGTTTCATTTCACGATCAATACCAAACATTCTTTACGTCCGCTCCAAAGAATTAGCACATTGATGCTTTCAATTGTCGACGATGCTCCCTTTTGTGATTTTGCCTCGCCTCGATCCCAACCCAAATCAGCAATATGTATTTCTGAAAAACATGACTGCACATGCCGAATATTCAAAACCCTGCCTGTGACAGTATGACGCCATTTGTAGAAGGAAAGCCGGCCCATAACGATGGCCATCCATATGAAGTAGCAGTAGGTGGATACTGCCTACTAATCCAAGCTGGGTCCAAGAGCCACACAACTGAAGCGCAAATCGGCAGACTCGCGGGCCAGGAAGGCAAGCGGGCCGCGCTGAAGGGCTACTTCAGAGAGCACGTCGTCATTGGGGCCCAGGGAGCCGCGAGAAATGGGGCCCTTGCGGCGGCCGTCGAGCTCCCAGAGGATGCCATCGTCGGTCTTGACGAAGCAGACGTAGTGGAGGTCGATGTCGTCGGAGGCTTGGGGAGCGGACGTGTCGCCGCGCTGGGCGGCGGAGGAATGGGCTTCTGCGAGGGCGCTGCTGGTCTCGATGAGGCGAGCGCGGTCGAGGCGGCCGAGCGGGACGGCCTGGGTGATGAGGGTGTCGAGGGGGGAGCCGTGCTCGACAAAGTGGCGGGCCGGACCGTTGGCGGTGGCGTGGAGCAGACCCATGAGGCCGCAGGCGTTGCGGATGGTCTGGCGGAACCAGAGGACGGGCTCGTCGGGGCCGCGGCCGTCGTACGCGGGCGTGTCGGCGTCCTCGGCCAGGCGGTGTCGCTCGTAGGCCTCGGAGATGGGGAAGACGAGCAGCAGGGCCATGGCGGGCCGCGGCACAAAGGCCAGCATGTCGGGCTCGGTGAGGCTGAAGACGTCGTGCACGGCCAGGGTGGCGGCGACGCCGAGCGAGTGCAGCAGGCCCGTCATCAGCTCCGGGTTGGCCTCGAGCGGGACAAAGGCGTGGGGGGCATCGCGGGGGACGTCGGGGCTGTCGGTGGCGTCGACGGCGGCCTTTGCGTCTGCCATGGCGAGAGGATGAGAGGCGGCGTCGTGCTGGGAGACTGACGTATGTTGCATTTGACAAGGAGCAAAGAATGGGGAGCTTGGCCTGGCAGTCTAGTCTTTGGGCCTTGTGGCCTAGCGCGGCATGACATCAGCACTATCGCCCCCGCAGTTTTTATTTTCCGGGTTTTCGTGGAGGAACAAACATATCGTATACATTGTGCAGTGATTGTGGCCACGAGCGTCGCTCGCATACAAGGGCGTCTATAGAATACAATGCCATGCCGGGCCGGCCGTGAAAACGCCCCCAATGTTCTCGTTTTCGTCGTGTGCTCGTGGCTCCTGGCTCGTAGCTCCTACTCGGCCGCGACGGCCGTACTGTTGGCGGGTTCGGCCTCAGGTTCGCTGCTGCCCTGCGACAGGTCGTCGGCGGCGAGCAGGTCCTTTTTCTCGGAGCTGCGCACGTTCCTGTTGGCGAGCTTGCGGAGGGTCTTGGCGCGCTGCTGGTGGCGCTCGGGCACAAAGGTCAGGTTCTCGAGGTAGTCGGTGATCTTGTCCTCGACGAGGCTCTTGACGTGGAAGGCGAGGTCCTGGCTGACAAAGACGCCGACGTAGCGGTAGCTGAGCCAGAGGTAGAGGGTGATGGCCTTGTGCAGCGCCTCGAGGCGGGCGAGGTACTGCTGGTGGCCGAGGTGGTAGTTGTCGCGGGAGGCGTCGAGGATCTCGAGGTTGAGCTCGGGAATGTCGAGCAGGTGGCCGCCGCTCATGTGGGCGACGCAGCGGGCCATGGCGGCAATGATCTCCTTCTGGCCGGGGTCGCGCAGGGCGCAGGGGGCGGTGATGAAGACGCAGCGGTCGTAGATGCTGAGGGGGAACGGCTGGATGATGTCAGCCACGTCGAGGCTCTCGTTGGGCGTGCAGAGGCGGAAACGGCCGGACACGCGGGAGAGCTCGCGCACGCGCTGCAGGATGAAGCTGAACGGCGTCTCGGGCGGAAAGTAGCGGGCGAAGCGCTCGAGGGCAAAGGTCGGCGGCTGGATGCCGGCCCACTGCAGCGGCTCGGCGTCGGTGGTGAAGGCGCCCTGGACGACGCCGAGGTCCTCGTCCTCGAGCGTGGCCACGTAGCCGGGCGTGCCCCAGCGCTTGGCGGGCGTGACAGCAGGCGTGGCGGCGCCGGTCTGGACGGCCTGAGAGGCGGTCCGGAAGCGGCCAGCGCGGCCGCCAATCTGCTTGATCTCGGACACGGTCAGGTGGCGGAAGGACATGCCGTCGTGCTTGGTGGCCGTCTCAAAGATGACCCGCTTGATCTCGAGGTTGAGGCCCATGCCGATGGCGTCGCTGGCGACGAGAAAGTCGTAGTCGTTGTCGGGGTCGTTGAACAGGGCCGCCTGCTGGGCGCGCGTCTCGGGAGGCAGCGAGCCGTAGACAATGGCACAGCGCCGGCCCGTCATCTTCTCGATGCCGGACTTGAGCGTGTGCAGGCCGACGCGCGAAAAGGACACGACGGCGTCGCCCTTGCGCAGGTTGCCAAAGTCGCCGCGCAGGCTCTCGGACATGGTCTGCAGCGCGCTGAGCCGCTCGTACCGGTGCACGACGCACTTGTCGCCCATGCGGGCACAGAGCGCCTGCACCAGGTCGACCGCCCGCTCCTCGCCGCAGAGGTGCACCTCGCGGGCCTGCACGCCCAGCAGCGCCTGCGTCCAGGCCCAGCCGCGGTCCTCATCGGCCATCATCTGGATCTCGTCGATCACCGCCACGTCGACCCGCTTGTTGAGCGGCGTCATCTCGACCGTGCAGCTCTGGAAGAACGTGTCGCCGTTCTCGGGGATCCGCTGCTCCTCGCCCGTGATCAGCGCACACGCCCGGCCCCGCGCCGTCATGCGCGTGTAGATCTCGTGGGCCAGCAGCCGCAGCGGCCCGGCGTAGATGCCCGAACGCGCCCGCTCCAGTGCCTGCAGCGCCTGGTATGTCTTGCCCGAGTTGGTCGGCCCAACGTGCAGGTGGATCGTCCGCTGCATGCTGCGCGTGGCCGGGAACCACTCGTACGGGTACCGGAAGTCGGCCAGGCCCTCCTGCAGCGTTGCCACTGCCTGTGGCTGCTGTGACTGCAACACGAAGCTCTGGAAGCCGTACCGCAGCTCGCGCTGCAGCCCGGCCGCGTCTCGCCGCACAAACGCGTTGCGCAGGCTCCAGAACAGCGCGTTGTCTCGCCGCGACACCAGCCCCTTGGCTGCGGCCATCCGCAGGCTCTGCCCCAGGGCTGCCCGGTACAGCTTTGCCTGTCGGTCCACCTCGCCTTGGCTGCTCAGCCCAAACGACAGGTACTCCTGGTGCGAAGGGTGCCATGGCCCCAGCTCTTCCAGCACGCTCGTCATCCGCTCGTCCACCAGAGCCCCGAACATGGAGTACTTCTTCCGGCTGTGAGCCGCCCCATGTGTCCGGTCGCCTCCACGCCGTGACCCTCGGCCCTTGCCTGTGTTGGTTCCTGTGCCTGGACTGTCTTGGAGGTCCAGCCGGATGATGGCCAGTTGCCGGTGATTCTTGGACGACTGTGGTGCCCGCCTTCTTAGCATCCATCACCTCCACTCCCTCGGCACTCACAGGGGAGAGAATGACCTACCACCCGCTGGACCAACGGCGCCGCAGCCGTGCTATACGACCGGCTCGAGCGAGCTGCGCATAGTGCCCTTGTCCTGACGACGTCGAGGAGGACGTTCATGACAGAAGAGGATGCGCAGATCTTGCGTCCACGCGCTCCCAGAAAAGTTCCAGGGTGGAGACAGGCCGTGTGTTGTGCTGTCTTGTCTCGTCGTTCCCTGACCTCTGTTCTGGCATGGCTTCACTTCCAAAATATTCCATCTGTAAAAAATCGTGCTGACTTAGCCAGAAACCAGATTAGTCCGAATCTGGCCAACGTGACGTACCTCGTGCGCCCGGCTGCGACTCCGGGTCACGTGACCAAGACGGCGACTCGTGAAGAAAAATTCGCCGTCTTGTCTCTGAACGTCCAGACGGCGTCGTACGGTCGGCTAGAACTGCCACATCATCCCATGCTCTCGAATCCCATTTAAAAATAGACCTGTTCCGGTCCTCGATGAAGAGCCCGGTCCTATCACAGAGTAGTGGGGAACAGAAGCTGGAGGAAGGGCTGGAACGGGGCCTGGACGACCAGCTTCAGCGCCGCCAAAACGAGCATCGTGCAGAAACAGGCGTCGCAAAACCGGTAACTGCCTGCTTCCACTGCCGGGCATTGCGACAGAAATGCGACCGGAAGTTGCCGTGGTAAGCCTGCTCCCTCTGGCGCGCGCGCCCGTGTCTGGCCCACACGATGCTGACAGCAGATGTCCGCTCTGGCAGCTCCCGTTGTTCAGCCCGTCAAAGGCCGTGTCGCTATCCGTCTGGCTCTAACCGTGGCCGGAAGCCCAATACGGCCATGTACGTGTTCGTCTGGCTCGGCTCTGCTCGACCGTTGGCTCGCTGACCGGACTCTCTCTCTCTTGGCAGAAGCCACTCCGTCTCGGTCGACAAGCTCCTGTCCCGCATAAGCGAGACCGCCGAGCGAGACCAGGTCGTTGCGGCCCTGCTCGACTTTGCTGGCGGCCAGTATCAGGACGTCCAGCGGGATGCGGCTGCTGTCGCTGCTGCTACCGTCGCTGCCGCCTCCTCGTCGCCGCCGGCTGCTCTCGGAGCACTCAAGGACGGCGCAGACGCGAGCCCTCCGGACCGCCGGGAAGCCCGCTCTCTCTCGCCGAACCACCACCGCCATTCGGGGAGCTACTCCCGGCCGCCTCATGCTGCCGGCACCGCGTCCGAGCCCGAGTTCCAGGCGTCCCTGGTGTCCTCCTTCCAGATCGTCGCAGCTGCCATCGCTGCCGATTCCGCCTCCTTCCACCAGAGTCCGGGGTCGCCGGTCATGTCGGCCTTTCGGAATCGAAAGGACTTTGTCGACGAGCGTCTGGCCCGATATTTCGGTAAGGGCCCCATTCCTTTACAGCGCACATCTGTCTGGCGAAACGACTAATGTCCCCTGTCCAGCCACCCAAATCACGCAGCAGAAAGACTGGCAGGTCTTGGCTGGCCAGTCCATCGACAGTCCTCTGAAGCTGGAGACGTCGACGTGCGACCCTGTGGCCGCCCGCTTGATCGATCACAACGATGTCACGCGCTATTTTCAGTTGTGAGTCGGCTGTTTATAGACCCCTCTCTCCTTCGCCTGGCCTAACACTAGACAAGGTTCTTCAAGTACCGAAGTCCCCTCATCGGGATTCTCGATCCTGTCCTGCACACGCCCGAATATGTGCATGAGTCGTCCTTTGTCCTGTTCTCAGCTCTCTGCGCCCTGGGATGTGCTGTGTCAGATCGACCTCGTGACCGCGTCGTCTATCCGGCACTCATGTCTCTGGCCGAGGGAAACATGAAGTGGGCCATTGCCGTCTGCGTCAAATCGCTCGAGATCATCCAGGCCATCATCTGCATGCAGTACTGGGCGCCCGTCTGCCAGAAGCAGTCAGACGACCCGTACTGGCTGCGCCTGAGTCATGTGAGCAAGCTGCCGAACAGGTGCCAAACATTATAGGGCCTTGTTGTGCTGACGTAATCGATCCCGACAGGCCGTCCAGCTGGGACGCGAACTCGGCATCAACCGGTCTGCCGTGATAGCCGAGCACGTCCAGGCCATTGCCGGAAATGAGAGTGCCGAATTCAGGGAGCGCCTTGTGCGTGACTTTGAGCGGACTTGGCTCTGTACCTTCATGTCGGATAAGAGCTTTGGCCTGATCACGGGGCGGTCCATGGGTGTCTCCCTCAAGGAGATCCCTGCATCAGCAGGCGAGTGGTGGCGGAAGCCCATGACAGCGCCCTACGACCGCGTCCTCAGCGGCATTGTCGAGCTGCGCGGGCTCTTTGTACGTCTCTGTCCCGATCCCGGCCCTGTCGAGATCCTGCTAACCGGTCGGCCGAGCAGCTCAACGCGATGGAGCAGCGAAAGCACGTCGAAGACACCCTGTCGGCCATCGCCCAGTGGCACTCGCAGGCCTACCAGACCCTGGAGCAGACCCGCAACGCCCGGTGTCTCCCCGACGACTCGCCGTCGGCCCAGTACATCCCTCTGCTGTGCTTCTACCTGGACCACAGCATCATGGTGCTCAACGCCCAGGCTCTGCGCGACATGATGGCCATTGACCAGACCGGCGGCTCGCCCGAGCTGATGGAACTGTCCGCAAAAAACTTTACCGTGGCCAGCCGGCTGCTCGACACCACGCTGCACAACGAGGTCCTCCAGGACTTCAAGGTCGGTTTTCACAACAACCAACTGATCATGGTCTGCCACGCGGCCACCGAAATTCTTTGTGTGCGTGCTTCTTCCTCTTTGTCCCTCATTACTCTGCTGATACTCTGCAGGCCATACAGCGCACCGGGCTGTCGCTCGACCAAGTCGCGCAGGCCGCAGCACAGGTCCGAGCCATTCCCGGCCACCTCGACAAGGTTGCCGCCATGCTGCCAGCCACATCGGCGACGCATCTGTACGCCAGCCTCTCGCGCTTCTTTGTCAGCCAGCTGGACCGCGTGGTGCGCAACACCGACACCATTGGCCAGGACGAGCGTGGCGAGCATGACCAGGACTCGCTTCTGGCCGACTGGTGGAAGACAGTGGACGGCGGCCTGCTGGATACCACCACCTGGATGGATCTCGGCTTTCTAAGCTCAGAACAGCATGGACTTGGTACCCAGGAATGGTCCATGTTCCCATAACACCGACTATAAGGCGACATTACGACGACTGCAGGCAAGGGTTGATATCGCACGATCATTTTAATAGCAGTAGTTGTCGCCGTGTTCTGCCTCACATAATAAACACGTTGTGTGGCTTTTGTTGCTAATCCGCTAAAATCGCTTTGAAGCCCACATCCAACCTTGGAAATATAACCAGTCATTGTAGGTAGGATGGTGCTTACTAGACTAGAAGACAGAAACGTACATTGATAAGTATGCTGAATGCTACACTGTTTCCCATAGTGTTTGGAGCTGACCATGACGCTTCCGCACTCTCGTCCAATCAAACGTATATTCATGTTCTAAGAAACGGAAGCATATCCATGGCCCGTTTCAGTCTTTGTTCGCCCCCCGACTACGACCTCCCTCTCCTTTCTTGCTACGCGCATTGGAGGATACGTGAGACGTTGCCAAGAGGCGTTGTAAAGAACGAATTACCCGCTACAGTTAGAAAGGCCACGATGGGTATATCTCCAAAGTATAGTTGCGATGCTTCAAAAGCCAGCTACTTCGAGCCACGGAAAATCAAGGTCAGGGACCAACCATGAGCCCACATTCGCTGTAAAGTCAAAGAGTTCTAGCCCACCCCCGGGATTGAGAAAGCTGTCTCCCATGGGCAGCGGCCGCGCTTCATACCGAATATCAGCTGGAGCTGGCGACTGAGTGTCCTGCTGCATGTCCATTCGCTGTTCGGTCGGGTACTGAGCTAGTTGTGACTCGGGAGCAGAGATCGAGGCCGGGGCCACGACAGGGGTATTCGTCTCGAGTTGCGCTTGTTGGAGAGTGGCGATATAGCTGCTCATGATGGCGGCCCATCTTGTCAAAAGAGTCTTATACCAATCCTTTACCGTTTCCAGGACCTGCATTCTCGAAGACAGGTCATGGACGTGAACGGACAAGGCATCGATATATGAGTCGAGCTTGATGATAGAGCGTGCCATTTTGGTGTTCCAGCCGGGCGTCTGGATCGACAGAGACATGGTGGCCGCCAGCAGAATCGAGTACCCCAGAAGAGCCCAATGTGTGGACGGCAGGCTTATCAAATTGGCAAGAGGTATGGCCAAAAAAGTGTCGAGAAACTCCTTTGTGCTTTTCAAGCAGTCCATGATAATACGGATGCGAAAAACGGACATATCTGTACTCCGAGACATGCCCGATAAGCTCACTTCACGTACAAATGCCTCAAAGAGAGAGGGCCACACCCTCTGACTCGCTGGCGATGTTGTCAGTACAAGTTATGATGGGATAGAAGAAGCCGCTCTGGCTCTGCTGGTCGTGCTCACGATCGTCTTTCAGCGACGTTGGAAGGCGTGATCGCCAATCCTGAAGCTTGGCGCAGAACGCGTTCAAGTAAATCTGAATCTGCTCGTCGTTCATGGATTGTGCTTGGCTGGTCTCGGTGTAGTTGAAGAGCGTATACACTTTCTCGGCCTCCCGGGTGAGCTCAAGATGAAAGATGAGGTCCGAGTCCGATGGGACTTCCTGCGTAGCAGCCAGTGATCGTGCACACAGGTGTAGATACTCGGTGTAGGCCAACGGAATCATCTTGCGCGTGATGATGGAGTACCTGTATGAATAGCAGTTGTAAGCCATCATTAGTCAAGATGGTAGCCCCGCATACAGAGGGCTTTCTTTGGTCTTCTTACCATGTGGCAATGTGGTAGCAGCCGAGGTACGCACGCTGAGCCTCGAGGCCCCAGAACTCTGTGTCGACGACAGTCAGGCCTCGCGGAAAATCATTGGCGGTCTCTACGTTCATCTGTTGATGTCTGCCTTTACCGGGCCGTCGCGTGATTCCATAGTCAACAGCCATAGAAATGGCAATGGACGTGAGTCTGTATGCTTGATGAGTTTTGGGTGACATGTGCAGATGGATCCTAGAGCATTTGGTATCAGCAACCGCTGTCGCCAGAAAGCTGAAGATGCATCCGCCATGTCGTGGCCTACCAGTTCAGATACACCAGCATACCGCATAATAGATCCAGTTCCCTGTCTCCGTTCTGTATCAGCTTGATGCCCAGCGTCTTGAGAAAATGCTGATTCAGGGCGTCCAGCCGAGCCCCATCCTTCCAAGACGTTGTGATAAGAATGGCCAGCAAGAACATCGGACTTGTCTCCCGTAAGCTGTAGAACGTTGCATTCTCGGGGAGAACGACATAGGGGAAGCTTTTGGCAAACTGCTCCCTATAGTCGGCTACAAGCAGATCTGCCTGCTGGGCAGACACAATGCGATCGATTCCATCGACGAGGGACTGTTCAGGAGACGCGACCGCTGTCACAAAGTCTTGCGGTGTCTCCGTGTCGGCAGACGTGGATAGGCTCGAGCACTGCCTAGAAGCATTCGGCAATAGCGATATGACCCTATCGACATTTCGCTCGAGTTGTGCAATCCTCAGTTCGTGCACTGTCTTGAATGTCAACAACGGTCGCAACAGACGGTGAGTCAGAACAAGACTGCGCATTCGGACCTATTTTCTTGCGCTGCCGAGGACGCGACTCGGGGACAACACACTTCAGTTTCTTTTGCAAACATCTGCTCGGAAACGCATTAGCCTTCAGCCCGGATTCAGATCACAACGGCAGCACGCGTCCGGTATTCGGCTCCGAGGAGCCGAGCCTTATCTGCTGACCTTTTGCAGGCCCATGGAGGGCCGTCACTCATCAAGCACCGCAGCTTTTTCTCCTTACAGGCTGCGCATGCTCGTATCAGATACGGGGGGCGTTCTCCGGCCATTGCAGAAAGGAGGGTAAGTGGGCATCTAAGTACGATTCCTCGACGTGTGTGGTGTTCGTTTTTTAGCTCAGCTCCTAGGTGAAATCAGAAAACTGGCGAAATAACACTGATCCCCACTCCAGTTGGTCTATCGGAAGTTCCGAGAACCGAGAGCCGAGACTAAACCCCCGGATTTTCTCTAGTGGCTTCTACTCTAATACAAGCCACTACAACAGATACGACATCATACATGATCGCAGCTCGGATCAAGCAGCGCTCGATTTTCAAGCTCTGTAGACTCGGATTGGATTGCTTGACCATAAATTCTTCAAGAACTGGCTGAATCTGTGATGTTGTAGAAGAAATGAAGTGCATTCGGCGCCACAATTTGGTGTGTGGGGTCTACGATCTCGGAGGCTCCGAGCATAATACTATGTACGGAGTAACAGAGGCGCCTTTGACATTATCGTATCTATCTTTCGGCCTACCACGTAGGAGTCGGGTACCGTAGGACACGGGACCGGTCTCAGAGATGTTATATTATGGGAATGACGGTGCATATGCACATAAGACTCGCTCCCCGGCTTTAGACGAGCTCCGACATTGAGGCGCCGACTTTGACGCGGATGGCCAAAGTACTCGTATATAGGACGGGCCTGCAGCCCTCCCCCTCACCCATCCATGTTCTTGTTGTAACGTAATCGAACCCCAAAATGTCTTTCTCTACCAGGAAGTCTGTCGATTGGCCGAATTCGACCACGGAGAACGAGGACGATCAGTTTCCCAACGAACTGTAATTTTGACCCCCAATCTGGCGATTCATCCTAGAGATGGCACTCTAACAAAAGGGCCCATAGGAGACAAGAAAAGTCCAACGCCCAAGAGGTCGAGACCTCTGTCCCGGTGCCGGGGCACAAGACATCTAGCCAACTAGAATCCCAAGAGGTGTACGAGCTGAGAGATGTCACGGCCGCCAATGGTCATGTTGAAACATACAAGATTGTTGTTTTCTCCCCGAACGACAGGGCGAACCCAAAGAACTGGTCAAAAGCACGTAGATGGCTCATCACCATGACCTTGAGCTTGGTGTGCTTCTCGGTGGCGTTTTCTTCGGCCGTTATCACCCCCGGAATCGCAGGCGTGGCCGAGTCTTTCCATGTCTCGTCAGAGGTTGCCCTCCTCTCTGTCACGCTCTTCGTCATCGGCTTCGGAATCGGACGTGAGTGGTTGTCTTCTAATATGAATGAGCTGCTATTGACCCTGCCGCAGCTCTTGTCTTCAGCCCGCTTTCTGAGCTCTATGGGCGGTGGATCATCTACGTGACAACCTTTGGCTTTGCCGTCGTCTTTGTTATTCCATGCGCCGTGGCCAAGAACATCGAGACGTTGCTTGTGTGCCGTGCGATTGGCGGCATTGCCATCAGCGTGCCTGTAGCCAATGTGAGTTAATAGACTTACGAGTAGAGCCAAGAGAACGGCTTCTGACAGACGATACACACAGATCGGTGGCAGTCTTGCAGACATGTGGAAGCCCGAAGAGCGTGGCATCCCGATGGCATCTTTCAGTGCTGCTCCCTTCCTTGGACCCATCATGGGTATGTTTTGTGTCCCCGTCTCTCATTGCTGCACACCGAGGGCCGAGGGCTGACATTGCAAAAGGTCCCATGATCGGAGGTTTCGTTTACGAGAACATTGGCTGGCGCTGGCTGTACTGGCTCCAGCTTATCCTCTGCGGCACGTTCTTTGTCGCCATTTTACTCTTCGTCCCCGAGACGTATGCACCTGTCATTCTCGAGAGGCGGGCGAAGAAGCTACGGAAGCAGACCGGAGACAACAGCTACAAAGGAGAGCACGAGCTTCTTCACAGATCATTCAAGAATATTGCCCGAGTCCATCTTGCCCGGCCTCTGCTGTTACTGTTCACTGAACCGATCGTCACGTTGTTCGCCATCTATGCGGCTATCCTTTACGGAATTCTATACATGTTCTTCGTTGCGTGCGTTTCTGACAACGTCTCCACCTTGGAGTTTTTCTAACACGACTGACAAATATACAGATATCCCATCGTATTCGAGGAAGGCAAAGGGTATTCGGCCGGTATTTCAGGCCTGATGTTCCTCCCCATCACTGGTGGTATCGTCTTAGGCCTTCTAGGAGCCCCTCTGGTGAATCGGCAATACATCCGGAAGCGGTCAGAATACTCAGGACTCCCTCCACCAGAGTTGAGACTGCTTCCCATGATGTGGAGCTGTTGGTTTATACCTATCGGCATTTTTATTGTAGGCGCTCTGCTTTCCTATCATTTACGCTATACTGTTTGCTGACGAGCGTATCCCTCAGTTTGCATGGACATCTTATGACAATATTAGTTGGGTTGGGCCTTGTCTTGCTGGCCTGCCCATTGGCGTCGGTTTCGTTTTCCTGTACAACAGCTTTAACAACTACATCGTCGATGCCTACCAGCACACTGCAGCCTCTGCTTTGGCTGCAAAGACCCTCCTGCGGTCTGTCTGGGGCGGTTGCACCGTTTTGTTCACTACTCAAATGTACGTGATCTAGAACTCAGAACCCATTCCACAACTGCTGACATGTCCGAACAGGTACCATAACCTCAACCCCCGGTGGGCATCAACTCTACTAGCATTCCTTGCCCTTGCTTGCTGTGCCATCCCCTTCACTTTCTACCGGTTTGGAGCTGCGATTCGCAAGCATTCCAAATATGCGTACTCGGAGTAAATCAGAGAATATATGACTGGACACATCTTTCCCAACGTCTTGCCGTAACTGCGAATTGACAAAAACAAGTATTGTTACACTGAATCTTATAAAGCTAGTTAAGGCATTCACAATAATAAGATACCTATTTGTGCACATCATATTAGTATCAAACACGACTCTTGACCCAATACGTGACATGTCATCCGCAGCTTCTCTTACGACATTTCCGCGCCAAGTCCATCTGTAGATAGTCAATTTGATGTCTGTACCAAATGGTTTGGACCCCGCAGATTACGCCGCAGAGTGTTAGAAAAAACCGCATCTCTAGTTTTGCTGTTCTTTGTACCGTGGCCCTCATTCCAGTTGCCATTTCCAAGGTCGTTGGGTAGAGTTGGCGTGATAAGTAATAATGCGTCTTTACAGCGCTGTGTTAGACAGCTATGAACGGCCCGTTTGAGATACCGGTGAACAGATGGCTGAGCCTCGGCTCTCGGAGGCTGGGCGTTGATATCTATACATACAGGAAACGCGGGGAAGATGCACCTCGCTAATCACCGAAGACGTAATCAGAGTAGTGTACGCCTCTCACGAGGCCAGACGTCTATGTGACAGGGGACTCATGAATACTTCTACTTACGCTGAGTGGATCTTTGGCAAAGTACTCATATATTTCCAGAAAAAGTACACGGGCCGCTTTCTATAGGTGACACGTCATCTTCGAGCCAAATGAACTCAAACGTACGAAGAGATAAGAGCAGATTATGCTCGAACTAAACCAATCGTTCTTTTGCGATTATTGTTCGACTTACAAACCGTTTTCCGACAACACTAGTATATTGCTTTAACTTAGATTGCGCCTGCGATAGTATACAAACGTTGAAAGCTTAAGACGAGGTCGTGTACCGAATTTAGCTAGTAGTTGTTGGGTATAATCCACGAAATGGGTCAATATGGAACCGTGACCCTAAGTGTATCCAATCAAAAAGCTTCGCCGCGGCTCGGAGTTATCGCATGCCCTGTTAGAAGCGGTCTCGCTTTCCCAAGGCCAAAGTCATGTCAGGATGCACGTCTGCAGCTGTCTCACGACCCAGTATTGGACATGATTTGGGCTAGAGTGGGGGCTTGATAGACATTGATGTGAGATGACCCACACAACAAGAAACACGCCCGGTTAGCTCAATCGGTAGAGCGTAAGACTCTTAATCTTAAGGTTGCGGGTTCGACCCCCGCATCGGGCTCAATTNNATTCCGAACCAGAGCCAGGCGTTTATTTTTTGTTCCTGCTGTGTTTTTTTACCTATCGTGTCTGAAGGCTCTAAGGATGAACTGCTGGGAGCCTACTTGGAGATTAGGGCGCATCTCGCCGCTCAATTAAACGTCTGTCAATGTATTCAGAGAAAGCAGCGTGCTGGAAAAGTCTCCTCGAATCGACTATATTTGTGCCAGGTGTGTCTCTGGTTATACGGCTGTAGCCGTTGCCTAGCACAACACATAAGCCCAACGTCCATATGCCAACTAGTTGGTGGAGCCCGGAGCTCTGGGTGAATTTGTTCACAGTGCTTTTCTGTCAGCTTATTCCTTAGCGCCATAATTTGCAAAAATTGACGATAATAAGCAATACGCGCAGAACGGAATTTCTTTCCTCTGCGACAAAATGATAGGGGAAACCATTGCAAATCTCAACGGTACATAAACATGTTATTATTATTATTATACAC
>LDEF01000030.1:0-29022 GCA_001455505.1 Leptographium lundbergii
GGCCCACCACCCTCAGGCGTAAAAGACATCATCATCATCATCATCATCATCATCATCATCATCATCATCATCATCATCATACACTGTGGAGTCCGCGTCGGCAGCTGTTGAACCACTGTAACAATGGCGGAAATGCATCTCATCGTGGTAGATAGGTAGGAGAATGTCGAAGCTGCCTGCAGAAGAGGTATCAGCGGAGTCGCCGGCATTATGCCACTATCAACATCGAGGTTTGTTTGATACCGTTGGCTTCTCGTAACGGCCACCAGTCACGCTTCTCCAATATGCCTCAGCCGGTCGGCGCTTTGCCGCTTTGATCAGCGCTTTGACGAAAGGACGTGACAGCGACGACCGTGTGAAGTTACTGCGGCTAACATACGATTACGCACGCTCAGAGGAATAAAAAAGCAGCTCTCTGAGAGCTTGTTTTAAGATTGGATCTCTCCCGATGGATGAGGAGGAAGACGACAACCTGGATAGAGATGCAAAGCATTTGCGCGATACCTCGGTCGACTTTGCCTACTACTTCATTTGACACCCTTTTTTTTGTTTATATATCGCGTGTGGATTCCTACCCTGCTTGATTTACCATCCATTGCTGACTGTGTTTAGTAAATTTCTAGCTATTCGCTATACTGTTGTTTGCATCCTGCACCTTCCCGGCGTAGGTTACTATATTACCGTATACTGCGGGACCTCGAGGGATACTGTGTTCTGGCAGATGTCTCTACAGCCAAAGCGTCGACTTGGCGGATGGCAAAATGATGTGATGCCTTGACTGTTTTTCCTTACACTTCTTCGTGATCCTTTTTTTGATTTAACCTCGCGGTCCCGACGACGTTCTACGACAATCTTGTTCATTCTCCGCCGTCACAAATGCGCCATGAATCAAAGTCGGAGAGCATATGTATGTGTGACACTCTTTTTGGATCGCTCCCCATGCTAACAGATGATTTGAGATGTCAGCTGCACCTGTACTGACCATTGTAGAGCCAGAACAGCCACATCATATCCTAGTCGCTACTCGTGATTTGTTGCTTCATCCTCAACCGATCATCGACTTGCCATCCATTTTGCATACGGCCGCATCCTTCATGACGAAGCTCACGTGGCGGAAGGCCTCATCGTCCTGCTCTGGGTCACTGTCAAGGGCGATGATGTCGGCCTGCAAACCGGCCTCGAACCAGCCGAAGCGCCGGCCGCAGAGATCGCCACCACAGGCTTCCCAGCCACCGACAGTGCAGGACTCGATGACGTCTGCCACAGGCACGCCGGCCTCAATCATGAGCTCGAGCTCACGCGCGTTATCGCCGTGGGAAAATGTGCCAGTGTCGCCGCCGCAGGCGAGCCGCACGCCGGCATCATACGCGTTCTTCACACGTTCCTGCAGCATCGGCAGAAGCTGGGGACGCATCTTCTCGTAGACGGCCAGCGTCGGCACAAAGATGATGCCCTCGGCTGCCATGGTCGGAAGCATGTCGTCGGTGATGGCGGTCCCGTGTTCAATCGATGTGACGCCAGCAGTTATGGCTATCAAGGCACCGTCTCGTGTGCCGCAGTGTGCAGCCACGGGACACTGGGCCATCCGGGCCTCGGCGACGATCGTATCGACTTCGGCCTGCGTGAAAACGACGCACTCCGGGTTTGGATCCCGCGGCGGATACACCTGGCCGCCCGGATAGCGCATCGCCCGCCGTCGGTAGTCCACATACACCTTCACCACGTCAGCACCCGCGGCTATGCGTCGACGTACCGCCTGTCGGCACTGCTCGACTCCATCGGCCACGTCTGGGCCTGTCGGCACGCGGTGGCCGCCGCCTGCGTTCTCTGTGCGCAGCTCAAACGAGCCTGTGCTGGCTAGCTCACGCGTGGCCACAAAGAGACGCGGCCCTGGCATCAGCCCGCGTGCAATGACATCCCGTAGGTTGGTGTCGGCGTCCTGCATGCCTTCCGAGCCTAAGTCCCTGCGAATCGGAAGAAAATGTCAGCTCCGGCTGTGGAAGCTCGACAACATCGATCTTCAGGCACCTGTATGTCGTGTAACCGGCAAGCAGAGCTAACCGGCAGTGGTTCACGCCACGCACCACGCGTTCGGTTATGCTCTCATCTCGCTTCTGGTGTAGTGCATCGGCCTCTCTGTCTGCTGTCAGCCTGGACGTGCCTCCTTGTCGTCGGGCCTCTAGCCTCCACAGATGCGGCTGCTCACTCGTATGAATGCAGAAAGATGTGCGTGTGGGCATCCACGAGACCGGGAAGCACGTATAGGCCACGCAAATCGATGTCGCCCTCTCCGAGCCACTGCAGAGTGTCGTCTCCGTCGCGCTCGTATACCTCGACAATCAGTCCGCTCTCCGCATCCACTATCACGGAGATATTTTCGCGAAATCCGCCGAATTTGGGGTCGAACAGCACTGATGTATGCAGGGTGAGCAGTTTCCCTTGGTGGTCTGGCCCATCGCTTGCCCTCCTCCGGTCCATTGTCGATCCAAGCGAAATGGAAGGAAATGTCGTTCTGCTGATAACACTGCGGCCAGCAAAATCGCTGAGCGAAAAAGCCCACAGTTGTGTCGCTTAATGCCGTGTTCGGCCCACGTGACACGCCCCTCGTTGCCGATACATCTGTAAATAGGTAAGACGTCCTCTGCTCCGTGCCGCATACCTGAGCATCAGAGCTCCTGGGGTCAACACGGCTCGGCAGGCGTGGCAGCACCATGGCGTCCATGAAGCATTGTCCGGCGCCGGCGCACATATCGTATTGACTGGACGGACAATCCGGATGGATGATTAATCATGTATCATCGACTCCGTAGTTGGACTGCACCTGCCCTATTGGGCACCCATGCTTGCCTGACAATTGAGTGCCAGCGGAATCGCCGAAAGGCTCCAAAATTGAAAATAACTCGCAGAAAGAGTTCGTGATTGTTTTTTCGACAATTCGCCTAAGCGGCGAGGCCGGGCCAACATTTCAACGCCGATCAACTACCGGTCGGTCGTTCGTTTGCCGTCTGCTTGCCTGTGGGCCACCTTGCTCTGGAACTGGCAAATAGGCTAGCCTCAAAGACAAACGCGTTTGTCCGCGGTCAACGCCAATTGGATAGATAACTATCCATTGCTTCATAAGTATCCAATAGTATCCAGGAAAATCGAAAACAGCATGTTGCTGTCAAACTTTCGTTTGTTTCAACCCGTGAGTCACTATCGGAGATGGCTCGCTTTGCTAATCTTTCCGCGGAGTTATAGCAGAAGTCGAGACCCGAGATGGCATATAAAAGACGTCAAGTCGTTCCATCCTAAAGCACAATATCGACACAATATCGAAAACGAACAGCCCGAAGTCTCTTAACCACTGTCACGAGTTCAACGACTTCCCTCAACACCAACACCAAGCACAATGAAGCACTCAGTCATCTCTCCGGCTATTCTTTACTGGGGCACGCCTGTTGTGATTATCTCTTCCCTGAACGAAGATGGCAGCAGTAATCTGGCTCCTATGTCTTCGGCCTGGTGGCTTGGCCACTCCTGTATGCTTGGCCTGGACTCCGAGTCCAAGACGACGGGAAACATCCTTCGCACGGGCCAGTGCGTCCTCAATCTTGTCGATCACACCCAGGCCCCTGTTATCAATCGCCTTGCCGGCACAACGGGCACCGATCCCGTCTCGGCTTCGAAAAAGTCGCGCGACTATCGCTTTGTCTACGATAAATGGGCCGTCGCCAACTTGACACGAACCCCATCCGATTTTGTAAGGCCGTTCCGCGTGGCCGAGTGTCCCGTACAGATGGAGTGCGAGGTTGTGCAGTCCGTCCCTCTTCGCAAGGACCTTCCCGACTGCGTGGGGTTGGCGACAGCTATCGAGGTACGAGTGCTGCGAGTGCACATGGACGACGGTCTGCGTATGCCCGGTCACCCGAACCGTGTGGACCCGGACCGCTGGAGACCACTGATCATGAGCTTCCAGGAGCTGTACGGACTTGGAGAGGGAAAGGTGGCAAGCAGCGTTTTGGGGAACGTGTGTGAGGAGCAGTACCGGCCCTGGACGAGAAGTGCGACCAAGACTCTGCCAGGTGACCATGACGATTGCATGACCGAAGAATTGTCGAAGGAGAAATGAGGTTAAAGGAACTTCTGAAGACATATAGTGACACGTGCATCAGATAAGGCGCAGACGAAGGCAGGGTGCTAATGGGCTCTATTAGACTTCTGCCAGCCAAGTGAGATTAGGCTAGAACGAGTAGTATTTCTTGCTTTACACTGTTACATGGTTTTTTGTCGAGTGCACAAATTGGCCGTATATATCCACCACAATGGTAGATTTGGGGTCCCTCTTTTGCAACTTAACGACTTTCTAGCTTACTCCGTAGAAGCAAGTGATAAGCCAATCTCCCAGCTATGGCTTTTTGCGGCCGTTCGGCTGTCCGTCGGACATGCGGGCTGTGCGTTTTGGAAGAGCGCGTGCTTACGTTTCTTTGGATCCCTAACCAATAGACTACCGAGAGATTTATAAAAGACCTCGAAGGCCAACCAGTCATTTACCTTCGACATATTAGTCGACAGATTGTCTCAGGACCCGTTCATTCACGGACCGGTAGGACTCGTCCTAGGTAGTACCCGAACCGTAATGCAGCTCACGTTTCACTCTAGGATACCTTGTAAGGTGCCCGCATGTCGCAGTGCTACTGATAAGGTGATGTCAAGTACTCCGTACTCTGTACAGAATACGGAGTACTTTTTAAAGTACACTTCGAAAGACCCACATTTCAAGACGCTCGTGTTTCAAATACGTGCGACATAACTCTAAGCTGCATGGACAACATTCGACTAAGACTGGGCTTCTTCTAGCAAGCAACATACGACAGAGATCATTGGGTATCCTGGGACGCGGCGGTGCCATGCGTCACTATTATGAAAGATATCGAATTCAACAGGAGCCGCAGCACTGCCACAGCAGATACCTAGGCTAAAAAAAGTGCATTCGGAGCTCCGAATCAGGTAAGAGAAAAACCCTGCCCGTGTCTCAACTCTAGCAGCAACAACATCCACAGGTAAACCAACATTAATCAAAATCGTGACACCAATGGCCCCGAATCTGACTTTTTGGCCGATGACCACCAGTTCTAAGAAGCACAAATACGAATCGGTCTATTCCAAACAACCGCCTCTGGACTCGGAGCCTTCTCTCATTCCCGACAAGCCTCTACCAGCAGCGACCTCGGCCTTGCCCTGGCGGCCGTTTTATCTGGGACGACCGGTGTTCCTTGCCTTTTTTGTCGCTTTTATTACAGTAATTACCGCGACAGAGGTCCTCTTAATTGCCTCCAGCCGCAACGATGGATTGGGTACCAGCAAGGCCAGCCGACACTTTCTGTGGACCTATGGACCGACTGCACTGCTGACGGGCCTCGCGGCGCTCTGGACACGAACTGAATACCAAACGAAGCTGGTGGCGCCTTGGCTGCGCCTGGTCCGGCCGGACGAGCCCGCATCTGGCACTCTTCTTCTGGACTACATATCGCCTTTCTTACCGGTCGTCATTATCGGGTCCTACCGCAGAAAGGACTATGCCGTGCTCTTCGCAACGAGCGTGTCGCTCATATTCAAGCTCCTGATCATTTTGTCGACTGGTCTCATATCTCTCTCGCCGACGGCCATTCACCGGGATTCTCTGACCATGACACTCACCAACCAGTTCATTGATGACAGCACCGGGTTGACCGCCTTAACCACGCTGGCATGGCTATATATGAGCGCCGCGACTGACACCCTGACGCTGCCCGAGGGCTTATCAGGCGACTATGCCTTCCAGTCCGTGCAGACGATGCAGCCAGACACCACAGAGACGCGCGTGACGGTGGATGGGCTTACAAACTCCCTCAACTGCACGTCTGCCGATTTACAGATGGTGCCACACTCGAACATATTCGACAACTTGATGGTGAGCCTTAATATTACGTCACCTGGCTGTAACGTCCCAGCCGCGAACCTCAGCTACGTGCCCTGGACGCCTGGCACTAACTGGACCGCTTCTGTGCGATTGAAGGCGGTCCAGTGCGACGGTATAGCCGACGACGCAGGGGTGCGTGTCTTCGTCTTCTTCGGCAATTTGACCTTGAGCTGGGGGGCTCACGGCCAGGGCTCTGCGTATCCGATAGTTAAGGGCATTGAGCGGTCTGCGCAGCTACTATGCGTCCCGGCGTACTCCATCCACCCCGTCGAAGTGAAGCGGAACAGCACCCACACGATTTCCGTGGAGCCTGTTGAGGGAGCCCTTCAGCGCACACTGTCTAGTGTTACTGCGTCGAGCATTATGAAAGCGCAATTTCAGTCCTCCCTAAAAGACAGCTTTGACAACGTGTCAAAAAGCATAGGTAATGCGACCATCTACGGTGTCGCTCTGGATGTGGACGGATACCTTGTCCCCGGTGTGTCCCAGGACATCATGTTGAAGTATCCTGGCAGCCCCGTCATGCAAGGAGGAAAGGCTGAAGCTCTCTTCGACGAGATGTCTCTGCAGCAGATGGTCACTGTCTACTACCGGCAAGCCAGCGCCATTGTCGCCAAATACGAGCTTATGGGGCCAACGTTACAGAATACAACTGGCTCAGCCACCGTCTATGAGAACCGCCTCATAGTCAGCTTCTGGGTGGCTCAGAGTATGGCCATCTTGGCCGGCGTCTGTGCGCTTTTTGTACTCCTGGTTCTCTTGAACATTCCAATCGGCGGCTTTCTGCCGCAGAACCCCGGTACTCTTGTTGGAATGGCATGTCTGTCTGGCTACAGCCATGCACTCTTGGACCGCCTGGGACGTGCTGGGACCACCAGCGAGAAACACATGTCTTTGTTGCTCAAGCCTTACACTTTTAAGTCAGAATTGGTGTCCGATGACACACTGAACCAGGTCCAGTTTTGCATCACCGAGGCGCAGGAATGTGGACCGCAGGACGAGGAACACGAAAAACTTGTCCAGTCGCTTCCGGGGGCCCTTCTACCGTGCCTGCCAATAGTCATCCGCCCCGTCGTACGCATTTCACTGGGTCTTGCTATGGCCGGTCTGATAATCGCGCTGGAGCTGCTGCTACACAAGTCCAATTCAGAGAAAGGCATTGCAGATGTCAGCGAAGGCTGGTACATACACTACATGTGGACGGCTGTCCCGGCTATTGTGTTCAGCCTTCTTGCCACGTTGGTCTCTGCAGTAGACTTCAGTATCCGGTCGCTTGCACCCTACATGAAGCTGAAACAGTCGGTTTCCAGAAAGGCATTTTCACAACTTGACTTTCTGGACATGACCACGCCTGTGGCATTGTACAAAGAGATGATGCTAGGAGCGCCCTGGGCGTCGGCAACTACGGCTGCCGTCTTGATTGCGTCACTGTACACAACTATACTGGCATCGCTGTTCGAGGTGTCGTCCATTTCAATTGTAGCAAACGTATCGCTGCGAGCTAACCAATCTTTTCCGTCCTTCCTGAAAAGCGACATGCATATTCCGGCTCTTATACTTATTGGAAACTATTCCTTCCCCCGCTATACTTACCAGAATCTGGCTTTTCCCCAGCTCATACTCGACACCCGCCTGTCGATGGTTCCGGGCTTTAATGAATCGGCTGCCACCATAACAGCTGTGGTGCCCGCATTACGAGTGAGGACGAACTGTATCTCATACTCGTCTGCGAGCATCACTGCCAGTATCAAAAACAGCACTGATTTGCCTTTCCTCTCGTTTAGAATCGAAGGCCAGAGTTTTAATTGGAGTGATGCCACCTATTTTCCCCTTTTCAATAACTCAATATACTTCGGCCGTATGATCACTGGCAGTAACAGCAACGATCTGGTGGCAGTATGGGGCAAATTGAACTACACCAATGCATGGCCCGTAGTCGACCAGATAGGCGGCCTTGCATGCAACTCGACCCTCGAGGTTGTCGACACCATCGCAACCTTTATTGGGGCCAGCTTCGACTTCGACTCACAGAAGTTGCCCCAGACCTTTGAGAGCACAGCCCGTGACATATCCATACCCGACTGGCGAGAAACGGTTGGCCTGGTCCAAGCAGATATATATGTACGCCTCCCCGATAGTCGAAGTTCGACCTTTGATAGTTTCTTTTCCATGCTTGTCGCTTCTCCCTGGGCCATCACTGAGTCCGACCTGGGCGATCCCTCAGCAGCGGACAGTATCAGTACCGCCATCCAAAAACAATTCGGTATCATCCATGCTCAGGTTCTCAATCAGAACCTTGGTCCCGCAAACGAGGCCAACGCTACAATTATCGGCACCACCAGCACGAGCGGCAGTGATGCCGAGCCACGTTATAATGCCACGGCTACAGTTGCCAATGGCCGCCGTCGGCTCGTGCAGGATAGCGCATCAACGCAAACTCTCGCGGCCATGCTGGGTGTCACCCTGGTGCTTCTTGTAGTTGGCTGGGCGACAAGTCCCCGCGCTGACGTGCTCCCGCGTCCCCCAACAACCATTGCGTCTGCTATGGCACTTCTTGCCGGGGGGAACCTCCCAGAACAGCTTCCAGCAGATGCGCAGTGGCGGACCCCCAAAGATGTGACTGCGGCACTCGGCAATCCGGAGACACGAATCCGGATGGGATGGGGGGGTTTGCCGCACGATCAGGGTCCAGATTCTGGAGGCGAGATTGTGGACAGAAGTGGAAAGTTCGGTCTTTTTTTATATTAAGGGCTATCGCTCTTCAGTATCGTTACACTGCACTAGATACTCCATTGTTTGTATTTGAAATTCGTATTTTGTAGCAGGCGCGGAAACATGGAACGATGACATGGTAACTGCGGTAGATATATTGCTGCTGGTGGTTTCTTTATCTCAGGCTATGACTTGAATATCTGGTACTGCTTTTGGTACACCATGTGTGGATCGCAGCCGACCTGTTGGTAATGTAAAAATACAAAACCGTACTAGATCTGATATATACGACATATTGTGCGAAAACCGGACATCGGCGTCTAAAAGGCGCGATTTCCTGGCTCAGGTTCATTATAGTGTCACGAAAGAGGTCGAAAACATATTGTTGAGAAGGGAACTTTTGTCCCGTGCATACTTCGTGGGTGACTGGATCAGTCGAGATTGGTGAGATCTTTCCACAGCCGAAGTCAAATAGTCGTTTCTCTGCCCACGCAATGGATAATATGTCATTGTGAGATAGTATGCTAAGGACGATATACACCGGATCTTCAAAAACTACAACCTCCAACAATCTAAAACGTACCCCAGTAATGCAAGTCGTAGTCTCCATGGGGCCTCCACAATGGAGCCGGCTCATATACGGGAATGGGGATGTTGGCTGGCCACGAGCCTCGGTCAGTTCAGTCGGTTACGAACAGGGAGGGAATAAAGACAATACGTACTGCCATAGCCCGTGTCAGGAACCGCCCAGGTAGGCGAAGGAGGCAACGTCCAGCCCGTAGGTGTCGCCGTCACGGTAATGGCGGTGCTGTACGGCGTCGGTGTCCCGCCATCGGTTAGTGTCTTCAGGCCATCGTTGGGACTGTATGAGTCGTCGCCGTAGCCAAAGACGTTTGAAATTGTGTTCACGACATAGCTATTGGCCTCGGTCCAGATCGAGATATCCTCAACGGTCACATTCCGGGCAAAGGTCAGATCGTTGGCTACCAGGTAGAGAGGAGGTCTCCTGACGCCATTGACCACCGAACCTGTTGCAAAGAGTCAGCTGCTGTCCGTTCATCCAAGTCTGACGTCCGATATCGATGCCTACCGGAAAAGTTTTTGAAAATGAGGTTGCTCAGAGCCACCGAGCCGGTGTCGGGGCTGTTCTTGTTCTGCCAGTACTGGTTGACGCTGAGGCCGTACTGAGATGCTTTGGACCGGAAGTTCTCAAAGGTGATGTTGGTCACGTATCCGGAGCCGCCCGGGTAGGTCTTGATAAAGGCGACGTTGTTTCCCCCGATGATGCTAATGTTCCGCGCGTGCTGCAGAGGGTGTCAGCTTTAAAGCACCGACTAGGACGACGGGAGTATACGGACAATGTTGGCAATGGAAGCAGACACGTTCAGGCTGCCGATGGAGATGCCGGAGCCAGCCTGGTTGCAGACCAAGTTCTCGACCAGGCCGTGATTGGACGGGCTCTTCACAGACACGCACTCGTCCCGGTTGGTGACCTCGATGTCGTGGACCCAGTAGTTTGTGCCGATGATGTCGACACCGTCATATGAGCCCAGGTTGGCGCCACGCACGGTGATATGGTAGACCTCGACGTTTTCGACAAAGTCCAGCACAATGTGGAACTTGGGGCTGTCGATCAAAATCAGGTCGTGCACGACGGCATTGATGGGTGAGACCAGGCGAATCAGGCGCGGACGATCAGTGCTGGACAAAGGTTAGCCATGCACATTCCTTCTTACGGCGCAGAATGGTCTTGCTTGTTTGCATTGCGCCAGAGATAGCCCTGGCCCTGGAAAGCGCCTCTTCCTGTTTCGGAGTAGAACTCAAAGTCGACCGCTAAAATACACTGTCAGCTCCCCGGAAACAGAGCAGTAGCATGGAGGCAAACTTACGATTGACGATGACAAGAGCGTCTATCAAGAAATGACCGTCCCCCTCGCCGTTGATGGTGCTGTTTAGCACTTCTACTCCAGCATAGCCCTGCAGGACCAACTCACGCGCAACGTTGTAGTTTCCTCCGTATCCGAGGCTGATGAGGCCATCGACCTGGAAAGCCCACTTTGTTGCGTTGCTGAGGACGACAGACCGATTCAGAAGATATGACCCTTCCGGAATCACCAGACGGCTGCCCGGATGCTGAAGTACGCAGTGGTGAAAGGCAGACTCGAGGGCATCAGCCACATCTGTGGAGTTGTCCGGGACGGCGCCAAAGTCCAGCACATTGCATGTCCGCGTCTTCTCGTGCAATGGCGTTGTAGGACCCACAGGGCCGATCAATTGAGCAGTTGCCAGACCCAGGAACGGCAGACAGGCAAGTAGCGTATAAAGCCTCATGATGAGAAGACGGAGAGAGTGAGAGACAGATGGTGTAGAATGGTGGCAAGTCGAAACTAGGTGTACGTCTACCTGAAGTTGCTTATATTGTTATATGGATATTTGACACCCCAACTGTTTGTAATGGCGTCTTACATGGGGGCTGTTGCGTATGATACTATGCTCTAGTCAATAGTAAAGAATATGTACAAGATCTTCCAGCCAACTTCCATTTCAAGCTGTAAAGCAGCCGTATTCGGCAATTTATCCACATGAAATACTTCGTAAACAGAATGACAATACCGGTAGAAGTGCACCCAGAATTGTACCTAGTCTGTTGTGGTGCTCATTTGTTCTCGCTTAAGCTTCGCTAAACTCGCTTCGGGATAAGGCCTAATTGCCAGTGCATCTTTTGGCGGAGACGAGCTGCCGTCACACATGGCAGCTATGGCATCTTACAGCGACGTGATTGACAGGTTCCACCGTACGCACCTGCTCCGGAGCCATCATCGTTCTATTGAAGTTAGCCTCTTCGAACACGTTCTAAGATACTTTGGGAGGGGCGATTGCTATTTGTACGCTGCGTACGGAGTACATCGTATATAACACGGTAATACCGACCCACCTTATATAGGCGGAAAAGAAAACCTACGCCGCCTTGGCCACCCCCCCCCCCCTTTGCATCATCACGCACTCTGTACAGAGTACGGAGTACGCACAAAATATCTTCGCCAGCACCGCCAGCGCCTTCTAAAGCCGAAAGGCTGCCCCTTTTATGTAAATCAAAGAGGCCTTACTTAGTTAATAGATAAGTAGGCATTAAAAAGGCTACGCTTTCGTTACCTAAATGTCTAGTTAGCAAAGCGTAGCAGATCAAAGTAATACACGCCTATAATAAGTCTGGCTACCAGTTCTAGCACCATGGCGCCGGCGGCCCAGGGCCTACCAGCTTGCTCAGATAAAGGCAGAGGACGCTGTGAAGTATGTTCTCGTACAGTTATTTGCTAATCTGTATTTGCTATGCTTTTTGTTTTCTTTCTTTTTTCTACCACCATAAAAACATGCTTATTAAGACGTGGTGCTATTCCCGTGTTATATACGATGTAGTCCGTACGCAGCGTACAAATACCAAACGCCTTTGGGAGGCAGCCACAGAGAAGAGAGAGCGAATGGCCGAGTCTTCAATGGCGTCACTGTGGCTCATGTGTGGCTGAGAGACAGAACTCCGTCATGCCAAACGGGCAGGTTCATACCACTTCATTCGCCCTCCCATATGCCTCAATCCTGCCAGTGCAACAGCACCATGTCCGCAGCACCTAAATCACCGGGGCCGCTCCCGATCGGCCCCCTTGTGGACGCCAAGCCTGCCACGCGACCCTCGCACACCACCCTCTCTGGCCGGCTCGTCACCCTGGTGCCCTTGGATGCCGAAGCTCACGGCACGGCTCTCTTCGCCGCCACGGCTGGCCCTGGCCAGGATGCGCTCTGGCTGTACATGGGCGATGGTCCCTATCCCTTGCTGGAAACCTTTCGGGAAGCCCTGCGCCACAAGGCGGCCTCTCTGGACCCCCTCTTCTTCGCGATCCTCTCCAATGAGACCCACCGGCCCGTTGGATACGCATCCTATCTGCGCATCGATCCGGCCAACCGCGCCGTCGAGGTCGGAAACATTATGTTCTCGCGTGCGCTGCAGCGCACGGCTGCGGCCACCGAGGCGCTCTTCTTGCTGGCGCGCCACGCCATTGACGTGCTGGGCTTCCGACGCTACGAGTGGAAGTGCAACGCGCTGAACGCGCCGTCCAGACGTGCCGCCGAGCGTCTCGGCTTCGTCTTCGAGGGCGTCTTCCGCCAGCACATGATCGTCAAGGGGCGGAGTCGCGACACTGCCTGGTTCTCCATGCTGGCAGATGAGTGGCCAGCGCGAAAGGCCGCGTTCGAGCGGTGGCTGGCACCAGAGAACTTTGACGGCGAGGGTCACCAGCGCAAGACTCTAGAACGGATCGAATCGTAGCTCAGAGGCGAGCTCTTCCCATCG
This sequence comes from Leptographium lundbergii, assembly GCA_001455505.1. NCBI lineage: Eukaryota > Fungi > Ascomycota > Sordariomycetes > Ophiostomatales > Ophiostomataceae > Leptographium > Leptographium lundbergii. Next base: position 12,999 of record LDEF01000030.1, read on the forward strand.
ATTGAATTGCCTAACATGGTGCAAGAGGGCAGCCATAGGGGAGGACAGCCTAGTCTTAAAGTGGTAGAGTTATAAGCCGAGAACCGTTAAATGTTTTTTTTTTACCAAAATAGGCACAGCGGCACTTTCCGTTACCGTATACTCCGTAGCTAAACATTATTATACGGACAAGGCCAAAGGTTGTCATCTCGCACGGTGATGATCGTTGTCACATGGTACGTGACCACGTGACTTGGCTCTCAATCCCCGCGTGGTCCCCCATCAGGAAATACGACTTGTCTTTCGTCATACAAACTGATTCCTCTGAGCCGTTGTCGAACCGACTGGGCCACTATTTCGCAAGTCAATGGACCAAAAACATCCCCATTCTCATCATGAGAAGACTACACGGGAAACCGAGCACCTCCCTGCAACTACTGGGAGAGCTAACTTTGATGTACCTGACAGGGGATTTCAGAACTGGTTATGCCTGAACATTGGGAGGCTAAGTTTTGCAGTTGCCATAATTCTCGTTTACATGTTTTGCGGTGATGTCGTGCGAGATGGAATCGCTTCATTACAGGCCGGTCATAGTCCGAAGGACAGTCTGACGAAAAGTCCTTTGCGTGGCTTCGAAAGCCCGAGTAATGCTTTCCGTCCGCGTTTTCGATACTGGATCCCGGATGCTCATGTGAACACATCTCGAGTGCAACAAGACATTTCCGAGGCCGGTGCCCGCGGGGCCGCAGGCGTTGAAGTTCTCGGATTCTACCTGTATGGGGCTGCTGCCAGGGAATATGTGCCGGTCGATTGGAATGTGTACGGGTGGGGTACTCCGGCCTGGAGTAAGAAGGAATCTCAACCATCTCTGTTCCGGTCTACAGTGGGCTAACAAGGAACATCAGAGAGAGTTCTCGATGCGGCCATTCAAGCCCATATGGACAACGGCCTGCTGATGGACTTTGCTGTGGGTCCCAACCAAGGCCAAGGAGTGCCTGCCGAAGAAGACGACGAGGGATTGATGTGGGATTTGAGTCCATCAGCGGTCTATATCTCTCTCGGAGGAAGCTTCAGTGGTGAACTCCCCGGATGGGGTACTGGAACGCTCGAGGCAGTTGTGACTGGAACGATAATGGATACCAGGCACGAGTCAAGAGGCCGTCGAACACACACGTTGTCGGCAAGTAGTCTCCAGGACGTCACGAGCCAGGTCTCTCACGATGGGCAACTGCATTTCGACTTTGCCCACTCGGCCTCAAGCACGGCTGCCCCAGCCGGGCTGGGACACGTGGTGTATGCGGTGTATCTCGTGCGCTCTGGGGCACGGAACCAACTGCCGCCCGGAGAGTTGAGAGGCCCACAGACAGAACCGACAGACTACCTCCACAACGGATCGTGGGTCGTGGACCATTTTTCTGCGCGCGGGGCCAAGGTGATCACACAATTCTGGGAGAACCACCTGCTCGTAAACGGGACCAAGGAACGGCTGCAGCAAGTGGCAAGATACGCGTGGGAGGATAGCGTCGAGGCTAATCCGCACATTTACTGGACTCCAGATCTACCTCACATGTTTGGCCAGCGGCGTGGTTACTCTGTCCGTCCGTTCTATCCGATCCTGTTCCACGGAAACAGCCTGACAGAGCATTTTGAGTCCTGGTTCGTCACGGACGAGGCAGATGCTGGACAGTCCCATGTAGCCGACTACCGGACTACCGTAAGTCCCGGACCCGTGAAAAACAAGCTGATGGCTAATCCGTTGTCAAAAACAGCTTACAGAGGGATACATGGAGTATCTGGAGGCACTCGACAGATGGGCCAATGAGTCGCTCGGGATCGAGTGGTCGTCCCAGGTTGGCTACAACATGGCTGTTGACATGGTTTGTCTCACGACGAGGGCGCTGTTGGTATTGTGGCTGACGGAAAAAGCAAACTGCTATCCCCAAGGTGGCCGTTCCCGAATGCGAGGATCTTGCCTTTGGCGAGTCGATTGATGGCTATCGGCAGTTTTCAGCACCGGCGAACATGGCAGGAAAGCCCGTCATCTCGGCCGAGGTCGGTGCCGTGCTCGGCCTGGCATATCAGCTGAAGCTGCCCAAACTATTAGCCCTCATCAAAAGGCTCTATGCGGGTGGCGTCAATTCCATTGTGCTCCACGGGATGTCGTACTCTGGGGAGGCAAGGGTCTCTGACAGCCATGCACTGCGTCTAAAGTCTGCTGACAACATCAGTATCCACACACGACCTGGCCGGGCTATGCAGCCTTTACGTACGCCTGGTCCGACATGCATGGACGCCATCAGCCGGCGTGGGACTTCTTCCGAGGTGCTGCGCTGGATTATCTGGCCCGGAACAATCTCTTCTTGCAGGCGGGAGTGGCCAAGATGGATCTTGCCTTTTATCAGAAGCGGACAACATACGCCAAGATCCCGAGCAGCTACGAGAGCGACGATCTGTCCAGCGGCGGATACACGTACGGCTACCTTAATCCCGAGAATCTAGCCCTGCCCGAAGCAGCCGTCGGGAACGGTGTCCTTGCTCCGAAGCGGCAAGCGTACCGGGCCCTCATTGTGCGTTGCCACGACCTCATGACAGTCACCGCGGCCGAGATGATTGCAAACGCGGCCCTGGCCGGCCTTCCGGTCATATTTTACGGTGGCCTTCCCTCAATTCTAGCGAGTTACGATCCCGCCGGCAGTCGATACGTCAACAGCACCCTGGATTCCATACGGAACCTGAGCAACGTGCACGAGGTGCCAGAAGGACGAGACCAGCCCAGCCTAGCCAGCGTGGTGGAGTCGCTGGGTATCCAGCCTCGCGCTCGGATCGAGGCTGATGCGGCCTGGTGGCCTGTCTGGCGCGAGACCATTGATGGGCGGCAACAATACGTCTTTGTCTACAACAGCGGAGAGTATAACAGCATCGGAAGCATCACTTTCCAGACAACCGGAACGCCATACCGCTACGATCCTTGGAGCGGTGCTAAAAGGCCAGTTTTAAACTATACACGCACAGACAATGATACGACGTTGACCATCTTCTTTCGGCTCGCTGCAGACCAGACGATGCTCGTCGTCTTTGACAATGACGCAACCACCACAGCTCCGTATCACGTGACCTCCACCTCAGACGGCGTTCTCGACATTGTCCGGGCCTTGAGTGGCAGCGGTCTAGAGGCACACGTGGGCCACACGTGGCGCACCTCTGCTGAATGGGCAGCCACCTCGGACGGACGGCTGCACCAGCTCTCACCGACGTCGGCCAGGCCCTTTGAGCTGCAGCGCTGGACCCTGACGGTCGAGCATTGGGACCCGCCGAGGCCTCTCGCCGACGTGGCGACCACGGCCACGAAGCACAACACGACCCACCAGCTAGATGTGCTAACGTCGTGGCAGCACATTGACGGCCTCCACAATGTCTCCGGTCGGGGCTACTACGCTGCCACGTGGACCTGGCCGCCCGCAGACGACGATGATGCCTCTGTCAGCGGAGCCCTGCTCTCGTTTGGTGCTGTGGACCACACGCTGGCCGTGCGTATCAACGGCCAGGCAGTGCCCGCGCTCGACGCCACGGACGCCACGCTCGACGTGACCCCCTACCTGGTCGCGGGCTCCAACAGAGTCGAGGCTGTCGTCAGCACGACGCTGGCCAACGTGATGGCGCCCATCTGGGATGAGCTGCGCTCCAGCGGAGCGCCACCGACCGGTCTCCTTGGCTCCGATACAAGACCACCGGGCGATGCGGACTATGGTCTGCTGGGACCCGTGGTTGTCACGCCTTATCGTAGGGTTCCGCTATAGGACGGGGACGAGGCTTTCCGGATTGGTGGCCACAAATCGTCCGAGCGACAGTCTTTGCAAACTTTGTCACTGAGAGAAAGTATGTGGGATAATGCTAACGAGTGACTGTGGTTGGCAGTTTCACTCGTCAAGTAAGCACAAAAGTCTATAGTATTATACACGGTGCTTTTCCCTTTAAAACAGAGTTTCCGCAATGATCCCGGCACAAAATAGCAAAAATGAAGACAAACCTCCGACATGTGCATGACTCGGGCTTCAAACGTATACGCGAGTCACCTCTTCTGATTATTGACGGTGTTGTTTGCAGAGCCCAATGCTTCCTATGGCCGTACGACAACAGGACGCACAGCAAACAAGTAGTGATTCATGACTTGGACTACTGAAACACGTGAATGAGTATGGAAGCCATAGACACGACTTGGACAAATTCTGTCGAGCGGTATATATTCCTTCCCTGAACCTCGGTTTAATCTTGAACCCTTTTCGTTTCTCGAAACAGTATGAATCGTTCAACCGGCGAAGCCCAGTTCTTAAGACCTGGAGACGAGAACTGCATATCTGTCGCCAAAGTGGCAATTTTTTTTAGCACACTCCTCTCACAAAATCCCCAGAGACCCGGCAACTGACCCGAGGTATGACGGACAAGAGCGCCGGTTTTGTGGCGCGTTGGAGATCATCCTGTCAGACGAATCTTTGAGTTGGCACTGTGCGATGAGATTATGCGTCATTGTGCTTCATCCTCGCTGCGATGGGACTCAGTGGGGCTTTACCGACAGGGCTATCGTGCAGACGTAGATCTGGAAAACCCTTTGACGATACTCGTATCTGTTTCAGAAAAACCAGGTGAGCGCACATATAACATGGCAGAAAGACTTTCCCACAGAGTGGAATTTCTCTTGGCTCTACAGTAAGTTTGACTTGAGCGATCCAGAGATCCCAATTTCAAATTGTCCTACTTTTGACTAGCCGTTTCTTCGATGTCCATGTGGAAATCGTGACGTACCCCTACGCCATGGAAGGGGTCGAGACAGGGACTCACCTTGAGACAGCTGGAGACCATGAATCCGCCATGAGCAGTCCTATTATTCTCCATCCCGCGTTCAACGGTGCAAGCATCGGCCCTGAAAACCGAAAAGGTAGTGGGACATTGTCCTGTTACCTCACACTTCAAAGGGGAGAGCGTCGACGTGTTTGCGGACTTGCGAGTCATCACGTCGTGAGTATTGGCCAGGAGGACGAGCTGGCCCCTCTGTCGACGGCGAATTCCGTGCGGATGCTTAGTCCTTCCTAGATGGATGCGACGGGAATGTTCGACCAACTCGGAGGGGTGATTGAACGCCGGAAAAAAACCATTGCCAAACAAGAGAAAGAAAAGCATGAGCGTGAATGGAGTGGAAAGGTATGGAGAAATGCCCTCGAAACAAGTCTTGCTCGACAAAGAAGAGAGCTCGAAGATGCCACTGCCACACTCACGTCATTCCGGGTTTCCTGGGAAGAACGTCGTCTTCTGGGCCAGGTATGGCGTTCCTCAGGGCTGACCAATCCACAACCTGGACAAAACATGAAAGACTGGGCATTGATTGATGTGGACCTAACCCGATTTCACGATTTGGCGCACATTCAGCCGGTATGATTTCCTACACCTGCAGTCTTGCCTGTGTATTGGTATAACCCTACTGACATTTCCCAAGGACTACCTCGACTTGGATAAGGTAGTCTGGGCAGCCGAGAGAATTTGCAACAAGCTCAAGACTGATTGTCCGGCAGACACCGATCGCGGATTTCTTAGGTTCTTCACACCCGGCCGAGAAGAAATTGTTCTAGCTCAAGACGTCCAAACAATGGCCAACTCCGGAGAACGGACTTGTGTCTTTCTCCACGGCCGGTCCACGACATTTTCTGTGGGGGTTTTGCACGATGTCCGCGACGGGGTTTGCACGCGATACGTGTCCAGCAATGAAAAAGAAAGGAAATGTAAATCCCGCGAAGTTGTCGTGTTGGATGTGCCATCTGGCCACTCCACCTTTCGCCACTGTCTCGAAAAAGGGGGCTTCGGGAGCGGCACTGCGCTTAGCCGACCGTAGCATTATTGGCTTCGCGTTTGGTAGCAACAAGTTTGACCAAGGTGGCCGACCGGCCACCTAAGTGTCCCTGGCAGAGCATCTGTTGAACGACATCAAACAGATAACCGGTGCCGATCGGATAGAGGTACTAGGTGTCCATCGGGGGCTGAACCAAGAGAGTCAGCGCTGGGTCGAGTAGTGGATGATCACACGTGACAAGGCATGACCCACACTTCAAAACAATCAGGAATGGAACAATTCCTGCCTTCTGCCATTACTTCTATAGACACGTATAAAACCCCCTCTCCTCTCTTAAAGAAGGAGATCATCGACCTTTGAATCAAGCAATTACCTGGATTGTGCCCCGAACAGTTACATTGGCAGTTAGTAGGTTTGTATGGCTTGGTTGGTTTTGAGCAGAGACCGCTTTCAGTAGGCGGCAATGTGTTAGGCGGCCTACAATGTGTCCGTCTAAAGGCCTTGACCTTTTTCATAGAATGATATAAAATGAACTACCTAGTCCTACATCCGCTTTTAAACACGGCCGTTTTTAAAGGCTACAAATTTCGAGACCGTGGTTTAATTCCTTTACAAACCTGGCCGGCTGCACGCATCCCTCCTCTAAAGCCAGTCTTCAAAACCAGTCGCCTCAAGGTTTAGTCTTTTAAGCAACTTGCACTGCGATTATCCAGAGACACTGGACACTTTTAACCAACTCGGAAGAAAATGAGAAATAGCTCATTTGAATAGTATACTGGCTTTGCTAAGAGAGGACGAAGGCAGCACACTCCCACTGAAGGCGGAGCAGGAGACGTCGAATACATTTTTGAGAACACGGATGAGAGGCAAAGGTGCAGATAAAACCAGCAGGCAAACGCAGCACTGCACGGGCAGGGCTTTCCAAACGACATTGTCCAAGCCAACTGGCTGCACAACCGGGGAAAGGGGGCCCAGCCGTTATCGAGACAGCAAAATGAATGCTGTAAATAGCTAGTAGACAGCTGAAGGTTAGATTTGAACAAAATCAATTATCTGCTGCGAATCAAGGCGATGGTAGGGCGGTCCAAGAAGGCGAACACAATCCTCGTTGAACTTTCGGCTCGCAGTCACCATGACAACCGGTAACTATAATAGGGAAGTTTCACAGAAGCCCATTTCCGCCTCTAGCTTGCAGCCAGACGTCGAACCAGCTGACGGCTTGCTCGAAAGCCTGGTCGATGGCAAGCTTGACCTTCTTGTCGCTGAGGTCACCCCTGACGGCAAAGCCGTGGCTCACAGCTCCGTACAGGAAGATCTGGTAAGGGACCTGAATCTTGGCCAGGATCCCCTCCGACGTGTGGCGGAGTTCTGTTGTGAAGATGCTGTCAATTTCTAGACCCGTTGTTAGTACGATCGAGACCAAGAGCGATGGCACGGCGGCATTGCGCAATGCAGGCGGGTCTTACCGGCAGCAGCAATGGACAGCGGCTGCGTGATAGCACCGAGTTCCTCGGTCGTCACAAAGGACGGGTGGGCGATGTAGCCGGCGTCAACGATGCCGGCCTTGAGGTTCCGGACGACGTACTACAACGGACAAACCAACACATTAGCACAGTGATCGACAATGCCTCAGCCCAGCTCAGCTCAGCGTACTTTGCCACCAAAACAGTAACCGACAGCGGCCAGCTTCTTGACGTTGAGCGTTGACCGCAGGTGCTTGATAATGGTCTCGCCGACGGGGTCGATTTGGGCCGTCGAGTGCTTCTGCAGCCAGGGCGGAAAGTCAAAGGTGCCGCCCTCAAAGGCGGCAACGGGGATGCTGTCGCCATCAAAGAGATCGGGCACGACGGTCAGATAGCCGCGCGCAGCAAAGGCATCGGCGATCAGCTGGACGTTCTTGTAGATGCCAAAGACATCAGTGAAGATGAGAATGGCCGTGTCGGACTCCTTCTTGGCAGGGCGCGCAAAGTACGTGTCGACTGGGGCGGGGTATCAGCTTGACTCTGTGGAAAGTGGCAGGTGGGAGATCTAGTGAGGGGAAGACGGACTGCCGTCAATCTTTTCAATAGTGCCGACGGGAGAGCCGTCGTGCTTCACGCCTCGGATACAGCACTCAGCAGGCGGTAGCGAAGCCATGGTCGAATATGAAGCGATTCTTGTTTGAAAGATGGGATGCGGATGAAAGGGGAAATGACTGCACAACACAAACGGCCGGTTGGAGGGTGATGTCTGACACCTCGTGTCTTATATTTTCAAAAGTCCCCTCCCGATGTGGAGTGCTGGTCGGAAAAGCCTGGGCATTTTCGGCACCGCTTAGTAGTCCGATTTGTAATCCCGACTTGTGCTAAGCCCAACAAGTCACTGCTGGTGTGCTTATATCTGCAATGATACCTTCCTGAAGCAGAGCTGGCTCGCAAACCACAGAATTTCACTGTCCTCGCCGTCGCTCTCTATTCGCTCCCCTCATCATCATGAACGCCAACATTCAAAACCCAGGCCGCTGCGTCGATCCCTTTCCCTCCAACCAAATTTCACGATACCATCAGCCGCAGTGCGTCGTTTGTAGCTACTTACTAGCCTCCCGACCGTGTCATCAAGCGAGAACACCTAAAGCAAGCCGAAAGCCACGCTTCGTAGCGGATGACGCAAAAGCTGACCGAGTCAAGTACGAGTGTACGTAGCCGAGCACGCAGTACTTCTTAAAGACACTACGGAGCAAAGCCAGCGCTGTCAAAGGCGACTGGCAGCCACAGGTGCTGCCACAGTGTCTGCGAAAAGACCCGCAGGTTCTTCTTCTTGGTCTCGCTCGCGTGTAGCGGGTGCACGAGGATGCTGCGGACCTTGTCGTGTAGTCGCTGGCAGACGGCTGCCGGATCGGACAGGACGTCTCCGTACGAGAGTCCGGGCTGGTCTGGGGCCACGACGCCGTTCTCTGTCGTTTCCGTCTCCCACGAGACAAAGTCAGGCACTGGGTCGGTGCCGTATGAGTACTCGTAGAGCTTGTAAAGCATAGCCAGGGTCTCGGTCCAGGCCGAAGCGACGGGCCAGTATCGCTCCCACGACCGGATCACCTGTAGCAGCTGCAGGAAGCGGGCGCGCGCCACCGCCTTGGGGCACTTGTCGCACGTCTGCGTGTAGACGATCCACAGCTGCACGGCGGCTGCCGTCATGAGCGCGTTGGCCGCCACGGTCGACTGCAGGTGCAGCCGGTCGCCCTCGTCCTCGTGACCCGGACCGGCGACGGCGCTGCCGAGCGTCAGCGCCATGTCCGTGATGGCCTGCACGCCGTCGATGCACGTGTCGATTACCTCCTTGCAGCTGTACCACAGCGGCAGGCCGGCCGCGTCGTCATCGTCGTCCGCAACGGCCTCGCCGCCTAACAGGTACTGCCCGTCGAGCTGCGGCAGATACTCCTGGTGCATGACGCAGCGGGCGTGCTGCAGCAGGAGGCTGAAGCTGACAAAAGCCTGTGCCTGGCCCATCACGCGGTGTCTCTCGTAATTCTCGGCCGACCAGCGCAGCGCCGGCGGCAGGCGAGCAGCAAAGTCGGCCACGGCTCGGCTGCCCTGGTAGAACTGGCCGGCCGGGTCGGTGGGCGCGTGTGGCAACCACCGTCGGCCTCCCGTGACGTGCATGTGGGCCATGTCGCCCCAGAGACGGACCATGGCGACGTAAAACGGCCCGATGCCCAGGCGCAGAAGCTGCTGGCTCCGTATCGGATCGGTCGTCTGTCTGTGGATGACGTCGTCCAGCTGCAGGCCCGTCCCATCATTATCCTCGTCAAAGGCAAACGAGTCCTCTGGACAGGGCAGTCGCACGCGAGCTGATGATGGCAGCATCCCCACCGCAAACGGCTGGTTGCATGAGAACGACATCAGCCGGTCTACCACAAAGCAGGCCCAAAACGTCCGTCGCCGGACCTCTCGCAGCCGGGACCCGTACTGCCTACCGCACTCGGTGCCCAGCTGCAGGGCCTGGGCCATGCGAATGGCCATGCCAGCGTGCATCCATGCCCTGAAGTCCTTCCAGGCTAGCAGCTCCCGAATGGCGAGAACGAGGAATGCCTGGACGGTTTGTACTGGTGCGAGACTGCGTGTTAGCCTCGGCTCACCCATATATCCTCTATCCGTTCTTTCCACGCACCACAAGGCCTGCCCATAATACTGTGTGAGAACGACGTGGCAAGCTTCGCATAGTGGTCTGACAGAGCTGCCGTCGATGCGAATCCAAAGACGGTCCTGGCTTCGTTTTGAGGGATGTAAAGAGACGCGAGGCTGGCGACAGAAGCTGCGAGAAAGGGGGCCTCGCTGTTCAGCGTCTCCAAGGTCGTGGTGGGCCGGTGGATGAAGGAGCAGAACTCGACATTGTGGTGTCGGGCGAGGAAAATGTCCCACAGACGCTGGCGGATTGCGATCTCGAGATGATGCGGATGGCTATGTTGAGGCGAAGCAGCAGCAACAGACACTGCTACATCGACAGACGGCGTCCGAGTAAGGGATGCAGTAGGTGAAGGCGATGGAGTAGCTGCATTTTCCGGTGCTTTGGGCCAGATGCAGCGCGTTTTACGCCTCTGACATCGACGGCATAATGGCCTGATGCCACTGCATTTGGTCTTGCTTCGGCGGCTATCATCGTCAGCAGTTCGTCTCTGCAGAACGCGTCCACAATAAGCCTGCCATTCTTACCACTCTTCACACGCCTGAGGCGTGCGGTTCTGGGCCGCTCGTCTGGCCGCGTTCATCGTCTCTTGCCGGCCTGATCTCGGATGGTTGCCGTCGGCAACCTGACGTCTCCATAAATATCTGCCGAGAATTGGTAATGATCGTTGGCGTCGCTTTGTCATGCCGAAAATCCTGGAAAGGCTATTGGCCATAAGCACCACTAACATCGGAGAAGCCGACGTTTGCAATTACGAAGCATGAAAGCGCATATATGTCGAGCGCATTTCTCTCAACCAATTCGAAATAGAGACATAACATCTAGAAAGTCATGTCTACACACAGTGCCGTGGCAAGTGTGGCCGTCCGGGCGCCGCTGGCCATCATCCAGGTTCCAACGGTGGAGCCGGAGGGACGAGAGGTGCTGGTTCGCGTCCTCTGGACTGCATCGACGCCGCTAGACTTGCACCAAAATGACGGTGGCTTGCTGGTCACACACCCCAAGATTCTCGGAGACGCAATCGCGGGTACGGTCGTCAGGGTTGGGCCCGAAACAAAGCACCTGAAGGCTGGCGATCGGGTACGTCTTCCCATCTGAGAACCAAGACAAGAATCAGAGATCACCGCCAACTGACCTGGCCACAGGTGTTTGGATTTGCTTTTGGGGATGTTAAGAAGTCGGCTTACCAGGAGCTAGCCACGGTGCCAGAGACTTCGCTAGGAACGGTATGTCGTCCCAGGTCGTTTGCACTGTTGATGTAGTAATCGACCAACAATGCCGCAGATTCCAGATAGGTTCACCTTCCAACAGGCCATCACACTGCCCAATAACACGGTTACTGTATTCCACGCCGTGACAGAAGATCTATCGCTTCCTCTTCCTTGGCCGTGCCCACTCACGCCAGCACATTCGTACGGAAATTCTCCCATATTGATATGGGGAGGTGCGTCGTCGTGTGGGCAGTATGCCCTGCAAATCCTCAGCCACTGGGGCTACAAGAATCTGGTTTCCGTCTCCTCGTCGCAGCACCACGAGTATTTGCGCGGGCTTGGGGCCCGGCACACGTTCGACTACCACGACCGAGATGTGGCCGCGTCTGTTCTCGAGGCCGCGCAGAAAGACACCGGCGAGGCCTTTGTGCCGTTCATCCTCGACTGCATCGGCTCTCAGTCTGGCAGTCTCGCACCACTGGCATCGATCGCAAAGAGTGGCACGAGAGTCGCCGTGCTGCTACCGGTGATTGTAAAGGACGCGACCGAGGACGAGGCTCCTGAGTACTCGATGGATGTGCAGTCAGCAGTTAGTTGGGCCCAAGGCGTGGAGACAAGAGGTGTGCGGACACACTTTTATGCCAAGGTGAGCGTTTTCTTTTCTGAGAAAATCCAATGCAATGACTTACTGGCTAATTTGATCGCAGAATGAATTCTTCCGCGAGCATCTGCAGCCAGAAATACTTCCGGCACTGTTGGCCGAGGGAATAGTGCAGCCAAACAGGTTTAGGATCGTTCAGGGAGGAACGCTTCTGGAAAGAGCGCAATCCGCGCTGAATATTCTGCGGCGGAGGGAAGTCAGTGCCCAACGGCTGGTCTGGCGTGTTTCGGAGGAGTAGGCAGGTTACACAGACATGGCAGAAGAACGGAGAGAACGCATCGGCGGCAGATGAGGGGTTTGACGCGTAAAAAAGATGCCTGATTTCACTAAATTGAACTTTCACCGCCAAGACAAGCCTTTTCACTTCCAAACAAGGACCCAACATACTAGAAAGATCACCAAGGGAATACTTCTTTCCGAAAAGCCCGTTATCTCGCTCAGTGAGGCGTGCGTAAGGCGGCCGAATCATCCATCTGCCAACAAGTCGACGTGCACCGGTTGCAAAACAGCTCCCTGCCTGTGCGTGTCGGTGGAGATGGAGGATCCATCTTCATGCGTGCATGTCGCAACCATGCTTATGGTAGTATCACCGGAGGCGAAAGAGTCGCTGTACACTAAATGTCCTCTGGCTTCTATCCGGATCTGATGACTATGGTGTCGACCAGAACTCCGCCTCGCTCTGTATACAGAGTATCTGATCCACCAATGCTATCTCGCTGAATGTGACGATTTTCAGCATACTCGTGCGTTGTCGTGGCTGGCTATTTCGTTGCTTCAGACTGTCGATGGGATACTGTTTGTTTTCCTGCTTAGTAGCGGTGCTTTCATTCTGGTACTAGACTGCATTTCCAAAGAGAGGGAAAAAGCGAAGACAAATGGAGCGGCGGAGATTGTAGACCTGTGGGACACTGGATTCTCATTACTGAAAGAGGAGCAGCCGGCGGTGTCAAGATGTCAAGATGCCAGGTTGTGTATGCACTAAGACGTCCTAGTTACCAGTTGCTTGTTTCCTGTAGCTGTGTCTGCTCTCAAGTTCGGCTCTAGAAATAATCACAGCCGTATTTGTAAAATCGAAGCCGAGTCGAGCTCACGTGACTGAAGCGTTTCTTGCACAGCATCGAATCAAGGCGTCATCATTCTCGGGTGCTTACGGAGACATTTGATGTCACCAGGTGTGCCAAAACGGTTGTTAAAAGATTGCATCATGCCCGATGGTGTGCCTGCTTTCCCCTTTTTGCCTATAAAAACGAATTATTTAGTGAACAGGTGTATATCGACATATAATCAACCAGATATGTAGTATTCCGCAGAGACAATCAAGCACAACAATCATTGACCTTTTACGCCAGACGGCCACAGAAGGTATGGTAAGTCACATATTCTGGAAGACTTTCTTCCTCGTCATTGCAGCTGGCGCACATTGCGCACACGGCCTTCCGGTTGTGTCTTTTGCGCAGACGACTGCCACATCCGTCCCATCAGTCACGCCGTCGGTGGTGCTGTATTCTGCCGTCACGGAACATGGTCCATACACGGGACCCTCCCCGCTGACGACTGGAGCGGTCTCGACAGTCGTGCTGGCGTCGTCCGTTCCGGCAGCCCCGCCCGCACCGGACGCCTACGAGTACCCGGCAGACGGAAAGCTGCACGGCGACGAACCGGCGCCCTTCACGCCGAGTGGCGGCATAGGGACGAACGGGTCCGCGCCGGTGTACCGGGTGCAGAGCGACTTTGACTACCAGTCGCTGGCGCTGACGCTATACCAGGAGTGGATCGAGCTGGACCTGTTCCACTGGGGCCTGGCGCATTTTTCGGTCGAGGACTTTGAGGCCTACGGGCTGAACGCCGAGGACCGCTTTCTGCTGCAGCACATGGCGGACCAGGAGGTAGGACACGCGACGGTGGTGGCGAACCTACTGGGGGCGCAGGCGCCGCGTCCCTGCGCGTACAGCTATCCGGTCGGCAACGTGGCCGAGTACGTGGACTTTAGCCAGAAGCTGACGCGCTGGGGCGAGGCCGGCGTGTACGGGTTCCTGCCGCACCTGGACTCGGGCCCGGCGGCACAGCTGCTGCTGCAGAGCATCACGGTGGAGGCGCGGCAGCAGATGGTCCTGCGGCAGTTTGGCGGCCAGTTCCCGATGCCCGAGTGGCACACCGTCGGCATTCCGCAGAGCTGGGCCTGGTCGCTGCTGGCGCCGTATATTGCGAGCTGTCCAGCCGGCCAGACGCGGCTGGTGTGGCAGAACTTCCCGGCGCTGCACATCCTCAACCAGCCGAACGCGGCGCGCATCGACGGCGCCGACGTCTGGAACGAGACGACGGGCGGCTGGGCCAACACGCTGTCGACGGCCGACGTGCCGGCGCGCGCGCTCTGCGTCAACGCCACGGACGCCGGCCTCAGCTGCCACCCGGCCATCACGCACAACCGCAGCATCCCGCTTTCGTACGCCGGCCGGCAGGTGTTTCTGCAGTGGGATGCGCCCGGTCAGGCAGTAGGCCCCAACAACAGCTATGTCACGTCGACAGACGTCAAGCAGCCACGATTTGCCGCCTGGGCATCACAGCTCAACATCACGTACACGCCGCTCGTCAACGTCAGCCTCACCGACCGCACCGCGTACACGTTCCAGCCAAACGCGTCGACCTGGGCTGGCGACCCGCAGGTCAACGGAACCATGTTTATCGGCCTCACCGACTTGGATCTGCACGTGACACCATACAACCTGACCGCACTTAATCCACATGTGGCGGCAATTGCTGTGTACCAGGCGGGCTAGAGGGCCAGAAAGGTAGGTAACAAGTAGTGCAAGTAGGGTAATTTAGAATAATACCAAATGTTATCGAGCGGATATAAATCTGCAATACGTTCGCTCGCAGGCGACCAGTAAAGGCATAGCACCCACGCCATAGGTGCAGCTGAAAGAAGCTGGTGAAACGGGGCAAAACGTGAAATATTGGTAAGAGTGCATCCGAAACAATGGCTTGGCAAATCTCCTTGCGCCGGCCGACGCCGACGATCAGTCACCTTCACGTGATGGTGGTGTCGGAGCTATGGTAGCGCGCCGGAGTTCTTCGCTACAACTGGCTGGGCGGAAGGCCCAGATTAGCCTGCCCGGATAACGGACCTTGTCGACAAAGTCCACAAAGCGCGGACCGCTGATTGGCCAGTGTCCGATCTGCTTACAAAAACACAAAACCAAACGGGTATAGCGAATCTGCATCACACAAAAGAAGGAACGCCCCAGCCAGCCGAGCCTACTCCGTAGAGGCAAAAAAAACAAGGGCCAGTGGTCGGACGAGCAAGAAAGCCTGGCAAAGTTTGACGTCTCCGTCGGGTCAACCAGCCCCCCAAACGACACAGACGGCCCTCGGATCTGGCCATCAGCGGCCCCCCCTTCGCCTCGAGCTGCAACGTGCCACGATCGTTCATTCTGGTACAACGCGTGCCATCAGCAGCGGCCCTTCGCAGCGGCCATCGGCCATTCGCAGCAGACCATCAGCAGCCACGACGCAGGCCCCCTGTCTCGTTTTCCTTTCCAGTCCCGATCTGGCGCTAGTCTGATTGTGGTCCGAGAGAGAGCGCAGCGGCGAATTGGGGCGACCGGGTCAGACGAGAGACCAAGATAGAATCGAGGTGCTGCCAATCATGTGGCCGTCCCGTTCAACTGCCAGCTCTCGTCTTTTCTCGCCGCATCAGCCAGCGTGCTTCGCCTAGCGGACGCGAGCTCGTTCCCCTGACCATCTATCCGTCGGCCGTTTGGCCCTCGGCGACATCCGACATTGTTTCTCTCGTTTTCGTTTGACACCACCTCCTATCCATCGGGCTCGGTAGCCTCTTCGGCTGCTGGCACCCTCGAGCCATGCTGGCCCTATCCAGTCTCGACCGATCCTCCTGACCTCACCGTTGCCGCCGAAGCCACCGTCGATGGACACCGAGGCGTCTCTGGTGCCGGGCGCCGTGCCGCCACGGTCATGGCGTGCCGGCGACCCCCATCCACATCCGCATCAGCAGCAACAGCAGCTGCTGCAAAACCAGCATCAGCAGCAGCTACAGAACCAACATCAGCAGCAACTGCAACAACAACAGCAGCACCTACAACAACAGCAGCAGCACCAACAGCATCAGCAACAACAGCATCAGCAACAACAGCATCAGCAACAACAGCAACAGCAACA